>BJKM01000156.1:600000-1113360 GCA_015082035.1 Chaenogobius annularis
AATTGTAAAACCAGTTCTATTACGAGACTTTTTCAGGCCTAAATTTGGGCTGAACCAGGTCTAAAGTAGGAATACTCTATTACTAACTAAGGAATTACTCAAGGAAGAGCAAACATTTAAAAAAAAAACATGTACTTTAACTGAAATAAACACTGGAACTGTGACTCTTTTATTAGTTTAACGGTTCACAGTTCAGTTTTTTCTCAAATATCATTGCTTCTCCACATGAATAATAAACTGTTGCATGAAATAAGTTGAATATTTATTTGTAAAGCGCAGTTTAGAGGTGGACAATGTGTCAAATTTGAGATGATATCGTGATAATTTTGGATATTGCGTGTATTGTTTATAGTACTAAAGCTACAGAATGGAGCGGATTGACTTTTTTGTGATACATTTTATAGACATTTCATATTTAAACGGTCACTAGTTTAGTTTAAAGACACATTTAGTGCTGGACTATTCAAACGATCGCTGCTATTGCACATCGAGACATTTTAAACCAAATAAAGGTTGAAATATGACAAATGAAGGCTTATAAATAGAGAATATTATTGCTGAATATCTGATATAGTTTGTTCTTTTTTTTTTGACATTTTGATTGAATAATGCAGTTATAAAAGGTGTTTTCGCATTTGATTTTTGATTGTTTTTTATAGTCAACTGGTCACGGTTCGTCGATTAGCCCGCCGCAGCGCTAATCGTTTTTTTGTTTCGTTTCCCTCACTCCAGGGGCATGACGCCGGCCGAGGCCGAGATGCACTTCCTGGAAAACGCAAAGAAGCTGTCGATGTACGGCGTGGACCTGCATCACGCCCGGGTAAGACGCACACACACACACACACACACACACCGCGGCCGCCGACTCGACGCCTCACACCCGCAAGTCACCGCTCTGCTCGTTCACGGATATTACCTCATCGCCGGCTCCGGGTTTAAGGTGGATTTGTTAAGGTGGAAAGCCGTGGAAAGTATGACTGTTTCAACCGGATGGATTTAAAACATGTTTTGATTGTCGGGGAAAAAAAGGAGTGTTTGGGTGTTTGAAGGCCGTTTTTATTCGAGGAAGTGAGATTGGTAAATTTGGCTTGGAGAAGTTAAGATGGTTTAACGGTGCATTTTTTACACATCTGTGGTCTCATTTATCAAACTTTACGCCGCACGGAGACGACACGAACGTCAACAAACTGCTTCAGTTTAGCTAGCATCTCGTCTCTCTTCGCTTACGTCACCTTCTGCCTCATTTATGAACATCTCAAAAGTGTACATTTGAGTTTTTGGACCATTTGTGGCTCATTTCAATGGGAATTTTTCGTTTTATAGATCACAACCGTAACGTGAAAATCCACGTATGCAACAGTTTTGTGTGTATGCATGGTTTATAAATGAGACCCCCAATGCTCAAAATACAGCTTTTGTCGCCGATATTGACACCGTGCGCTGATTTAAATTGACCAAGTCCATTACATTTGACCTCTTCCACTTCTGATGGCAAAAGCTTTACCATTTACCAAACGTTTAAAGGTGCATTATGGGACTTTTCTGGCCTGTCACCTGCTTTTCGTCATCTGTCTTGTTTTTTGCAGGTGATTTTTATTGTGAAAAATACCTCGTTGTACAATTCATCGCAGAAGTATCTATTTTGCAATATTGGCTAATGAAATTGTCAATATTATATCCATTTCAAGTTACAATGTTCTATATAAATCTATGTACTTAAGTTGGGTAAATGAAATAATGAAACATCTTTCGGTGCAGATTGGGCGATGTTGTTGTGGTAGTTTCTGTTGAGAAAGCAAAGTGACCAATACATAAAAACATATATTTTGCCTGTTGTAGAGCCAATCACGATACACGTAGAAGTGGGAGATGCATAGAAACATTTATCACATCGCAATTGTTGCTAAATTAGAATATGCAGTGTATCGGCTTGAATCAAACCTGTTCGAATGGCAGAAAGCATGTTAAATCAACATTTCTGCACTTTCGCGGTTCAATTGTACGGTTCATTTACGTCTTGCGCGACACTTGAACCTTTTAACCGAGACCCTTAAAGACACTTAAAGCCTGAATAATCACTTACCGATTGAAGTGATCGAATAACTGTGACATCTCTAATTCTGATTGTTTGGATACAGAAAGCCCCTTTGTAGCAGTGTTGATAAATAAGGATATATTGTCCACACAAAAAAAAAGCCCACTGTCCTGTTTGTCTCCTCTCGTTGAATGCCAAGTTGGTAGGGCGACTCTACGAAGTCTTGGCTTCGTCTGAGAGCGAGGTAAGAGCTGCGTGCGCTCTCTCCACTTGTGTGTCTCTTCCACTCCTGCATGAACGAACGTCTACAAAAAAAAACTCACCTTTTTAACGTTCATTTCCTATATTCTTTCGGCAGTGAAGAGCATCATTTTCACTGCGGCGCTTCAGAGTTTGCATAGAAGCTGCATAAAAGCGATAGAAATGGCGTCGTGCTTGACTTTCCACCTGCCTGCTTCTCGCCTTGTTCTTGAGTTTCAGATAGTTTGGGTTTTTATCTGCTGTGCACTGGCTCCAATTTAGTCTTTTATGACAAATACGTGTGACAAATTAGTCATGGTAACGTAGTAAGTTTAAATTAGGGCTGAATGAAGGGTGCAATATTTGGGAAATATGTAACATTAACCGTTTTTATGTCGAAAACAAAGTGTGTCTTCTTACTGTTTGGTTAAAACAGTGCAGTTTACTTTAAAGGACACATATTATGCATTATTTGTGTTGTTATTGGGCTTGTATATAAGTGGACTTTACATCCAAATTTAAATGATATTTTTGATGTTGTTTTTAAGTGGTTCTGAAAATTTTAAGTGTAGAAAATTAATATATTTCGGCACTTTTGTGAACTTTACAGACATTTCACATTTGTCTGACACTTAAAGTCCATATGACACATTAGACTACACTTTTCAGTCAAATAAAAGGAATAGGATTATATTTAATGATTGCTTTTCTCCAACTCTGCGATTTTGGTGACAGTTATAATGTTACTTCCTGGTTTGACAGGTAGAGGTGATTCCACAACTGTTAATTAGCAACCGCACATTTATGTTGTTGAATGATTGTTAAAACTCTCATAAAAAGGAGCAAGTTGCGTGCAAAGTTTCTCTGCATTTTTGCTTGAACGGCGCTTTTTGATGACGTCTCTGGACCTCTGCCTTTCTCACGCCACAAATCTGGGAAATTTGAAACAGGGGGTGTTTGTGAGGCTCAGAGTGGGAAATGACCTTGTAAACACGATTAATGAAAATAGTGTGAAAGAAGCTAAATTCAAGGGGACGGCAATAAATGGTTAAAAGCTCAAAAAAAAAAAGAGTAAATTTAACATAATATGTGTCCTTTAATTATGTTCTGGTGAATAAATCTGGTTTTGGCATTAGTTTAGCAGGTCATACGTCAGTGTTTAAATGAATATAACCAAAATAATGGCAATTGGACTTTTTACTAAAGCATTCAGCCCTGATACAAAAGCTTCAGCTCCACGATTGGCCCTAAAAACGGTAGCGCGTTGTGCTCATTGGCGTGTAATTTTGTGTTTTGTCTGCAGGACTCCGAGGGCGTGGAGATCATGCTGGGCGTCTGCGCCAGTGGCCTCCTCATTTACAGAGACCGGCTGCGGATCAACAGGTTCGCGTGGCCCAAAATCCTCAAAATCTCCTACAAGCGGAACAACTTCTACATCAAAATCAGGCCAGGAGAGGTAACGTCCCACCTTTGCTGCTTGACTCGTTCGACATGGGGTTCGTTTACGCGGAAAAATGGGAAAATCCAATGATTACAGTAGATCTGATGTCCTTGGGTGTCGGCACGTGCGTAATTATAGACACTTTATTCCTTTTAGTTTCAAGTTCTTTTCTGCGTTAAAATATGAGAAATCGGAAGTTCATGGCAGATGGTGAATTCTTTATACATTTTCAAGTTTGTAGAAGTTTTTGAATTAATTGCCTAATAACACTCGACATTTATGGATATTTTTGGCTCCACAAACCTCCTTTTTAAACTGACAACTACTGCGCCTTTTGCGACTGAATAATAACGCCACATTCTTCCTTTTTGTAGTTTAGTTTAGTCTTTATTTGAAGCGACACTCTACAGAGACTTTAAGGTCGTTAAAAGATGTTCGGCAGCAGATTAAAGCTAAATAGTCAGTCGTCAAGCACTCGCACACAACTCAATCTTTTAAAAGACACATTTAACGTACCGTTTTCTGCGTTTCGCTATTGAAAGACGCATCACAATTACAGATCATACGAAATAGTGCTGCAAAAAATGATTAACCTTAGTACATTTCTGCTGAAACTGTAGAAAAGAAGTTGATCTCTGCCAGTTTTTGTTTCCATTGGAGATTTAAACCATAAACAACTATTTTGGTTGAACGGTTTGGTTTAAATGTTCAAACGTTTGCGCCGTCGCTGCTATGTTTTTTGTGGGGCTGTACCTGATTTCTTTTTCATTTAATACATTTAAATCTGTTTTATATAGTACAGATATATTGTAAAAGCATCTATTTGGGTGGAAATGAGAACACAGCGCTTTCTCTCCAACTAATTACAGAGCGTTTTATTCTTAAAGAAGCAGCTAGCGTGCTAACAACTAGCGTTAGCGTGCTAGTTGTTGTCGCTTTGGCCTCCTGAAAGTTGTGGAAAGCCCTCACAAACTCATCGCGGTGATTCATTTGGTGCGTTGGGAAAAGGCCTCAGCAAACGGGTTGAAATTAACTCGTTTTTAAGACGATAAAAAAGGGGTTTAACATTTTTGGAAACTCAAAGCCGGGGGGCGGTTGAGTGAAATAACTTTGGACCCACGTAACTTTAGGAATTGAAGCTGTAGTCGCTGCACGTTTTCCCACGGTTAGTGTCTTGCTCAAAAAAAGCACACTAAGTAACTGTCATGTCCAGGGGAAAAAAACAACACACTGGGAAAATGCCCGTCTAAAATAAGATAATACGGTAAAAAAGTGGTTGAAATAAGTAGTATTTCTCTTGTTTTGGGTATATATTGACAACCGTAATGTAAGATTGCCAGTGGAACAAGCATAAAATATCATGTTTTACTTAAAATAAGAAAAAGACAAGCATTTTCCAACTTGAAATTAGACAAAAATGCTACTAAACTTTAAATATTTACTCACTCACTTGTTCTTATGGCATATCTTATTTTTAAGAAATTCAAAATGTACTCAATTTAATGTTTTAAATAGGTAGAATAATCAGATAACCCAATACTTTGAGGATCAGAGTTGTCATCAAAATGTCAGTGGATTTTTAGAGTAACTGTTGTATTTAAGGACAAAGTACATTCATTCATTCATTCATTTTCTACCGCTTGTTCCCGTTGGGGGTCGCGGGTGACTGGAGCCTATTTAAAATGACTCTTTCTCTCTTTAACATGTTCTCTTTCATTTCTGTCTTTGCCACTTTTGTTTGCTTTTTTTTTACGCTTTTCCTTGTCACAACCTGCACTGGCGTGAACGACCAGAAGGAAATCTGATTACCCGCATCAGACGTACTTGACTGTGTTTACATGTGCGGCAAAAATCTGCCCGTTATCTGATTTGCTGGAGTTATCAGATTATAGAATTGTCATGCAGAAAGGTCTGATGTGAGTAGTCTGATTTCTGTCTGATTGTTCACGCATGTTTTGTTTTTTTTTGACGGGGGAAATGATGCAACATGGTTTTACTGGTGTAAATAATGTCAATAATCAGATCCAGAAAATCCGATAAAGTCCAGCCAGCGAGGCGAGTACAAAGGCAAACATAGGATTAGACTCTGATGTGCGGGGCTTTTCTAAATCCAACGCGGTTTCTGTTTGTTCTGAAACTCTTTCAGTTCGAGCAGTTTGAAAGCACCATCGGCTTCAAGCTCCCGAACCATCGCGCGGCCAAACGTCTCTGGAAAGTCTGTGTCGAGCATCACACGTTCTTCAGGTAAAAACAAACAAATGCTCACAGTTTTGTACAGCAGCTGCTAACGGACGTGACCTGGACTAAACCAGGGCTAAACCAGGGCTAAAAACCAGGGACTCAAAACCAGGGACTCAAAACCAGGGACTCAAAACCAGGGACTCAAAACCAGGGACTCAAAACCAGGGACTCAAAACCAGGGACTCAAAACCAGGGACTCAAAACCAGGGCTCAAAACCAGGGGCTCAAAACCAGGGGCTCAAAACCAGGGGCTCAAAACCAGGGGCTCAAAACAGGGGCTCAAAACGGGGCTCAAAACCAGGGGCCTCAAAACCAGGGGCTCAAAACCGAGGGCTCAAAAACCAGGGCTCAAAAACCAGGGGCTCAAAACCAGGGGCTCAAACAGGGGTCTCAAAACCAGGGGCTCAAAACCAGGGGCTCAAAACCAGGGGCTCAAAACCAGGGGCTCAAAACCAGGGCTCAAAACCAGGGGCTCAAACCAGGGGCTCAAAACCAGGGCTCAAAAACCAGCTCAAAACCAGGGCTCAAAACCAGGGGCTCAAAACCAGGGGCTCAAAACAGGGGCTCACCAGGGACTTGACAATGACTAAAATGTGGCTAAAGCAGGACTTCTCTCATTCTCGTCATTGTTTCCATTGAGTTTGACTGAAGCTAAATAAATATGTTAACTTCAGTGTGACAAAGCACTAGTCTGTCAGTGTTTGTTCCTATAAAACCTGTTTTGAATCAAGCAAATATTCCTGATTTGGCCTCCTTTCTTGTCTGGCTCATAAGCCGTTCTTGTGAGCCATGACTTTAGGGCAAAGTTGTGTTGGTGTTTGTTTGATTTAAAGACGCTTGTGCAGATTGTAGCATTAGATCTTGTGGGGCGTCGGCCAATTCCCGCTTCAAGACTCCAAATGACTGCAAACTGCTGCAATTTCCCTGTTTGCTCAGCGACAATGAAAGCTGGACAACGTTATCATTGTATTAACTGGCCAGGATATCACATTTGAATGATTATTGAGCAAAGAAATATCCCAATTTAATTCTTCTCACTAGTTCGTTACGCATCAGTAAAATGAGAAAACAAACATGCAAAAGTCATATTGTTTGTAGAAAAACTAACTATGGGAATCATCATTTATTGCACGCTATGCAGTTTGTGATGCTCAGAAGCGCATTGTATCCTAAGGTAAGGAGTCTTTACGTAATAATAGTACAAAATGATAATAATCAGTATAATTCATGGTCATAAAATGGTCAAAAATGTACAGAATGTTTGCATAAATCGACAATGTTTTCCCTCATCATTTCTTTTTTAAACTGATTATGTCTTGAC
Source organism: Chaenogobius annularis (assembly GCA_015082035.1). Lineage (NCBI taxonomy): Eukaryota > Metazoa > Chordata > Actinopteri > Gobiiformes > Gobiidae > Chaenogobius > Chaenogobius annularis. The sequence goes on from BJKM01000156.1 coordinate 607,279, forward strand.
TTGAGTTGTTTTTCAGTTTTACGCCACAGATGGAACGCACAAACTCTTTCTCACTCTGCGCGTTATTCCTCCCTTTCTCAGTTATTCATGGTTATGATGATGATTAAGTCCAAACGACAGGAAAACACTTATTTTTCTCTTATTCAAACTGTCTGATAAATCACAATTCCTCTAGTTTGTGACCAGCTGTATGAAATTAAACTTTCTGACTGATAAAAGTGAAGTAAATAAGCTAATTTGACACTTATAATGATCTGTAAGTAACGTAAACAGTCAGATATCAAAGCTTTTTTATTTTTTGGAATGGATTGAACTGAAATGGCTTATTTTTTGGTCACGATTATTATGTTTTAGTTTGTACGATTTATATTTTGACCTGAATAGTCACACAAATGTTTTTTTATTATCGAGAACTTGCAGAGACATCGATCAGTGTCCCGGACAAGCCCCGCTCATTTTGCTAAAACGGCGCCGCTCTTTGTCGTTTCCTCGCACAGGCTGGTTTCCCCCGAAGCGCCCCCAAAGAAGTTCCTGAGTTTGGGCTCGAAGTTTCGCTACAGCGGCAGGACCCAGGCGCAGACCCGACGGGCGAGCTCACAGATCATCCGGCCCGCGCCGCTGTTCGAGAGGTCCACCAGCAAGAGATACAACATGTCGCGCAGCCTGGACGGAGGTGAGAGCCCCAAGTTCTTCCTTGATGACGCCGCATTACAAAACGATAGAATTTTGGAATGCAAACGGAACGAAAGGGGCCGATCTGAGGGTGAAAAGGAGACCGCTGTGTGCTGTCGACACTTCATTCACCGGCGCTCTGAGCACGCTCGCTGTCGTTAGCATTACAGCGACTGCAAAACTAGCTCAGGAAACACAATCTTGCATCGCAAAGGTGTGAAAAATGTTCATCAACTCATGGTGCTGAACAATGGTCTGAATTGGTCTTTATTTAGTCTTGGTTTTGTTTATTTTGACTTGTAAACAACAGTAATAATATCGCTGTAGCAGCACTTCTCATCTCTTCTCACCGCGATAGGGCCGAGGGCTAAAGGACAGTGCAAATGAACAAAACTCCAGATTGACAGTTCAATGCGGTTCCATTTCCTGGCAAAGGCACAGTGCGTCAATATGCACCACCAGCCTCTAGGGGGCTCCGAACAATTGAATGTCCATTGCTTAGTACAGGAAGTTTATAATGGGACAATGAGTGAAGCTGTGTTCAGACCGCTGCGGCAAAGCGGCCAGTTTGCATTCAAAATCTATGTGGACGCGCGACCTGCGAATCCTGCGTTTTCAGCGGCGGTGGCGGCGCGACTTGGCCGTTTGAGCGGCGGCCGCTCTGGACAAGTTAGTCAAAGCTGAACTTTTTTGTGGCAGACACGGCGCAGCAACCAATCGGAGATTACGCTCCAGTGACGTACGTACGCACTGCCCGGAAGAAGGACCTAAACTAACCCCGGACCTATAAAAAAAAAAATCATTCAGACGCAGCTCTTTGAGCAAATAATGCTCTTCACTAAACTCTGCTCACCTCTGAAGTATCTGTGGGACCAGACAAGCCGCCGAGCCAATCGGCTCAGTTTTTGGACTTTGTAAAGTAAATACACAAAAGCAATTCTCCTAACCTGAACTGCCATAGGGCCAAAGGGGAAACACAACTCCTCCACTGCACATGTGCGTTCGCCGCCTCGGCCGCGCGTCTGCTGCGGAGAGTTTATTTATTTTTTTCAGCCAGGGCGGCGCCTTCAAATGTACTGGCGGACAATTTCTGCGACAAGCGCAAATTTAGCCGCCGCGGTGTGAAGGCGCGGTGTGTGTCAGCATCTTTTGGTGGTTGTTGTTGTGTAGAATGATTGAATTATGTCATGTAGCACGAGTTGGAGGATTCAATAAGACCTAAAATGTACTTGCATTATATTTTGATAATTGTACTCTGGTTTATACAGATGCTTAAATACATGCCAAAAGCCCTTTCACAACAGAAATGGCCATATTAAGAGATCAAAATGTCCAAAAAGTTTAAAAAATGTCTGTGTTTTATCAATAATGCACTTATTTGTAAGTATTCTCTAAATAGAAGCCTTCAAACACTATATTTTGCCCTTTATTTGTTTAAAAGTGTATTCTAACAGTCTCAACGTACAATAGAACTAATCCTTTGACAGTCGACTCCTAAAACAGTCGTTAGCTGCGGCCCTAGTTACGGTTAATACTCATATAAAATCCTCTTTGTGCCACGAAGCGCCCATCTCGGAGAACCATGAGTCTTTGATGAAAGACGGCAGCGCTGGAGTCGTCGTCAAGGGCGATAGCATCATCACCACGGTAACGACGGAGAAGGAGGAGGAGCGGTCCGAGCAGGAAGACCAGGCCCAGGCCGAGGTCCCGACCGAAGAGGCCCAGAGCACGGAGGCGGCCACCGTCCGGCCCGATACAAAGGTACAGGAGGTTTGAGCTGGTGAGGCGAAGTCGTTTTGCTTTTACGCACAGTTTCAGGAGAATTAAACTGGAAAATGATTGCAACGGATCAAAATAATATGAACCGGTCTTTAAAAGAATTCACCGTGACAGTAAAGTGGTAATGTATTGTCGATTTATTAGTATTATTGGCCGTGTTGACAAAGTTATGTCATGAGACTGTGGGAAGAATGTGAACTATTAAATGAATCACAGATCGTGGTACTAGCTTATTAAAAAAACAAAACAAAACTAGAAACCCAGACAAAACCAAGGCAAAGTCTGTAATAATAAAGCTGTGTGGTTCTTAATTTAGCCCATTTTAGTCCTGATGTGGACTTGGTTTTGGGTTTAGTCCTGGTTTAGTCACAGTTTTGACGATGGTGAATGTGTGAAGTGTGAACTCGCCTTTTTAAAAAGTTCATTTTTAAGGCGAACATAATGTGAATTTGCCCTCAGAATATTATAATTGTCACTTTTTTATTACTGTATTCTCTCGTAGCTTAAAACATGTACTATTTTTGTGAACAGCATTTCTATGGGTCACAGGAAAAAGAAAGGTATTGAGCAAATTAACAACATAACACTATTAAATTGGTACTTTTAGTGTTCCACAGTTTGGTCTTTAAATTGAGCCCATTTTAGTCCTAATTTAGACTTGTTTTAACCCTGATCTAGTCCCAATTTTGTTCAGATTTCCTGGCATTGCGCGCTTTAACAGTCGTACTCTTTTACTGGCGTTTTATAAATGTATAGCTCGGATTAAACAAGCTGCGACGATTATAATTTCATTCATATTTAAGTTTCAATGTTTGATTTCACTCCTGACAGCAGCAGTTGCTTTGAGCTTAACCCACTGCTATAGGAACTACAGCTTCCACCTTTTGTGCGCTTTACTAATTTTACTTTTCTGTTTTGTCCCTCCTTTGACTCCCCCCCCTCCCCCCCGACTCACGCCACGCTCATAATCGCACCCATCTATCACTCCTTTTTATTAGTCTCGCATCCCCGCCACAAACGCATTTCAGTGCTCCTCCCACCTGTACAACGAGCTCTCGCTTCCCTCGTCCCCGGTCGTGTCCGCCAAACTCCGCCGCCGCCGCGGGGAGGCGGCGAGAAAGCGCGCCTCGTCCGCGAGCCCGGCCAAAGGCGGCGCGAGCGGCAAGCGCCGGCAGGCCAGGGCGGACCGGGAGGCGGCGTTGCTGGAGGAGCGGGCGCTTCTGCTGTCCGCGCGCAAGCAACGCCTCCAGCCCAACGCTCGGGCGGGCTTCCTTTTCTCGTTCTCGCTGCACCTGCCCGACATGTCCTCCATCCTGGACGAAGACGGCTACCTCACGTTCCCGGACTTGTCGGAGATGCGCTTCTTGCCGGAGTGCGCCCATCACTTCATGCCCATCAGATCCCCGTCGCTCATCCCGTGCTTCCTCTTCATCTTCTTCTTCCTGCTCTCCACCTCTTTCTCCGTGCCATACGCCCTCACTCTCTCCTTCCCGTTAGCGCTGTGCCTTTGCTACCTGGAGCCCAAAGCGGCGACCCTGACCGCCTCCATAGCGCAGGGATACACTGACCATGACAGTTCAGAGGAAGAGGAGGTGTGTGTCTGTATGTGCCTCGTGCTAAACTATATTGACCCCGAAAAACATTGTCCCGTTTATGTGTCGGAGGAGGTGGGGGGGTTTGGGGGGGAGTAGAGTGTTGGTGTCAGCCCGCCCACTTTCAGAACCTCATCTCTGTTCAACGTCACCAGCAAAATACATCCTCGCTTCACGTTGGATGATGCACTTGCACGTCTCTCCCATTTCATGTCACGTTTTTGAATGGCATTTGTAGTGCAAGGGTTGGCCACAAACCTGCAGCTTTCTTGTGTTCACAGGCTGCTCTCATTACAAAACTAGCGGCTTCTTCGCAGATTAAAACAGATTTAGGGAAAAAAAATGTATATAAAGATATGAAAGAAAAACATGACGTTGATACTATGACTGTCAAAAGTATTGGAATGGAAGCTTTAACAATATATCTGTGCTGGATTTTACTTTGATCGCATGCAAAAAAAAAATCTGGTGCAGCACTACAGATATCTAATATATTTACATTTTAAAGTCTACGTGAAGGTTCTCTTGTTTTTATCTCATTATAACTTAGTTTGGTGGTATAGAACCTGTGGTAAATATCACAGTTTTACTTTAATGGCGAAAATTTGAAGAATAAATGTTAAAGATTACAGGAAGAAGAGCCGAAACTGAATCTCTCTGTGATGTCATCAACGTGCGACGTGCCATTGAAAACACTGAGACGGTTTACACTGAACTGACACACTTTTCTGACAGTTTGAACCATCATTCAACAAAATAAAGGTGTCATATGGTATTATTGTTTTGTCGAATCATAACTGTTGAGTCATTTATATGGATTTTGACTCTTGTTTACAGTATGGTTGCTAGGTAACAGTTGTAGCATTACCCATGTCATATTTGCTGCTCATGTCCAACCAGGAAGTACAATTATAAACTTTGCAAAAATGGTCAGACTGGGGCTAAAGAGGCCAAATCTGAAATATAATTCTGTTTTCGTGAAATGTTAAGTCTGACCTGGCGTAGAGATTTCAAGTACAGTACTTTAACTTTTGTACTTTCCTCCTCTGAGCGTTGCCAGGCACATCGCTTGAGGCTTGTGAAACACGTTGGCGTCGGAAGCTTTGTGCCTAACCCATCTCAGTGCCGCCTCCCATCTCATCACCGCTGAACGTGCCACTCCCCCCCCACCCCCCACCCCACCCCGGGTTCACGATTGCATGACGCGTTTCCTCGTTCACATTTCAGCCTCTCTGCGTTTGCACGCCAGAGCCGCCGCACGCCATCCGATAAATCCTTCAAATCGAACGTCTCGGTGCGTTTCAGTCGAGCACCGGTCGCGGCTGATGCAGATGTTTTTAAATTTACATCTTCACAACGCGAGAACGGAGCTGTGCGGCGCAGAGGGGCTGTCGAGTCCATGCCATCGCCACGTGCATGAAGAGAAGGGGGAGGGCCTGAAAGTCTGCTACAACCACAGAACTGCAATATTTATGTCCGCTCCCATGTACCTGGCCTTAGACTCATCTTTGTGGATTGGTGCGGCTTAATCCCTGCTAATCCCGCTCCCATTTAAAAAAAAAAAAAAAAAAAAAAAAACGATAACAAAAAACGTGTTTCGCTCAATCGTCCAAAGAACTTCCTCTGAGTCTCTGAGTTGTTGTGCTTTTTTTGCTTATTTTTCATTCGCCTTCCCTTTTCTTCTGCTGGTGTCCAGTTGTGTCTGTCTAACTTTTATACTGTTGAACGTGTAATGTTTCATCCTCATTCTTTCCATTGGTGGTGAATAAGTTGTGTCGTGGCGAGTAATGTTTTTTCCTTAAACGTTGGGTCTTCTTGTTTCCGTGCTCTCGTGGATCTCTGTTCGGTCTAAAGACTGACAGTGAACAGACTGACTTTGCGTTTGATGGAGACATGACCCCCACCGAGGTTTGTACACGAGAGGAATGACCCTCACACCGCATGGAGCCTGGTTATGTATCCACTCTGTCCATCAGTTTCCTTTCATTCCCATTTTAGTAGAATACAAGAACCCTGTGGTCAAGTAGATGCATCTAAACAGCCTTGGTTGCATGTCCCAAAGACTCTTGTCCAATACAAATACATTGTGTGTGTTCAGACTTCTGGTTTCATCCTGATCTTAAGCCTCATGTCTGATCTCGTCTGATCTCTGAAGCGTCACAGAGTTGGGCTTGGTTGGTACACTTGGTGGATGGGAACACCAAGTGATGATGCAGACCCGGCAGCCTTTACCCCGGGGCGTGCCTGACCAGCCAGTCTCGCCTACGTTCTGCTCGAGGGCACAAGGGTCTGGGTTCAGACCAGGGCGTTAATAAACCCTCCTAACTTGGGACGGTCCAACCAGAGTCACTCATTTGAAGACGTCTCCTCCCGAATATTCAGTCAGAACAAACTATATAACTTTAATAAATATTCTTCAGATACAAAAGAAACCTGCAGAACTCGACGCCCTTTCTCAATCCTCATCGTTTTTAGACACAAAGTGACCATGTGTTCCTCTGATTGGTTTATCTGCCCGTCAATCATACCCACGTAAAATCGGGGAGACAGATCTTGGCTGGTCAGTCTGTCCCAGGGCAGCTGTGGCTACAGAAGAAGCTCATCAACGCTGAAAATGGAATGAATGAAATGCACACAATTGTAACGCAACTTTGAGTGTCTGGAAAAGCGCCATGTAACACTAATGCTTAAGCCTACTACCAAGACTAGTATTAGTCCTGGTTTAGTCCTGGTTTAGTCCAATGATGTGGGGTATGTGCAACTTGGAAGTTCAAGTTAAAAAACTATCCAATTATAGATAATAGTCAAGTCCTGTTGTAACTATAGTTTAAACGTGGTGTTTTTGGTTATAAAACCTCAAAATGGCGTCCATAACAGGGCAAAACCATGTGACGGAATCGACTGGTCCAAGTCTCTTCAACATGTATCCCATCACGACGCCTTTCGTTTACAAGATAACTGTTGTTTTGTATTAGTCCTTGGTATTCATCTGTCTAAAACCGTCCAGGCGTCGTATTTTTCCATAGAAGACTTTTCCATTTCCTCCTCTGAATATTTCCGTACATTCCCAGTTTCCCTGTTGCACGCTGCACGTTTTGCCTCCGTGCCCTCCTTCGCCGTCACTCCCCTCACGTCACGCCACTGCTGTTCCTGTCTAACCCTGTCTCCTCTTTAACGCCTCAGTCGGAGCTGGACGAGGACTCTGAGATGCGCACACAGGTACACTCTGAACGCACACGCCCGGCAGCGGTTCTCAACTGGACGAATTTAACTCCTCACGTTCTACAGTAGTTGAATAATTGTCCTCCTAAATAATCAGTTTAGACAATAATATCGACACTTGTTTAGTCCACTGACGCGAGCAATTTAAAGCAGAATGATCCCAGTAAAAGAACCATATCGTTAAAAAAAATGAGCTGCAAAATAAATTCATAGCAAAATGAATGGTTAGATAAAGACCGTAAAGAGTCTTTTTTGAAGTAAATTTTTCGACTTTCTACAGATCAAACGTTATCGTACTACAGTAAAATAAGGGAAAAGTTACCTTCAAGTGCAAAATATTGAGCCTTCGAGAATATTGTTTCAGTTTTTATTGAAGGCAACACAACAATGATCACAATATCGCAGTGTTTCTTCATCAATGCAGCCATAGACGCGTCACAAACACTGCTTTTTGCAACATTTAACCATCTGAACGTACTAAAAACTAGACTTAATGTGGAGTCTTGCGGCCCCGGCCCCAGAGTTTGAGAACCGCTGCTGTGTCACGCTCTCTTCTGCATCGCAGCCGCTCACAGATGCAGAGGGCTCTTGGACGTATCGCTCACTTTTGTGCTAACTCACCCTGGCTTTGCTTCTGCTGTTCTCATCACAATAACGGTCATTCATTTGGTTAAATACACTTTGCTGCTGTCGCTGCTTTACTGCCGCTGCCTCTTTGTCGTTTTACTCGTGTTTTTTATTCCTGGTTTTGATGCGGCATGACGTGACAATGTTGCTTTTGTTTATTTGTCGTTCACGAGAGAACTATTACAGTTTGCTTTGTCTCTTTTGTGGCGGTTCTTGCGCGTGTCGGTCCGGATGTTGTAGGTTGAACAAACATCCACGGTTGAAAGGTTCGCGTCCCACTTTCACCAGTCTGTGTAATCCCTCATTCGTCCAGGAGGGGTCCAGGGTAGAAAGGGCTTTGCAGGTCGTCGTCGTCGTCGTCGTCTGGACAATGTTTTTGCGATCGAGACGTTTCGACTGCCATTTTTCAGAAGGTACTCGTCTGAAGAGCTAGAGTTGACACTGTCCTGCCCTGAAGAGAGGACTTGTAATCTGATACTTGCTCTGATCTTGTTTTACTTGGGCTCTGTTCACACTAGAGGTGGGCAATAACGTCAAGATTTGGATAATATCGTGAAGGATGTTTTGAAAATATGCACAATTGGAATATCGAGTTTATCGTTTATAGTAAAAAAATTCTACAAAATGAGCTGAAAATGTGATATTTCTGCGCGTTTGAGATTCACATTTGTCTGAAAATTAAACCTCAACTAAAACGCTAAAGTTATAACATTAAACTTTTGCCGACGTTGTTTAATTGCCAGACTAGCTCCAGGTCGTTCTTAAAATGAAAATCCTTCTTTTTGAACTGAAATAAGCCGGTAAAGATGCAACTTACCTTCCGTTTACAATAGACTCCTTTTTTTTTTAAGACCTGGCTCAAAACCACAACGAGTCACATGCTAACCGGGTGTTAGCCGCTGTGAGGGAACCGACAAGAACTAGAACAGGACCAAATCAAGTCCACAACAGGACCAAAATATGAGCGAGCGGCGGGCGATATTGACTAATCGAATATCTAAATGTTTTCTTGGCTCATCCCAGGCCGTAATATGTCATCTAGCTCCTCAGGCCAGTGTCATCAGATTGAAAATAACTTTGGATGCGAGTCTGAACGTCTTGATTTCAAAAACATTGTCCAGATGACCCCCTCCACAAGCACATCAGCGACAACATGTTTTTTATGTTCTTATGAGGTGGAAATCCTTGTTTTGGACTGGGATTTCGTCAATGTTCCGGGACATTTTTAAATAAAATGTATGTGTTAATCTACTTTTATTGGTGCGACAATAGATTTGAAGACCAGTGTACATCATTCCTTGCATCTTTCCTCTCTTTCACAGTATAGTTTCATAAGACGCGTGAAAGGGGAGAATGTTTTTATCCGACACAGTAACCTGATGCTGTCGGAGGTCAGTGAGCGCACGAGTGAGGACGCATGAAACGTGTGGTCTTTGGAGAATCTTAACGACCACTAAACCCCCCCCGCCCCGAACGACCTGTCGGAGTTGCGTAACGCGTTTGTCGAGTTGACCGCTTTGCTGTGTCGTCGCGTGGGCTTTTTGTGCAGTTAAAATGAACCCACGCAACCTGTTTGTTTTATTTTGGTTTTGTTATGTTTTTAATCGTAAAAAGATTTTTGACGTGTTCCTTTTTTAACCTGCCTTTTTAACTAAAACTGTAAACCTGTGCATGAAGTGAGATGTTTTAATAACGTGGCCAGTTGAAACGAACGAGAAGTTTAATGATTTTTGACACGACCAGACCGTAATGTGTTTGAAATTTCTCTCCTTCAAATGTTCGAATAGATCACGATTCCTCTGGTACATGACACGCTTTATCCAATTTAACTAAAAGTAGAGTTAATACTACTGTCATTTTACACTTAGAATATATATGTAAAGTTAAGATTGAACTGAAACAACGTATGTTTGCTTCTAAAGTGCTTCTTTTTTTAGCTGTTCATATGATTGTATGATGCGTAACTGATGCATGATTTGGTTTTGGCTGGCCTACTTGTTTTTTGGGTTTTTTTGCTACCGTTTTGAATCGTTTGCTGAAGCTGCTTGTTCTTTAGGAAAAGGTCTGCGTCAAAGTACGGCACGATGTCGCCAAAACTACGTCCGTTTGTGACCTGACGCTTCGCAGACCTTTTCCGTAAAAAAAACATGCCGGTTTCCGTTGCTTTCCGATGCAGTTTGGGCCGCTCCATCTGCAATCGGCGTTCAGACAAACAAAAAACAAAAGCATGACCGCCCGCCGCTCCCTCCCTCGCCGCATCGCCCCTCGACTTTTTAAAACAAACAAAACAACCTCTGCCCGCGCCGCTTTTAGGACAGCTCCACGCCCGCAGAGGTGCCCAAACACCAGGCCAACATCAGCGAGTTGAAGCGGTCCTTCCTGGAGACGGGACACGACTCTCCGGGGCTGAGCGAGTGGGACAAGCGGCTCCCGTACTCCCCGACGCACTCCCCCAAACCGGACGACGACCCCATGATCGAACCGCTGGACCCGCAGGACGTAAGGGCGAGGAGCATGGTTGCCGCCGGCGAGGCCATCGTTTTACGCTGTAGCGTTTTGAATTGTGGGAGAGTATTTTGGTGCGCGCCGTCTGGATGAGAACGTGTGTGTGTGTGTGTGTGTGTGTGTGTGTGTGTGTCGAGTCGGACCAACGCTGGGTGAGAACGTGTGTGTGTGTGTGTGTGTGTCGAGTCGGACCAACGCTGGGTGAGAACGTGTGTTGTGTGTGTGTGTGTGTGTGTCGAGTCGGACCAACGCTGGGTGAGAACGTGTGTGTGTGTGTGTGTGTGTTGTGTGTCGAGTCGGACCAACGCTGGGTGAGAACGTGTGTGTGGTTGTGTGTGTGTGTCGAGTCGGACCAACGCTGGGGAGAAACGTGTGTGTGTGTGTGTGTGTGTTCGAGTCGGACCAACGCTGGGTGGTGAACGTGTGTGTGTGTCGAGTCGGACCAACGGCGTGGGTGTGAACGTGTGTGTGTGTGTGTGTGTGTGTGTGTCGAGTCGGACCAACGGCTGGGTGTGAACGTGTGTTGTGTGTGTGTGTGTGTGTGTGTGTGTGTGTGTGTGTCGAGTCAGACCAACGCTGGGTGTGAACGTGTGTGTGTGTTCGAGTCGGACCATCGCTGGGTGTGAACGTGTGTGTGTGTGTGTGTCTGTCGAGTCGGACCATCGTCTAGTGGTGGGGGGGTGAGACGTGTGTGTGTGTGTGTGTGTGTGTGTGTCGAGTCGGACCATCGCTCGCTGGTTTGACACTTTCTGGTTTTTTGTGTCGGTCACAGTTTGGTTTGGCTCATTAATTTCCCTTTGTTGGGTCTTATTCAGCATAAACAGTCTTATTATTATTTATACAGCACGTTTCATAATTAAAACTGTCACCAAAGTGCTGGAATAACGATAAAAGGTTCAAATCAGGTGACTTCTAGAAAGAGATTACAAATAAAGTGCATTATTGATGAAAGATATGAAATAGTTTATTGTTTTTTGACATTTTGATTAAAATGATGCCGCTGGCTTTGTGATAAAAAAGGTCTTTTCGTATGCGTTTTACAGTCTGTGTAGCCCAGACAACAATTATTTTTTATAGTTGTCTCAGTCACAATCAGCCTTATGCAAAATGCAATGCAAATATATATATTATAACGCTCTTTTTGACTCCACTAGATCTCATTTAAAGCCGTAAAATCAGTCTCAAATTATTACTTTTATGAAGAAAAAAAAAAGCCATTTCAGAATTGGTATTTATTTTTGTAATTCCTCTGTGTAATTAATCCCTTTGGTCTTATTTGTGTTGTGCTGCTTATTTACTTGGCGATTGGATTGGTTTGTAGCAACATTGTGCTGTGTATAATTCTAATTTCGACAGATATAATCTTTTTTTTACATATAATAGGGACCCGCATGCTTTACGTTGTACTTACAGTATGTGGTGCTCACTATACAATGATATTTAACATGTGTGCGCCTTTTTAATACATTTTTGTAACGCTCCCAACGGTTTGTAATATAATTTCTGCAGCTCAAGGCCAGACTTTGAATGTGTTCCATCATTTATAAACATTGTATTTGTTTCTTTTCCAGACTAAAGACGAGCAGCCTGCAGAGGAGACGAAGGACGAACCCAAAGCCACAGAGGTAAATAAACGCCGCAGATCTTAAAAGTGACGGTTTTATTCAGTAATACACTTTATTAAATGAAGTGTAAGTGAAACGATCCTCACTAGAGAGTACTTTGACTCTGTTGGATCTGTTTTAAATATGACTTGTCCATTTCACTTTAACTTCACTTTTTTGCACTTTAAAGAACACCCATTATGCAAAATGTACTGTTTTTTTCCCCCACCTCACGTTTAACCACGTTCCAACACTGTTCCCTCATTAGAAACATGCCTGGAGTAGCATTTAGCTTCATCGCGATATGCATTTTAAACTCGTGTAATTCCCTCTGCAGCCAGTAGATGGAGCCAAATCTCAGTTACTCTGGCTTTTCATGAAATGCTAATATTTTTTCTTGTAAACGCTCCAATGTATTTATTTTAAACATAAGAGATCAAAGTAGAGATACTCAAGAGCATGTTTAAAGGACAATAACAATACAAATAATGCGTAATATTTGTCCTTTAAAGTCTAAATTGTGTGATATTCCTTTTGATTTTAGGGAAGTAACTGTATTCTGAAGACCATCAAATTGAATTATAACTATACCAGAAAACAGTCACTCAGAATTTGTACTCAAAGGTACTGAAAAAGCTTCTTGGATGAAATGTATTCTCTCTGAACGCGTTTGTCCAGTTGACACAATACTTATTTTTGGTCCACGTGTTTAGTTACTTCCAGTAAACAGCCAGTAAAAGCAAAAAAAAGAAAAGAAATAATGCGTCAAAAGAAGGGTACAGACATCCATTGCGCCATATGTTGCTGGCCAATCAGATCTCGCCTTCTTCCATCTTTAACTGTGGGATTGTTGAGTGCGACACCGATTTCCACAAACGGCAGAAATAAACACTTTGTCTTTAAGGCCGCACCATTTTTTTATCGAAAACTCTTGTTGTACGTGCAGTTCAGAGCTTTACGTTCTTGAAAGGCGTCTGATTCTTGTATTTGTTCATCAGTCCAGATTTCCGTCTCCAAGTGTTTACGGTGTGGCCACGGAACAGAATCCTTCTAAATCCTATATTTAAAATGGAATCACTATCGCAAATCGATTTAATTATTTTTTCTTCCCGAAATCGTGCAGCCCTAACTTCACTCTTTTTATGAACCTTTTAGTCGCACTGAGATTAAGAAATTCGTTTTAACATTTTAATTTACTGTACAATACGATTAAAAATAGTGCAGTCATGACGTCATCACTTAACGACCCGCGTGTTTTTAAGGCTTGTGTTTTGTCGATGTCTCGTGTGTGTGCGTGTCTCTGTGTGTGTGTCTCTGCTTTCTGTCCTTCTCCTTCCTGTCTTCTGCTTGCTTTGTCCTCTCTTTCCCTCTTTCCCACGAGTCTCTCAAAACCCAGTGTCTTTTAGGCGGCAGGTTTTCTGGTCAAATACGTGGCGGACACGTCGGTAACGGGCGGACACACTTCCTCCGGCCCGCACGGCATCAGCCTGTCCACCACGATGGACGACGACGTGTTCATGGACGGCACTTTGCGAGAGGTGGAGGAGAAGACCCCGGACTCGCAGGCGTCGGAGCGGTCCCTGGTCCGGCTCAGTCCGGGTTCGGTCCGGCAAGAGGTCTCCAAAGCCATCAGCGACAAACGAGGACGGCTAATTATACTCAAGGAGGCCGAGGAGAGGAGCGACGCCGAGGAGACCAGCGTTCTGAACGAGAAAAATCAAGCGGGAAACGCACTTGTTGAAGATGATTTGGGAAAAGATATCAAACAAAACGGCAATGTCAAAATTCAAAGTCCCAAACTGGAAATCGAAACCATTTTGAATGACATCAGAAGCGTCGAATCTCCCAAAAAGGCGATGGCGTTTTGGATCACCGAAGAGGTCAAGGCGGACGCAAAGTCTGAGCGTCCCGTCCCCGCAGTGGCTGAGCAGGCCGTTGTCGCGACTGCCGCCGTTGCCGTGACCGCGGAGGGGGATGTTGCCGTGACAACCGGAGAGGATGTCGTTGCCCAGACGACAGACGGTGAGGTGAAGGAGGATGAAAACGGTCACAGAGAGACGACGACGACGACGACGCAGCAGAAATCGAACGTCTTTGCTTTCGAGGGTCGGGACGAGGAGGTGACGGGCGTGGTGCAAATCGCTACGACGACTTTAGCCGTGGTATTGTAGAAAAAACAAGAAGTGAAACATGGCTTCTGTCACACCGCCACTGCCTCCCATTGCCTCCCTCTTGCAAAACAGCAACGCCCGAACCAGTCTAACTCTAACAGCAGCAGCAGCTACAATGGCAGTGACATGCATGGCTAATTTGGCAAGGGATGTAACAATATGCAAAATCTCACGTCATGGCAACGTGTTCATTTATTTACCAGTCTCTTAAAGTGCGACTGTGGTTACTGTGCACGGGATCGCAGTCCGTGTGCTGAGCTGGTTCTCTTTCGTGGTGCTGGAAGAGCTGAATGATTCCATGTGCGAAGTGAATCGTTCCGTTTTTTTCCCCGCCAGAACCGTAGCTAGAACTTCCAATTCAAGCGGCGTGAGACAGCCGCTTTATTGTTACATCCCGACAAATAACAAGATCTCGTTAACGCCGACGTTAACTACAGCCGTTGCCAGTTTGTATTGCAGCCGAACTTGGCGCTTCTTGGTTCAGTTGGAGCTCGTCTTTCCTTACCAGCTGGCTCTCTCCGTGGCTGGGAAAGGAAAGAAATAACAGCGTTTTGTTTTTGCTTTGTCGCGGTCTCTGCTTCGCTTCAACATCACTTTGTTTTTCAGCACTTTGATCAAGTCACACAAAATAACAGCTTTTCCCCCCCTCATTTTCAAGAAAAAACCCCGCTCCGCCTCCGTAATAACTAGGCAATATTGTATGGCTCTACCGACTAAAGACAATTCTGTTGGATCACATGTTGCTTAAAACATCTTTATTTGGATTTTTCTCTACCAAATAACACAGTGGTGTTCCATACAATCTGTACAGTATTGGAAAGAGAAGCAAGCGACTTAAGAAATCTTGGCTAAAAGTGAGCAGTGTCATTTTGAGTCACTCTAGATTATGGTTCTCTGACGGCACAAACATTGGGTTGGTTCAGTTCTTTTTAACCATTGTGATTTTTACTCTTGCTTCTCCTTCCTTTCGCCCTGCTCTTCTCCCAAGCACTCCTTTTGCACTGTAAATATTGATTGCGTATGTTCTAATTGTGCTTTTCTATTTCCTCCTCTCTGTCGCTTCAGTCCACTCTGGGAATAGTTTCTCCTTCAAAGGTGACTTTCCTCCTCTTTTTATGTGTTTTTATGTGTTGAGTTCGCTTTGTCGGTTCAATGCATCAATCTACACAATCGACTACACGATTACACGCATTTTGAATTGTAACGTCGCTGTTTCAATGGAAAAAACTTATGTTGAATGAGACAGAAATACAGGATTGCGTATTTGTTGGTGTCGTAAATTGCACAATAATGAAGGGATTCTATGCATGTTTACCTTCTTTTCTCTATGGAAATATGGTTGTTTTCCTTGGAATCTCACACAAAATTGGCCATTTCCATCGAACTAAGCAACCAACTCCATCAAACCAAGTATTTTTGGGGACAAAAATGCCTGTAAATGAATAAACGAAAGAAAAATGGGTGCTAATTAATTGTTAGATCCTTTTACAGTCGAATAAACGTTTTCTGAACTATACTCAAACTCCGAAACAGGCCATGTGCTGAGAGAAGAGGTTCTATAACTCAGACAGAGCACGAAATACTCCAGAATGTGTAGACTTGTGTCAAGAAGTTCTCAAGCGACATCTCTGGAGCCTCACTTTGGTCAAATCCTCATTCAAGTAACGACCTGTCAATGAATTGAATTACCAAAATAATAAAAAAGCAATAACGGACCGAAAACAGAAAGAAACGACAATTAAAAAGGTTTATATTTTCTGTCAAACGTCTCCCTTCTTTTGCAGACATCGCCAGTTGTAGAAGACGAAGATCGCCGACGCAACGGAGTCAAAGCCAGATCAAGTCGAGTCCACAAGTCCAACGGTGAATATCCAAGCTCCA
The DNA here is from genome assembly GCA_015082035.1 of Chaenogobius annularis. Lineage (NCBI taxonomy): Eukaryota > Metazoa > Chordata > Actinopteri > Gobiiformes > Gobiidae > Chaenogobius > Chaenogobius annularis. The sequence continues at coordinate 623,332 of BJKM01000156.1, forward strand.
AATACAGAAACTATACACGGCGACACGAGCGACGCCAAGGTTATAGCCAAGGACGACGACACGCTGCTGCCTTCTACTTGTCCCGCACGAAATCCCGCTAGCATTCCCCAAGACGACCGCAGTATTCCGAGCGCGGCGCCGCCTCTCGAGCGCTTAGAAAACCTGCCAGATACGAGCGTGCGTTTAGGTGAGAATGCGCTTCGCGGGAATTCGATCGTGGCAAAGGAGACGTTTGTTGGCGACGATTTGGAAGAAGAGGTATTGACGAATGAAAACGACGGGTTTAGATTCACCGTTAGTCCAGCGAGTGTTAAGGAGATTGTCGACAAACGAGCGAGGAAGGCAAGTAATAGTTTTGAGAAAAGGGTGAAGTTTGCCGACGCGGTGACGTATTTTAACGCTGTGGAGGTTCACGCGGAGGTAGGAATGAAGGACGACACGGAAATGACGGACGATATCGAGCAAGAAAACCCTGACGCGTCCAAATCCGTGCCCTACGAAAAGGAAAAATATCATAAATCGCAACCGGAAAGCTTGGAGGATGAAGACGAGACGCGAGAAGAGGAGTTGGGAACGCAAAATTCAGAAACCGCCGGCGAAATGGAAGACGAAGTGGGCCAGGTTGACGATTCGCAAACGGACCGACCAGACGAACTCCGATCCCCAGGCGAGGTAACGTTTTTTTGGGATCGATCGAGCGTCGTCGTCGTCGTCATCGCCTTCCTCTCCTGCAACTTCACCTCCGCTTTCCCCTTCTCGACGACACAATCGCCACTAATAATCGTAGGGGGGCCCAACAATGGAAAACGATGCACGGACGCCTCCTGATTTGACCGTTTCTGGTTGGGCAGCGGTGGCCGTTGTTGATCAGAACCTTGTGATTTCTCCTTCACTGGAAAAGGGTGTGGCTCTAAACGCATGACTGCATGTTTGTCCAGAGATCCAGGAATGACTTTGTGGACTTGTGCTAATCGTTTGTGTCTGTGTAATGTCATACTTTGGTGACGCGGTGGTATTTTAAGGACGCACATTCATCCTGGAGCAGCAGTACAGGATCATTTGCCCGATTTATGTTTCCTCTCTCCCATCGAGATCCTTGTGAGCGTATTTTTAGCCGCTGCGCTCCTCGTGCGCGATGTCTGCGCCGCATCTGTGACATGACGGCCGTAAAATATCACCGCATCGGGCGTAACACACACTCGAGACATGGCAAGAACTCGCCGCTCGTAAAAGCTGAAGTCCTTTTTAATCCAACAGTATGTTGCGCCACGATCGACGCCCAGTTCGCGACACATGGCAACAAAAAATACGCAAAATGTCTAAATATAATAACGGGAAGTGACATCACACTAGGGACACTCATTCCAGTCAAAGTTTATGCTGAATTTACACTAAGAAACAACTTTTTTAAACATCTATTCAACAAAATAAAGACAATTTCATATATTTTTAATTGTCAAATAAACCTCAGCATATTTACAAAAGTAGGCCTGTCACGATAATCACTAAATCGACTTAATTTTCAAAATACTATTGGAAAAAACAATATATTTTCAGTATTTATCGTGTACGTTTTCTTTGCTCTTTGGGGAACTTTTTCTTTGTTTTTTTTGCTCCTGTTGTTTGTTAATATTTGAGCTGCAGAAGAGTTAAATAAGGGCCATTTATTTATTACAGCTCATGTTTTCAGCGATAATGTGCTTCACACATATGATCCTTTTTTACGGTATTAAATGGTGTCAATATTATCGTAGTAATCTTCAAAATGTGTTATCGTGACAGGTTAGTTATTTAAAAGTTATTTAAACCTGCACTTTTCCTCCATTTAACACCATCACTTTAAAACTACAGAATATATTCATGTCGTCCGAAAAATGTGCAAAATTACTTTAATTCGTATTTCCGACACTTCCCCCGTAACGTTTTGACCAGCTCCCGCTCCGTTTCTATGTCCACGGCTGCCCGGAGTGGACAAACTTAATTTTGCCGTATTTATTACATGAGGGATTTGGGAATTGGTGAACTAAATGAGTTTTTTCTTCTCGGCGAACTTGGAGCCGCCGTGTGTCCCTGCAGTTAGACGCTCAAGTGCAACGGGCGCCATCGCAATGTTACTTTTAAAAATGTTGTACCGTTTCCCATTGTTCAAATGTAACAAAAAAACACATCATTTTTGTTGTCGCAGACTGTTGAAAACGACGCGAGCGCCAAAGAGACTCCCGTGGTCCACACCGAGACGAAAACCATAACCTACGAAGCGGCGGAGGTGAGACTGGAGATCTGCAGTTGCACATTTGCACCGGCACGGAAATGTTTATTAACGCGCTTCGTCCCCGTTCAAATAGACGAATACATTATGCAAAACAAATCATGGATATTGGCGGGGAATGGCTGGCAACGAGCCCGATTTTTGAGTTTCTGGAGTCATTAAAAGCGATTTATCTTAAAACTGAAGGGATTACAAGAACAAATATGCAAAGTGGAGGTCGCTAATGCTAAATTAGCAAAGGTCGCTAATGTTTAAAGAGTTTAAATCGCTTCGTAGATCGGCAAAAGCTGAACATCTTCGCTACTTTGCACCTTTTTATGCCGTCAAAAATGTCCTTAGAGAAATGCACTTTATTACAAAACACTGGACATAAAACGTTGGCTAATATTGACATTTTAATAAAAAGTTATATTGATAAAATTGTTAAAAATGGTGGAATTTGCTCATGTCGATGTGATAAACACCCGATTGGTTTTAACGTAACACACTGCCGCTTGGCCAAATAAACGGACCAATCGGCAGTACACGAGCCCGATGCAGTTCTTAAATTGTTATAAGGCGACGGGTTGGATCGTTCCACAAATAAAACCTCACAAAATCCGTGCAAAAGTCTACGTTTTTCGTGACTTTGAAACCTATGGATGGACGAAAGCTGATGAAAGATACGCAAAATGTCATGTGTTGCTTGGTAAAATGTCAATAATATGCTTAATAAATTACAATACAACCAATGCAGCTTTTAAATAAGATGTTAAATGCAGTAAAGTTACTAAAATACAGTCAAATTGAGTAAAAAATAATAATAAAAGAAAGTTTCATGACGAAGAACAAATGAAGAAGCAGTGATTTCACGATGGCGTCCGGCCCTTTGTCTGTCTGTTTCAGGCGGAGACGAACGGCGACGCGGACCCCGGGGTGTTGCTAAGCGCCCAGACCATCACCTCGGAAACCACGAGCACCACCACGACCACTCACATCACAAAGGTCAGGGGTCAAAGCTCCCGTCGGCCTCACGCGCGCACGCATTTCTTCCAGTTTGATCTGTTTTGCACGTCCAGTTTTCAGTCCACGCTTTGTTGTGATTCCGTTACGTTTGTGAGAACTTTTGATTCAGTTGTTCATAAACGTGAGACGCTGAGCAGAGCAGATGTTGCACCCCAGAAATGAACAACCAGACTTGATTTTCAGCTTTTAATATTGTTAGCGTTAGCAAGCGTTTTTCGACGACACAAAATCAATGCGCTTCCTTTTTCTGATAAAGTCCTTTTCATTTGTCTCACGTTCTTGAAGGAATTGTTATGAAGGAAAGGTTGAAATAATGCATTTTAACTTTCAGGACGCGACACAGAGTCAACCCCAGGCTAACTTCAGCTACAAAGTATGTCACTTTGATTATCACAGCAACGCTCGCCTTGAATCCACTTTAAACTCGTCTTGAACTTGTCTTCAAACTCAACTTAAAATGTATTTTAAACTCTTGAAATCGACTTGAAATTGACCTTAAACTTTTCTTCAAATTGACTTTAAACTCGCCTTGAAATCTACTTTAAACTCGCCTTGAAATCGACTTAAACTCGCCTTGAAATCGACTTTAAACTCGCCTTGAAATTGACTTTAAACTCGCCTTGAAATCGACTTTAAACTTGCCTTGAAATCGACTTTAAAATGTATTTTAAACTGTCTTGAAATCGACTTGAAATTGACCTTAAACTTTTCTTCAAATTGACTTTAAACTCGCCTTGAAATCGACTTTAAACTCGCCTTGAAATCGACTTAAACTCTCCTTGAAATCGACTTTAAACTCGCCTTGAAATCGACTTTAAACTCGCCTTGAAATCGACTTTAAACTCCGCTAACTTGTCCGTTTTTCAATAGATTTTGATGCGTGCAGTCGTTGACTTTTGACCTTTTGGCACCACCTTTTTTACTTTTTTTTTTTTTTTTTTTCTTTGTCTTTTGTCGAAGTTCTAGTGTTTCCTGTTTCTAAGGCGACAACGGTTTCATCAGAACGTCCAAAAATAATATAATTTTCCATGAATAATACACACTTCATCTGTAAATATTCTCTTTCTCGACTCTTTCCGTTTGCGTATTTGACCTGTATTTGGTTTGAAATATGCTCAGAAACGTCAATGTTCAAGAGAAATACTCGTCTGACTTAAAATAATCGTGAATTGCAGACTTAATAACCACATTTCGCACTTAAACCAGCTCGTGTTTGTTTTTGTTTGTTTGTTTTTTGTTTTTGTGTTTGTTTGTTTCAGACGGTGAAAGGGGGCGTGTCGGAGACGAGAATCGAGAAGAGGATCGTGATCACGGGAGACGCCGACATCGACCACGACGAGGTGACGCTCTTTTATCGAACGTTGCGCTTCACATCGCCTCTTTTAACGAACGTTGCGCTTCACATTTGCTTTAAACTCCCCGAACGCTAACGACGTCCTTAGCAAACGCCGCGGTAACGCCCGGGAGCAATGATGAGGTTCGATTGTTGTTGTGTTTTTTTTTTACGCCAGCAAAACCCGAAAATGTACGCTGTCATTTTAATAGCAATTACACGTCTGTAATGCCAGTGGTGGAAGAAGGAAAAGTACAAATACACGTGCAAAAATATGTGAAAAATCCTTTTACGTTAAAGTATTGAAGTACCAGTTTAAATGTGTGCTTTAAGAGGAAGACGTTAAAGTATTTCACACACACTTTGAGAACCGTAATGCGTTAAATGTTGTGATTTTTGGTTGCAATTTCAATCATTTTCCTATTTTTGTGGGACTTGAACCCAAAACCTTAAAGTGACGTACGACCGTTTTTGTTTTTTTTAACGATTTTCTCATTTCGATGTTATTTGGTGTGTTTAAACCTGTCGTACATATAAATGATAGTTTTACACCGATAAAGTAAATATTTGTGGAGAAAACGTTGAAAAAAAATCTGTAGGAAGTTGACAGGAAGTGACATCACGCTAGAGACACTTACGCCGGTCAAAGTTCATGCATAAATTACACAAAGAAACAACTTTTTTGACCTTTTAAACATCTATTCAACAAAATAAAGACACTTTCATATATTTTTTAATTAAATGAGTGGTTGCTGGGTAATTTCCTAGTGTGATGTCATCAATTACAAACAGGAAGTGAAATTAGAAACCTAAAAAAAATGGCTTTTCTGGAATAAATATAATGAAATAAATAAATGTGTATATTTTTTAGGTGCATTTAATATATATTCTTATTATATACGAGTGGTCCAACCTGTCAGAGGCACTTTAAGCCAGGATTTCGTCGTGATCGTGCTAAAATAACCGTATGGAAAGTACTTCATACTTTTCGTTCCCGTTTGTAGAAAAGTACACACTCCTGCTCTCAAATGTTTGCGGTGAAAAATGACTTTAAAAATGTACTTTAACTTTTGTACTTTTGTTCACTTTCCACCACTGTGTAATACGAGCTTTCCCTGTTTCCATATTGATTTTGAATCCAACATCCCTCCTGCCCTCTCTCCCCATTGTGTGTCTTCCCCCTGGTGGTCCCCGCTGGTACTGCACCCACATTAGGCCCTGGCCCAAGCCATAAAGGAGGCAAAAGAGCAGCACCCAGACATGTCAGTGACCAAAGTAGTGGTTCATAAAGAGACAGAGATCACCCCAGAGGAAGGAGAGGACTGACCCAGGTGAGTGTCTCCAGTCCCAGTCCAGTCCTGGTCTATCCGAGGTCCTCACTCTGGCCCCACTCTGGCCCCACTCTGGCCCCACTCTGGCCCCACTCTGGCCCCACTCTGGCCCCACTCTGGCCCCCACGTACTTCAGGCGCCGCGTCACATGAACATGGAGGACTTTATAAAGGCATATGTTGTGTTGCCGCTGTGCGTTTGAAGAAAGTGATCGTTTTTTTTTTTGTTTTTTTTATAGAATTGGCAAGTAAAAACTAAACAAAACTAAAAAAAAAAAAAAAGAGGTTTTCATTAAATATATTGTATGTGTAACTCATGATCATTTAATTAAAATGTCATCAGAATGTTCTAAATGACGGAATGGAGGCAAAATTAAATTGACATTCAGCTCTAAATACTAACGATTTTCAGTCTTTATAACAAAAATAAGCAACAGTTTTGACTTTTCAGTGTAGAAATGTCCGTTTGCTTTTCTATTACAAAGGATGGTGTTTTTTGCACTCAAAAGTTGTACTTGAGCTTCACATAAAGTATAATTACATGTAGTATTTCTCTAGATAAAATGAAACTGTTGTGGGCTCAACATTTCCGTGTCTGACCAGTTTGAACCCACTTGTGTCCGAGCGGTTTCACTTTGACAAAACCGCCTTCAAGTTTTCATATTCCGTCATGTTCTGAGGTGAATCCATCGAACTCGCATCCCTTTTGCCTCCGTTTCTGAGATTTAGAGTGTTTTCGTTGGTTTTAACGGCGCCACGTTTAGTCTGCGGACGCCTTTTGATGCCGTTTCGAAGCAACAAACCATGAATTAATCATTTGAAGGAAGGCAAAGTGAAACGAGGACATTTTGTTTCCCGTGTGAATAAATCAACCACATTCGACTGCAGATTAACACACACACATCAGACGTTTTATCGCCGTTGTGCGTTTGTTTGTGTGTTTGTTTGTTTTGTCGTCCCGCTCCGAGGCCCAAAGCGGACACACATATGCTTCTATGAACGCTCCATGTGCACGTGTCTGAAGGCGGGTCTGAACTCGAGCCGCTCCTGTTCTGTCGGGCATGCCGCTGCCGCTTTCCCATCAGCCACTGCTCCTGCACCGCTCGCTACTAACGCCGGCGTCCTCCGCGACAGCAGGGCCGCTTAGGAAAACGACAAACTAAAACTGGCTGTGTGATCCGACCGAAAGTACACGCGCAAGACGGGAAAAGTCATAGTAAACTGGGTATTTGTCGGTAAAAGTTTCACTGAAAAGTAATAAAAAATAAAACGTATATAATATAAAATAAATAAATAAATTTGGCAAAAAAAATATTGATTTATATTGATCAAGCTCAATTTTTTATTACATTTTATTTTTATTTTTTAGTTACTAAAAAAAAATCTGGATTAAGCGAACAACAACAAGACTTTAGCCTTTTAGCAAAATTAGCAAATGTGCCTTTTTGTGATAACTACACCTTTAATAAAGCATGACCAAAGAGTTAACTCTTAATGAACAAATAGTGTGATTCAGGCGTAGCATATTCTTATTTAAGGAGTTATTAATAAAGAAGTTATAAATTCAGGCTTGTTCATTATGAATTAAGCCTTTGTTCAGGCTTTATTAGCGTTTAAAAGTGTCAGAATTACAAAATGTCACTGTAAAAAGGTTCTATACGCAGTAAATGAATAAATTAGGGCTGAGCAATATGACGGGAAAATAATAATAATAATAATAATCTATTGTATTTATTCTTTGCAATAACCAGATAAAATGGTTTTCAATATTGATGAAATGAACAAAAACACAGAAAATAGTCCAATTCTGCTCCAAACCACATTAAAAAATAAGTATCAGTGACAATTAGACATGTCTGAATCTATGTCTCGATTTTAAATTACCGTATTTTCTGCACTATAAGGCGCTCTGGGTTATAAGGCGCATTAAGCTAAACAAAACAGTCCCAACCTTGTTCAATGGAAACACGTTCTGACACAGTCTGATGCGCTAAATCAAGCGTTAGCATATTCACAGTAACTCAAAATTGTTCAGTTAACACTATAACACGTAAAATAAAACACAATACACTCACCTTTCCGCTCCTCGCTACAGTAACCGTAATGCTGCAAGCGGTGCGGCTTAGTATCACTCCGCGAGGAGCTTAGTATCACTCCGCGAGGATCTTAGTATCACTCCGCGAGGAGCTTAGTATCACTCCGCGAGGAGCTTAGTATCACTCCGCGAGGAGCTTAGTATCACTCCGCGAGGAGCTTAGTATCACTCCGCGACGCTCCTGGCAACGGTAACCGTAATGCTGCAAGCGGTGCGGCTTCGTAGTTTACCAAAGTTGTGATAAAACATTTTGACGGCTTTTTGAGCGCTGTGTACCACATAAAATCGGTTCGAGGTCAGTAAGCACAAGAATTAATCCATATATAAGGCGCTCTGGGTTAAAGGCGCACTGTCATTTTTTGAGAAAAATAAAGGTTTTTAAGTGCGCCTTATAGTGCGGAAAATACGGTGACATTAAACTCTGTCTGGCCTTTTCCGCTCTGCTTTTGTCCTTTTTAAACCCTTATAATTCTAATAAAATCCTTACTCGACCAGAGCTGCAAAGATTACTCGACTAATCATAAATACTCGACTTTTACAAAAGAATAAAGACACATTTTCACAACAAATGCAGCGCCATTTTTCAACCAAAATGCCCAAAACGCATGAACAGTTCATGATTTTCTTCATCGAGACACTTTTATTGTTAAATATTCTCGATGTAAAACCTTTCAGTCGCCACATTTCCACCTTTTTTATTTAGTTGCTGACGTTTCTATTGTTTGTCGAGACGTTTAAATAAATGTTTAATACGCCGACTCAAACTTTAAATATTCGTGTTTTAAGCGCAGCCGCCGGTGTTTGCTCTGGGTTAGAGTTAGGGTGAGGGTCCGGCCACTGCGTTCTTGTTCTCTCAGAGCGGTAATGACAGTTTAAATCCTCTCATGCAAGCGCCCCCTGCTGGACGTCACCGACATAAGCCGCCTCTCACGGCCTCGAGTCTTAGCAGATCATTCAGTACTTGTAGCTGTAAGTATTTCTAATTCAACTGTGATTTTACACAATTACACCCGGGTAATCGCTCGTGTTTGATGGTCGTCATGGTTTTCTGACTAAAACACGTGCGAAAATACGCTTTTTATCACAAAAACGGTGACATTACGACATCAAAACGTCAAACAAGTTTATTCCTCATGAACACACTTCATTCATTCATATTCTCAATGTAGAAGCCTTCGTTTGACCACATTTCAGCCTTTGTGGGCTTCAAATGAACTCGAAACGTCTCGATGTTCAATAGAAATGATGATGTCACTAGTCGACTATTGAAATGCTTGTTAGCTCCTCCCCTTCTCTCTCTCTCCCTCCCTCCCTCCCTCTCGTTGCTCTCTCTCTCTTTCGTTGTTCTCTCTCTTTCGTTGTTCTCTCTCTCTCTCTCTCTCTTGTTGTTCTCTCTCTCTGTTGTTCTCTCTGTTGTTCTCTCTCTCTGTTGTTCTTCTCTCTGTGTTCTCTCTCTCTTGTTGTTCCGTCTCTCTTTCGTTTTCTCTCTCTGTTCTCTCTGTTGTTCTCTCTCTCTGTTTCTCTCTCTCTTCGTTTTCTCTCTTCTCTTCTCTCTCTCTGTTTTTCTCTCTGTTCTCTCTGTTGTTCTCTCTCTCTTTGTTCTCTCTCTCTTTCGTTGTACTCTGTTCCTCTCTGTTCCTCGTGTTGTTCTCTCTCTCTTCTTGTTCTCTCTCTCTCTCTCTCTTGTTGTTTTCTCATCTTCTTTACACGTTCTCTCTCTCTTCCTTCTCGTTGTTCTCCCTCTCTCTCTCTATCTTGTTCTTCTCTGTTGTTCTCTCTCTCTGTTGTTCTCTCTCTTTTCGTTGTTCTCTCTCTCTCTCATGTTCTCTCTGTTGTTCTCTCTCTCTCTCTGTTTTCTCTCTCTCTCTCGTCTCTCTATGTTTGTTCTCTCTCTCTTTAGTTGTTCTCTCTCTGTTCTCTCTGTTGTTCTCATCTCTCTGTTGTTTCGTCTCTCTCTTTCGTTGTTCTTTCTCTGTTCTCTCTGTTGTTCCTCTATCTTCTGTGTTTTCTCTCTCTTACGTTCTCATCTCTCTGTTCTCTTCTTTCGTTGTCTCTCTCTCTCTTTCTCGTTGCTCTCTTTTCGTTGCTTCTCTCTCTCTCTCTTCGTTGCTCTCTCTCTCTCCCCACTCCATCTCTCTCTCTCCCACTACCATCTCCCTCTCTCTCTCCCCCACTCCATCTCTCTCTCTCCCCTCCCACTCTCTCTCTCCCCACTCCATCCTCTCTCCCACTCCATCTCTCTCTCTCCCACTCCATCCCCTCTCCTCTCCCCACTCCTCTCTCTCTCTTCCCCACTCCATCTCTCTCTCTCCCCACTCCATCCCCTCTCTCTCTCCCCACTCCCTCTCTCCTTTCGTTGCTCTCCTCTCACTCTCATCCATCTCTCTCTCCCGCATCTCCTCTCTCTCTCTCCCCACTCCATCCTCTCTCTCTCCCACACTCATTCCCCCTCTCCATCTCTCCCCACTCCATCTTCTCTCCTCTTTCTTGCTCTCTCTCTCCTCTCCACTCATCTCTCTCTCTCTTCCCACTCCAATCTCTCCTCCCCCCATCCATCTTCTCTCTCTCCCACTCCATCCCTCTCTCTCACACTCCATCCCTCTCTCTCCCCACTCCATCTCTCTCTCTCCCGCACTCCATCCCCCTCTCTCTCTTCCCCACTCATCCACTCGTCTCTCTCTCCCACTCCATCTCCTCTTCTTCTCCCACTCCATCCCCATCTCTCTCTCTCCCCACTCCATCTCTATCTCTCTCTCTCTCTCTCTCCCCACTCCATCCCCCTCTCTCTCTCTCTTCTCTCTCTCCGATCCCCCTCTCTCTCTCTCTCTTCTCTCTCCGATCCCCGTCGTCTGGTGCGATCTCGGCTGAAGTTCACTTTTTCCTCTGGCGTTTGAATCCATCTCGGACACAAACGGAGCCGCTCGTCTGTCGGAGAACCGGATCAACCGGTTGTTCTGGAACGCATGTGTGTGTGTGCCCATGTGTGTGCCCATGTGTGTGGCAATGCCCGGCTTTGCCTCTGTTCCACTCCAAACTAACGCTTTCCTTCCGTCTCGATGCCACTTTTCCTCCACTCTCGATGCACGGAGGAAAATGCCACGTTCTTTGGTCTGTTTTCTGCTGTTTTTTTTTTTTAACTAACACGACATTATTCCACGTGCATCTTTGGGTGGCTAAAATGAACCAGGGGCATCTGTCTAGGCTTTGAACTGGATTCCTTCAGACCTGCCATGTTTATTATTTGACACTGAATATGATTAATGCTGCAGTTTTGTGATTATTAATGAATAAGTGATTTACAGTCACTGACAACAATGTAAATATTATCATGTTTGTTGGAGGATTACTGGGATTAATGACCAGTGAGTTGGACTTGGAACGCTCTGGTCCGGCTGTTTCAGATCCAATATCGTTAAAAAACACACACACACACAAATCTCAATAATTATGAGATTTGTGCTTTTTGCATCAGTTTATCGGCTATTTTATCGATATTTTGGAGGCGATAACCGATCCAGTAATACATTCAATACTGGTATCAGAAATCTAATAAATTGCTATAGTTATTGCAAATGAAATGGAGCTTTTTGAGCACTTTTTGCAGCTAAAATTGTCTTTAAATGTTCAACCATTTCAAATTTGTTGGTTAAAAAAACGATGAAATGCCAGGTTTAAATGGATCCAGCCATTTGCTTTTGTCATGTCCATCCAAAAAGAGATTTTCTTTGAGACTGGACAACCATTTGAGATGTTTTTTCCCCTCGATATGAAAGACATCGTTCATGCATTGTCCGGCTAAAAGAAAGATCCATAAATGATGATAAAGAGTCTTAAAAACATGTGCTAAATCTCGTGTCTTTCTGCTTTTCCAGGAGTGAACACGCCAGCGCCTTTCTGTCCCGACTTCTCAACTTTAAAACCTCCAAAACAAACCTAATTGTGCGCCGCGGCTCCGATCCGGGACCGGCGCGGCGAGACCGGCAGCCCGCGCTCGCCGCCACCATCGCCTGCGAAAAAAACAAAACCCAACCGATCGTTCAAAGCCTTTTTGCATGAAAAAGGGACGGAAAAAACGCTGCAAAGAAAAAAAACCTTAAGAACTGTACGATTTTAACAAAAACGTGGTCCTCGCTCGCACTCCCGATCCCGATCCGATCCCCCGAGCGCGCGCGCGTGTGTACGTGTGTGTGTGTGTGTGTGTGTGTGCGACGAGCCAAACCGCCTTTTTGTCGCTTTCACTGCCTTAATATGATGTTGATGCAATTTGATGACGATGATGTTCGTTGTAGCTGCATTTTTATTTAAAGAAAGAGCCATCACTCCAGTTTAAAGCTGCACTGTGGGGCTTTTCTCCAGCTCGTCTCCGCGGACATCGCTCCGACCGGAACGTTCCACACGATGGCATTGCAGCCTGCTCCGCGTTACAGCTCAGATCTGTGGAGAGGGACTGTTTTTGTTTTTTTCCCCTGTGTGTTTTGCAATAAAAACACTTGAAGAGTTTATTTGCAAAAACGGATAAGTGCCATTTTAAAAAGTAATCAAAAGCTCTTTGTAAAGCATCGTTTTCACAAGCTAAGTGTGTTTTGCAGTGTCAGACGCACAACTCTTATTTCGATGCTAAAGGAGAGGCTTGATCCCATTTTCCTGAGCAAAATGAGAATAAAAATGCAGGTTTTTTTAGACAATAGGTTGTGTAATTTTCCAACTAAAATAACAGCTATATCTTAATCTTCCAATACGGTGTCTGGTACTAGTTTCTGTTGAAGCTCTAAGAATCAACTTTTAAGCATCTGCGTTTCGATATCTATTGACAAAAGTAAATACTCTTCCAGCCTTCACTTGATCCAATCCGGCGCGACTATCGTTTTATTTGATCAAAAAAAGAAAGGAAACAGTTGGCCAATCTTTCCGACAACAACAACAACATGGACACGTTCGTTTTCGCAAATTGAAACAAATGCTTAATGCACGCTGTGGAACCTTCCCGGGCCCCCGCGGCGGCGACCCCTCCGATGGAAAAGCCCCACGCTGCGCCGTTCCCTTTGCTACAGGCTGTGTGTGTGTGTGTGTGTGTGTGTGTATGTTATAATGAGCATAGACTATTTAACCGCCGCTGTAGAGAAGTGCCAACTTTACTTTGCCTCACTCCTTTTTGTCCATAGGGGGCGCTACTACGTACACCAAAATCACTATACAGTACGGTCCTGCAATGTACATATCAGAGCTTATCTAGCGAACGGCAGCAAATTAGACTTCGATTTTAAATTGTGGTATTTTATATATATTTTTTCTGATCATTTTAACATACTTTTCTTGATTCCGTCTCTTCATCGTTTGTTTGTTTTTTGTTTTTTTTGTGTGTTTGTTGCGGAAATTCCCACTAACGCCAAGGAAAAGAAAGAAAGGAGACTCGAAGTGTAATAATAATAATAATAATAATAATAACAATAATGATGATGATGATGATGATAAATGATAGTAACGTCCAGTCCGCAGCGAAGGCCTCTGAACAATGTCGGCTGTCCCACTGTGTTCGAACGCATCACGTGCACCTCGTCCCACACGGAACAACAGCCATCGGGTTTTTTTCATTTGCTGTTCTCCACAAATAAAATCATGATCACGATACTAAAACTGCCGTGTCGTGCTTGTTATTGCGTCGTTTTGTTCTTTCCTTTTTAAGGCGGAAACGAGCCGATCGCCACTGAAATCGACTCATTTAGCGGCGGGGGTCATGGGTTTTCCGGACTGTGCGCCCACTCTAAAGCCTGCCGTGTGCCGAGGGGAGAGGTTTTTACGACTGGATTTACCACGAAACGGCACAGGAAATGTCCAAAGTTCAGTGTTTTTGACGAAGGAAGTGAAATAAACTGCTGTAAATGCGCTTTTTGTCAAACAACTGAGCGATATCGCACAAAAATGGTATTCAGTAGTTGTTGCTGCTCTATATTCCTTGTGTAGATTGTCTTTTCCATTTTTTAATACAGTTGTTTTATATTCGTCCCATTTCTGAACGGTTTAAACCAATGGGAGCGGCTCAAACGTTAAAGTTGTGCAGGATATTTGCAAATACTTTCTCTTATAACACATTTAGTATGAATAAATACACCTTTTAATAGCCTTAATAAAGCATCAACAAAGACCTAATTCATAATGAACAAATGTATGTACTTTTTAAAATATTTTTGTTTCTTTTTTTTCTAAATAGAACAAATGGAAACAATAGAACAATTGTATTTACCTTTTTATTAAGAGCGATTCAGGCGCAGCCACTTAATCCAACCATAACTTCTTAATGATATAGTTACTTAGCCTGACATTCTTTATAAACCATTTGTTCATTACGAATGAAGTCTTTGTTCACGCTTTCTTACATACATTAATAAAGATTGTATTTATTTAGCCCGTTATAAAGAGATACACAATTTCCATTGCTATAAATGACTCTTTAAACTGGCAAATAAACTGGTGCGTTGAACAATAATTCCCAAAACAAAAGTGCTAATCGTGTTTGCTGTTTTATTTAGGTTATATCTTCTAATTGAAAAAAAAGCCCAGTGCAGATGCACATGTCCTTGGGCGGTGGTGAAGTCGGAGTAATTACAGGGCGAAATTGATGTTCCTGGTGCTCAACGGTCCACAGTGTTTCAAACGGGCCCCGCGGCGACTTCAGCAGGACTTTGATGGCTCTGAGACGGAGACGGGACAGAGGACGGAGACGGGACAGAGGACGGAGACGGGACAGAGGACGGAGACGGGACAGAGGACGGAGACGGGACAGAGGACGGAGACGGGACAGAGGATGGAGACGGGACGGGACAGAGGACGGAGACGGGACAGAGGAAGGAGACGGGACAGAGGACGGAGACGGGACAATTATATATATATATATAGTACATATATAGTGTGTGTGTGTGTGTGTGTATATATACATGTATGTATACATATAATTATTTCTTTTTGAATATAACACTAACAGGGCAGGACCAGAGGGAATAAGTGAAAAAAGAATACAATTCTATTAAAGATATGACTTTAGAATAAGGCACAGACAAAGGTTTTTCACATGTTTATGAATCATTGACAAACAAACTAATCATTTAATAATCATTTACCAGTGTTGGGATGTGCAGTTCCACTTCCATGACTGTAGGGGGCAGCACAATGGCCGCGCATTTCCTGTGGCTCGTTTTGGTCACAACACGGAGAGGAAGAGAAGCCCTGGTCCGTCGTCGATCGCCTTTGCGTGACAACACTCGGATTGCGCTCAGGCTTCGGGTAACGACGCTTTTCTTAATTGTTGTTGTTTTGAGGAAGGCGCGGCGCAAGGCGCAGTTTGCGCGCTTTGGCGCGCTCCGCGCCGCGCGGCCGCTGCGCAAGGCGCGCTGAGCTTTCGCACCGTAACATGCCAATGGAGGCTGAGCAAGATGGCTGGGCGCAGTCAAATGTGAAATATTCTTGCTGTGGTGAATCTTTGCGCGTGGAAGACCACTCCCGGCTGCGGCGCCTTGTCAGATGCGGGAGTTTAAGTTGTAAAAGTGCAATCGTGGTCCCGTGGCGCTTTGGTAACAGGAGTTGGGGACTTTACGCGCTGTGGGGCCTAGTGTTTTTCTGAGGGATTTGTGATCAGAGCGGCTCCATCGGCTCCAGGCGCACTCACGGGCTAAAGTTTGTACTTCAGAGCTTTGTCATGAGGCCGCGCTGCGCCTCTTTTAGCGCCAGGCGTTGCTTTGTAATGGCTTTATAAACACGAACATGTTTGTGACCCGCGTCTCACGGTGAGTCTCTGTCCGCAGGTCGACCCTTCTGACCGCCACCATGTCCGACTTACTGAGATACATCGACTACGACCACAAAGCCACGTTCCTGAAGATGCTGAACCAGCAGCGCATGGAGGGCGAGCACTGCGACGTGGTGGTCGTGGTGGAGAACATCGAGTTCAGAGCGCACCGCTGCGTCCTGGCCGCCTGCAGCAACTACTTCAAAAAGCTGTTCAAAAAACAGAGCGACGAGGACAACTCCATCGTGGAGCTGGACTTTATCCGCTCGGACATTTTCGAGGAGGTTCTGAACTACATGTACACGGCCCGCCTGGCCGTGAGGAAGAAGGACATCAACATGATGATGTCCTCGGGACAGATTCTGGGCATTAACTTCCTGGACAATCTGTGCACACAGAAGAGAGAGCTGACCAACATGAAGACTCGGGAGAACCAGGCGCCCGGGGACCACGGCCTGAGAGCTCAGGACGCCATCCTGAAGGAGCTGGCCATGGAGGAGGTGCGTAAGAACAGCTTCTACGACCAGGGCATGGACAGTATGGCCGCCACCGCCTCGCACGTCACTCAGCCCCACACGTACAACACCAACATCCCCAAAGACCCCCACACGCACGGCTGGGGCGCAGCCACCACCACAGACATGAAGCTGGAGTATTTACTGTACGGCCACCGCGACCACGGCGCCCTGCAGCCGCCCGGGCCCAAACCAATGGACCATAACGCCAAAAAGGAGCGGCTGCTGACCGCCAACCGGCCGTACGCCTGCGAGCACTGCCCCAAAGCCTTCACCACCGCCGCGCACCTCAAGGAGCACCTGAAGATCCACTCGGGCTTCAAACCGCACCGCTGCGTGGTCTGTGGGAAGGCGTTCATCCGGGGGCCGGACCTAAAGCGGCACGAGCGCGTGCACAGTAACGAGCGGCCGTTTGCCTGTCAGCTGTGCGAAAAGGCCTTCAAACACAAGTCCCACCTGAAAGACCACGAGAGACAGCACCGAGGGGAGCGGCCGTTCAACTGCGGCTCCTGCGACAAAGCCTTTATCAAGGCTTCGGACCTAAAGCGCCACTGGAACACCATGCACAGTGCCAACCCACGCAGACAGATGGCGCTGTCCCCCGCCGCCACGCACGGACAGGACCCCACGGATCAGAGAGACTGGAAACTAGAGACCGGACCACACTCACACAACTCAGGGGACTGCTGAGGTCAGGTCAGAGGTCGGGGGGGAGGAGCTACTGGAGTACGAGCCTGATCCGTGCCACAGGAGAGCATGTTTGGACTGTGGGCTGTACCTTTCTATGACATCATCTCTCACCTGTAAGACATGTAGATGTTTGGTTGAGATCACGTCGTTATGACTTTCCTTTACGGGCTTTGTAACATGTTCGATGTTTGTTTCACTTTCTGGATTTTATGAACTGACATTTTCTGCATAACATTTGTTGCATCGAGTATATTCATGTGGATGTTTTAATGGATGTGTTTAGTTGTACTGATATTACACTGTAAGTGTCACATTCAGCTTGGGACACAAACCAAAGTCTTAGAGCGCGGGCGGTCCCGGAGCGTCCCGCCCTGAGCATGGCCCGGTAAACTTGCTGTTATACAGTAACGTCTCCCGCTTCAACCGAAATGTACCGTGTAAATACTGTAGTTTAGGCCGTCGCACAATAGAGAACACACTATCAGATTATGCACATATAACGTTGTCTTATTCCCACTTTGACAATAAACACCATTTGCTGTGTTTTATTGTTCTGGCGACGCTTGGTTCTTCCTGTGCGTGTGTGATTTTAGACGTGTCGGGACGTTCTGCAGTGGAAAACGTTCAAATATATGTCACATGTCTCACACTGGATATGGTTTTGGTCCAATGGGATCGCGGGAATGTATTTTGGCGTCGGAAAAACGCTGAAAAAAACTCAAGTCATGTGTTTGTTTTGTTCTGAATACATTTGAACGAGTAACTTGATTACAGAAAAGCCCCCTCGGCGAATCTGGCCTGACGTGGAAGCCGTTTTTTTAAATGACTGTGGCGCCGGTCGTCAGGGAAACGAGGAGGCGTCAGGCTCATACCGGTTCGCCGCTCGTCTCGCGCTTCCGTCGGACGCCAAGGAAACGCAGATAAGATTGGATGTCCTCAAACCGTGTCCGGATTCTGATCTTTGCGAGAATGTTCCGTCGACGACGAGCCCGACGACGAGCCCGACGACGAGCCCGACGACGAGCCGACGACGACCGACGACGAGCCCGACGACGAGCCCGACGACGAGCCCGACGACGAGACCGACGCGAGTACCGATGACTGACGAGCTCTCCCTTGACGATCGATGCCTCTGGTTAAGACTGGCAACCGACGACGAGGAGACAAGTCGCAGCTCGAGAAAGATGCATTTTTTCACGTTTACGTTCAGGCTGTTTTGGGTGTCAGTTTTAACAAGATTCAGAAAGTAAAGTGTCGCACAACGATCTGGTCCTGATGTAGACCTGGTTTTGATCCTGGTTTTGATCCTGGTTCAGGTCTCGCCACATCAAAATTGAGACAAAACCGACTTTAAAAAAAAAAACAAAACATAACCAAGACTAGAACGAAACCAAACCAGATTTATCCTAGGACTCAAACTGGGCCTAAACCAGGACCAAAACCAAGACTAGGCCTGGACTATATACACAAAAATGAATCGCATTTTCATATTCGACTTGTCTGATTCATCATACACGGGCTACTTTATTATTATTTAGGATCCATGTTGCAGTTAATAGAGAAACAATTTTAAATAACTACATAAGTCAAAATATCCCCGAAAAAGCTTTAAACAAGTCGCTATGATTGAAAATGTAAAAGATGATTTGATTATCTTCATTCTTCGGGTCACAATATATCAAAGTGAATATTCCAGAAGCAAAAGTGTTTTTAATCTATTGTTCATAAAATGCATAAATATAAAGTACTTTTTTTCAACTGGCTGTTTTTTTGTTTTGTTTGTTTTTTCACTTTTAACTGAATTTTTTGTCATTCAGGAAGTTTATTTATTTTTTAACAATCGCGACATTAAAAATAAAAACGATGTGAAGTTGTTTCTGTTTCAGGTCAACGTCGCTTCACCTGTCAACACTAGAGGGCGCCCTACACTTAACTCGGACCTGCCGCGGAACCTTCAAACGTCCAGACAGAGGTATGTTTATCCCACGTAACGGTTTATTCTGTGGGGAAACATGCGTCATCACGTCATTACGTCACAGTTATTTGCATACGATCCATATATAATCCATAATCGATGCAAAAGGAAAATCCAGGTTTATCACTTTGATCCACGAATGAGTGACAGGAGAAGTTTGATCCGGTGGAATTCTGGGGGAAGGGTGACGTCACCCAGCGTTTTTAGTTTAAAGGGCGCGTGGGAGAGCGTGAGAGGGGAGGGCAGTGAGGCGTGTGGTCTCCGTGTGCGTGTTCTGTCAGCTCAGCGCGTCTGTGCATATGTGACACGCTCTGGTCCAGTGTGGCGTGAGCATGAGCATGGGGGGAGAGAGGGGGGAAGGGTTAAAGAGAGGTGAGGAAAAGATGGGAGAGAGAGAGAGAATGAGAGCGGGAGGAGCGTGGGGGAGAGAGGAGAGAAAGAGAGGGGGGGAGAGAAAGAGAGGGGGAGTGAGAGGGGGAGAGAGGGGAGTGAGAGAGGTGAGGAAAAGATGGGAGAGAGAGAGAATGAGAGCGGGAGGAGCGTGGGAGAGAGGGGAGAGAAAGAGAGGGGGAGAGAGATGAGAGGGAGAAAGAGAGGGGGTGGGAGAGAAAGAGAGGGGAGTGAGAGGGGGAGAGAGGGGGAGTGAGAGAGGTGAGGAAAAGATGGGAGAGAGAGAGAATGAGAGCGGGAGGAGCGTGGGGGAGAGAGGGGAGAGAAGAGAGGGGAGAGAGATGAGAGGGAGAAAGAGAGGGGATGAGAGGGTGGAGAGAAAGAAGAGGGGAGTGAGGAGGGGAGAGAGGGAGTGAGAGAGGTGAGGAAAAGATGGGAGAGAGAGAATGAGAGCGGGAGGAGCGTGGGGGAGAGAGGAGAGAAAGAGAGGGGGAGAGAGGGGAGAGAAAGAGAGGGGAGTGAGGGGAGAGAAAGAGAGGGGAGTGAGGGGAGAGAAAGAGGGGTGAGGGGGAGAGAGATGGGGGAGTGAGAGGGGGAGAGAGGGGAGAGAGAGAGGGGGAGTGAGGGGAGAGAAAGAGAGGGGGAGTGAGGGGAGAGAAAGAGAGGGGGAGTGAGGGGAGAGAAAGAGATGGGGGAGTGAGAGGGGGAGAGAGGGAGAGAAAGAGAGGGGGAGTGAGGGGAGAGAAAGAGAAGGGGAGTGAGGGGCAGAGAAAGAGAGGGGGAGTGAGGGAGAGAAAAGGATGGGGGGAGTGAGAGGGGGAGAGAGGGAGAGAAAGAGAGGGGGAGTGAGGGGAGAGAAAGAGATGGGGGAGTGAGAGGGGGAGAGAGGAGAGAAAGAGAGGGGAGTGAGGGAGAGAAAAGAGAAGAGGGGAGAGAAAGATGGAGAGTGAGGGGGAGAGAAAAGGAATAGATAGAGAATAATGAGGTGAGAGGAGGAAAGAGGAGGATGAGGGGGGAGAAAAACTAGAGAAGAGAAGGAGAGTTAAAGAGATTGAGGAGGGAGGGAAGGAAAGAGAGAGAATGAGAGTGGGAGGTGCGTGGCAAAGAGAGAAGGGGAGAAAGAGGGGGAGAGCTAGAGGGACAAGGGAGAAAGATATGGGGAGTGAGGAAGAGGAGAAAGGAACAGATGGAGAATAATATGGTGAGAGAAAGAGGAAGAAAGAAATAAACAGGGACTAGAAAGAGGAGAAGAGAGAGTTATAGAGGGAGGGAAAAGAGGACGAGAGCCAAAGGGGAGATTTAGAGCAAGAAATAAGGGGAGAGGGCAAAACGGGGAGAGAAAAGGGGGGAGAGAGGAACACAGAGAGAGGATATGCAGAGAAAGAAATGGGAGAGAACGAAGAGTGTGAGGTAGAGAGAGGGAAGAGAAGGGGGAGGTGGGAGAAATAGAGGAAGAGCATTCATGGAGAAGGGGGGAGAGAGAGAGAGGACAAAAAGGAATGAGAGAGGGAGAAGAAACGTTAGAGAGAGAGAGAGAAATGTGAGAGAGGGGCAAGAGAAGAAAAGATGAAGGGGAGGGATGGGGGAAAGGAGAGAGGAAGAAGAAGGCGTGCAGAGAGGGGGTGTCAGAGGAGAGAGAGAGGGACAGATGGACCCGTCAAAGAACAAGAGAGAGAGGAGAGAAATATGGAGGAGTATGGAGTATAGAGAGGATGAAAGACAGAAAGAGAAAGGAAACAAAGAGGAGGAGAGAAAGATGGGGGATAAAAAGAAAGAAAGGAGGAGAGAGAGAGAGAAAGACAGATAGAAGGATAGAGAAGGAGGAGAGGGAGCAGAGAGAAGGAGGAGAGGGAGCAGAGAGAAAAGGAGGAGAGGAGCAGAGAGAAAGGAGGAGAGGGAGCAGAGAGAAGGAGGAGAGAGGAGAGAGAGAGAAGAGGAGAGGGAGCAGAGAGAGGGGAGGAGAGGGAGCAGAGAGAAGGAGGAGAGAGAGAGGAGGAGAGGGAGCAGAGAGAGGAGGAGAGGGAGCAGAGAGAAGGAGGAGAGAGAGGGAGAGAGAGAGAGAGAGAGAGCGCGCAAGAGAGAGAGAGAGAGAGAGAGAGAGGAGAGAGAGCGCGCAAGAGAGAGAGAGGGGGAGAGAGAGGAGTGAAAGAGAGAGAGAGAGAGGGAGGGAGAGAGGAGTGAAAGAGAGAGAGAGAGGGAGGGAGAGAGAGAGAGAGAGAGCGCGCAAGAGAGAGAGAGAGAGAGAGAGTTCCATGTATGTGTGTATATATATATATACATATATATATATATATATATATATATATATATATATATATATATATATATATATATAATATATTATTATATTTGCATTTGTATCTCACATTGTGTTGTACAAAATAATGTAAATAAGAAAGACGAGAGGAGGAGGTTCACTAAAATATGGCTAGTTTGAAATTAGTATAAAAGAAATAAAAAAAGAATACAGCGACATGGACAAGCTCGCGGATACAGTCAAAATGAGATTCCTCCACATGGTGGCTGATAGGGGGAGGAGCTCAGAGTAGAGCTGCTGCTCCTCCAGGTGAGGTGGCTCATGGATCAGTTCCGGATGCCCCCTGGGCGCCTCCCTGGGAGGAGCCCCCAGGGAAGACCCAGGACACACTGGAGGAAGTGTCTGGGGAGTAGGAAGTCTGGGCCTGCTGCCCCCCCGACACGGCCCCGGTGAAAGCGGAAGACGACGGATGGAAAACAGCGATCTGCGCACGATGTTGTGTTTGGAAACAAATACACTGCACTGGCTTTTGGAACGACTGCGTTAATGAGGTCATCATCGATAAATGTTCATCGCCTGCGAAGCAATATAAAAGAGTAAACAGTAAACAAAAAGACTCAAATACAGTAAATCAGTAAACAAAAAGACTCAAATACAGTAAACAGTAAACAAAAAGACTCAAATACAGTAATCAGTAAACAAAAAAAGACTCAAATACAGGAAACCGTAAACAAAAAGACTCAAATACAGGAAACCGTAAACAAAAAGACTCAAATACAGTAAACAGTAAACAAAAAGACTCAAATACAGGAAACAAAAGACTCAAATACAGAAACAAAAAGACTCAAATACAGGAAACAAAAAGACTCAAATACAGGAAAACAAAAAGACTAAATACAGAAACAAAAAGACTCAAATACAGTAAACAGTAAACAAAAAGACTCAAATACAGTAAAACAGTAAACAAAAAGACTCAAATACAGGAAACAGTAAACAAAAAGACTCAAATACAGTAAAACAGTAAAACAAAAGACTCAAATACAGGAAACAAAAAGACTCAAATACAGGAAACAAAAAGACTCAAATACAGTAAACAGTAAACAAAAAGACTCAAATACAGGAAACAAAAAGACTCAAATACAGGAAACAAAAAGACTCAAATACAGGAAACAAAAAGACTCAAATACAGGAAACAAAAAGACTCAAATACAGAAAACAAAAAGACTCAAAATACAGTAAACTGTAAACAAAAAGACTCAATACAGTAAACAGTAAACAAAAAGACTCAAATACAGGAACAGTAAACAAAAAGACTCAAATACAGGAAACAGTAAACAAAAAGACTCAAATACAGTAAACAGTCAAATACAAAACAAAAAGACTCAAATACAGGAAACAAAAAAGACTCAAATACAGAAACAAAAAGACTCAAATACAGTAAACAGTAAACAAAAAGACTCAAATACAGGAAAACAAAAGACTCAAATACAGAAACAAAAAGACTCAAATACAGGAAACAAAAAGACTCAAATACAGTAAACTGTAAACAAAAAGACTCAAATACAGAAACAGTAAACAAAAAGACTCAAATACAGAAACAAGACTCAAATACAGGAAACAAAAAAGACTCAAATACAGGAAACAAAAAAGACTCAAATACAGTAAAACTGTAAACAAAAAGACTCAAATACAGTAAACAAAAAGACTCAAATACAGTAAACAAAAAGACTCAAATACAGTAAACAGTAAACAAAAAGACTCAAATACAGGAAACAGTAAACAAAAAAGACTCAAATACAGGAAACAGTAAACAAAAAAGACTCCAAATACAGGAAACAGTAAACAAAAAGACTCAAATACAGGAAACAGTAAACAAAAAGACTCAAAAAGGAAACAGTACAGGAAACGGTAAAAAAAGACTCAATACAGGAAACAAAAAGACTCAAATACAGAAACAAAAAAGACTCAAATACAGGAAACAAAAGACTCAAAACAGGAAACAGTAAACAAAAAGACTCAAATTATAGTAATAATAACAACAATTGCATTAAAAATATAAGAAGTAAACAAGTGAAAAGCAGAGGATGTTTTTTTGGGGGCTCGTTCTTTTGCATATTTCTTTGTTTTGGGGGGCTTGTTCTTTTGCATATCTCTTTGTTTTGGGGGGCTCGTTCTTTTGCATATTTCTTTGTTTTTGGGGGCTTGTTCTTTTGCATTTTTCTTTGTTTTGGGGGCTTGTTCTTTTGCATATTTCTTCGTTTTGGGGGCTCGTTCTTTTGCATATTTCTTCGTTATTGGGGGCTTGTTCTTTTGCATATTTCTTTGTTT
This sequence comes from Chaenogobius annularis, assembly GCA_015082035.1. Taxonomy (NCBI): domain Eukaryota; kingdom Metazoa; phylum Chordata; class Actinopteri; order Gobiiformes; family Gobiidae; genus Chaenogobius; species Chaenogobius annularis. Next base: position 647,299 of record BJKM01000156.1, read on the forward strand.
TTGGGGGCTTGTTCTTTTGCATATTTCTTCATATTTGGGGGCTTGTGTATTTGGGGGCTTGTTCTTTTGCATATTTCTTTGTTTTGGGGGGCTTGTTCTTTTGCATATTTCTTTGTTTTTGGGGGGCTTGTTCTTTGCATATTTTTTGTTTTGGGGGGTTCTTTTGCCATATTCTTTGTTTTGGGGCTTGTTCTTTTGCATATTTCTTTGCTTTGGGGGCTTGTTCTTTTGCATATTTCTTTGTTTTGGGGGCTTGTTCTTTTGCATATTTCCTTGTTTTTGGGGGCTTGTTCTTTTGCACATTTCTTTGTTTTTGGGGGCTTGTTCTTTTGCATATTTTCTTGTTTTGGGGGCTTGTTCTTTTGCACATTTCTTTGTTTTTGGGGGCTTGTTCTTTTGCATATTTCCTTGTTTTTCGGGGCTTGTTCTTTTGCATATTTTCTTGTTTCGGGGGGCTTGTTCTTTTGCATTTTTCTTTGTTTTGGGGGCTTGTTCTTTTACATTTTTCTTTGTTTTGGGGGGCTTGTTCTTTGACCTAATCTCATCATGTGTTTGGTCTCCTCATGTCTTCCCCTGCCGCTCGTTTGTCCCGTCTCCTCACTGCGTTCTCACTGCGTTCTGCCTCAGTACCACACAGTGCACAGCCGGTTTCCATTACTTCAGCCTGAACCAGTCCAAACCACAAACCCCACAGAGGCTCCTCCTCCTGGCCCCGCCCATCTCTGCCACAAGTTTCCCAGAAAAGAACAGCGTCTAATTAAAACCACTTAAATGACCTTCCTCTCACAGCACTCTCAAACACTGAACACAAACAATGATGAAAGCACGTTGACTGACAAAGACACAATGTTTTTGGCTTTAATACGTAACATTTACAAGTTTACAGTAAATTCTCCTCCATTTGGCCATCTGGATTTCCTCTGGTCGGTTGTCCAGTGTCGTCTGCTGTCGTTTTACGAGTAGTCGAGGCAGTACTTCTTTGGGGTCATTGGGTAAGACGTCGACACTGATCTTACAAGTAATTACAAAGGGAACTGGACTTCTACGGCTGTTTAAAGGCGCACTCTGTAACCTTTCTACTTTTTTTGCCTGTGGAAATGTTCCCGCTTTGCCTGGAATGTTTCACGGCATGTCTTGTAATTATTCAGTTGCGGGATGGTCACGCCAGACACGTGACCTGTGCCAACGCCATCTTGGTTCTAGGCAAAGGCAAGTTTATTTGTAAAGCACAGTTTGTACACAAGGCAATTTGTGCTTCACACGGGAAAAAATCATTAAATCACAAAGACACGACAGCAAATAATTTAAGACATCAAAGAAGTGCAAAGAAAATCCTTTCAGTCATATGCACAGCCAAATAAAACAGTTTTTAGTTTAGATTTGAACATTGCCAGAGTAGAGGCCTGTCTCACATCCTCAGGAAAGACTGTTCCAGATTTTAGCTGCATAAAACTGAAACGCACATTCCCCATGTTTAGTCCTGACTCTGGGCACCAGCAGGAGGCCGGTCCCTGAGGTCCGGTCACTGAGAGTCTCAGACAGGTCCGAGATGAAGGTTCACTATGGCACTAACATGTCCGAGATGTGGTACTTTGTGGTGCTTAGGCCACTGGAGGGCTTGATATACAAGCAGAGGCTGCTTTGAAAGTCTGTTCTCTGAAGCCGAGCAGGGAGGCGCAGTGCAGAGACCTGAGACACAGGACTAATGTGATCATACTTCCTGGTTCTAGTCAGGACCCGAGCTAGCACGTTCTGGTATGTACTGCAGCTGTTCTTACACGCTCGTTTGGAGAGGCCAGTGAGCAGGCCGTTACAGTAGTCTAATCTACGAGAGACAAACGCATGGATAAGTCTCTCCAGGTCTGGTTTAGACACTATACTTTTGATTTTGGCAAAGTTTTTTAGATGGTAAAAAACAGCTGATGTTATGTTATGAGTCCATTATTACCGTTGCAGTAGGAAAATTGAAGAATAACTTTGGACTGCTGCAAGTAAGTTTTTTTGTTGTTTTTCACATTTTTAGGACAGTAAAAATCCGGTACCGCGCCTTTAACCTGCTACAGAAATGATTACATTTGCATCATGCTTCCACTTATCAACAGTTACACACGTCTGATACTTTATTTTGTATTTTTATTTTGTTGTGCTTGATATCAAACTGCTTTTTGTTTGCTGATTTGGTCTTAGTTTAGTCCAGATTTAATTTGGTTTAACATTTGGTTTTGGTTCTGTAATAATCTAGCCTGCATTTTTGAATCTAGCAGGATTATTACCAGACTGGACATGCAGAGATGACACGATCACACTTGCAACAACACAACAACACTGGGACAAAACTGCAACTAAACGCACAACTTAAACCCGGAGTAAAACCGGACAAAAACGGGACCAACACCAAGTCGACATCAGGGGAATCTCGCAGGAATTCTCTTTGTCTCACCACGTAAGAGCAGCACACAACCCTCTTTGTATCTTCACATGGGACGTCGTGTAGAAGGAGACCCGCCTTTGGTCCGCGGATCTGGGGTTATCAGAACCATCTCTGCAGGGACTGAAGCCACACGGCAAAAAAGGAGTTCACTTTCACCAGATATTCAACATAGGTTTAGTTCAAATCAAGCCAATCATCGAAATATAAAAAGATGCGAAATATATAACCAAAGTCAAATGGCAAGTGTTGACTATTTATTATTCATTTAGAAAGCCTGTACTTTGAAAAAACATATTTTAAAGCTGCACTATGTCACTTTTCTGGGTCTGCAACCTTTTATGTATTGAATAAATGCATGGTAATATTAGTTGAATGCCACACTGTGAAAAATGAGACCACTGAGCGCTGTTTGCATTGCATTTTATGTCACGTCACCGCCGGAAGTAAGGGCCAAAAGCAGCGCTATGATTGGCTGCACTCGGGGCGGAGTTTGTGAATGTGAACGATGTGCCAAAAGGTTAGTGAGCGCTAAAGACGAGTTACGCGCATTTAAAAACGCCTTTGGGTTTCAGGGTTTCAGGGTGCCCCAGGTTTAATCCGTCTTAAAGGTCAGTTTCAGACGAGTTCATTATCTTGTTTTTCCAGTGCCGTGTGCAGATGTGCCGAGATTAGGATCACGTCCGTCCACAGTGGCACCTCATGGACCCTGAGCTGTTCTCACTCACCACCTGCACATTTCACTCCTGTTATGGGTCTGTCCTGCTGTGAGGAGCACTGCTTCACCTTTTTTTTTTTTTTTGGTAACAGCATTTACTTCTATCATTTCTGCATCATATATAAAACAGTATTAATTAAAAACATAATGCAGTAATTATGGATTTATGTTTAATAATGTTTCTTTGGTCTGTACTTGTCTTGAGACTACAGTTTCATGTGTCATTCTTTCACTTTCATGTTCAGGGACGGGAACATACTTGTGTAATTGCAGCTGCCCCGGGGGCTGACTGACACAGATGTGGCTGTCAGGCAGGTGGCAGACCCTCCTTGATGCGCCTTTGACAGTTGCGGCTGCTTGTTTCTGAGCAGCACTTTCACATCCTGAATGAAGTTGCTTTTCAGCCTTTTTCAGTTGTGTTTCTTTGTTTTGGTGAAACGTTGAAATACTTTAGCACTTTATAAAGTTTCAGAAACAGATTTGAAATTAAAATGACTGATCTTGTGGTGTTTAGGGACCACATCATTGATTAGCTCCCCAAAAAGTTTTTAAACATGCAGGGATACCGGATAGGGACATTTACTTACCAGAAGCAAGAGTGGGCAGTAATGATTTAAATGTGTTAATTATTTATTATTATTATTATTATTATTATTATTATTATTATTATTTTATTATTATTATTATATTATTATCATCATATTATTATTGCATTTATTATTGTTATTATTATTATTGTTATTATTATTATTGTTATCATTATTATTATTATCATTGTTATTATTTATTACTATTTCTATTATTATTTATTATATATTTCATTGTATTTTATACTTTTTATTCTATGTTTATTATTATTGTTATTATTATTATTATTATTGTTATTATTGCATTATTATTATTGTTATTATTATTATTATCATTATTGTTATCATTATTATTATTATTATCATTATTATTGTTATCATTATTATTATTTTATTATTATTATTGTTATCATTATTATTATTTTTATTATTATTGTTATTATTGTTATCATTATTATTATTATTATTATCTATCATCATTATTTGTTATCATATATTTTTTATTTTATCTATTGTTATCATTATTATTATTATCATCATTATTATTATTGTTATTATTGTTATCATTATTATTATTGTTATTATTATTATTATTTATCATTATTATGAATTACTTTGGTGGGATAGAACATGTACATATTTATCATAGTTTTACATCAGTCAAGTGAAGAACATTTGAAAAATAAAAGCTGAGATTTTCGCAGGAAGCAGAGCTGAGTTCTGCTGAAAACAACATCAACAAGTGACAAAGGGTCAAATGTTACACACAACAGACGCATTTTCTGACACTTTAAACGATCGTTCAACAAGATAAAAAGTGTTATTAGGTATTATTATTTGGTCAAATCATTACTATTTGTGTCATTTACCTGGCTTTTGGCTCTTGTAACAGATTGTGGAATGATCTGTCACCTGTGTCACTGCCGCTCATGTAAAACCCCTGGAGTTGAGTTACAGTATAATATTGATCGTTTTCCGATGGGATGTTTTACTCTCAGATGGGGGCAAGAGCCCCTATTGACCCCTCGTCTGCATTAACATCTTGTATTACAAAGCATTTTTTTTCTAACAATGTTATTTTTAGCTGTATTCAATATTATTGGCTGATGGGATCAATTTAAAAAACGTAAAAACAGATCAAATTATCAAAGTATTTATAACAAAATTCTGATTAAAAAGTCCATCCCTCTATTTGTTTGTATTACTATAGGTTACCATGGCAACGTTCTCTCTAACTTATAATATGGAGCTCAATGTTCCAACCAGGAAGTCAAATTGTAAATGTCCCCAAAATTGTCAAACTGGGGTGAAATAGGAAACAAGATTTAATAAGTTAAATCTTGAATATCATGTGGCGCTGACGTCTGTAGTCTTTGAAGAAACCCCCCTATTTGAACGGATCCTGGTCTTGCCCCACCTCAAGTCCACCTCCTCCCTGCTGGACCCCCTGTGCTGGACCCCCTGGTCTGTTCCTCCGCCATCAACCTGGCACTTCCACTTCATCTTGCGAACATCTGGACTCCCCGGGAACCTACGCCAGCGATCCTGTTTGTGGACTTCAGCTCTGCGTTCGAACACACATCCTTCCCTGCTCGTACTCCAGGAAAGCTCTCCCCGCTCACGCGTGCCTGACTCCACCTGCAGGTGAGATCAACTGAATTCCTGACGGATCCGGAGGCAGTGCGTGGGGCCTGGGGAGATGAATGTCTAGACACTCGGACCATCAGCAACAGGAAGCTCCTCAGGGGCTGCGTGTACCTTTCCGCCTCTGCTCTTCTCCTGTACACAATACTGCTGCAGCCTCAGCCACGACTCCGGAAAACTCATCAAGTCTTGCGGACGACCCACCTCATACGGGCTACATCTCGGAACGCGGGATGAGTCACGTCTACAGGGAGGAGGTGGTCCGGCTGGGTTGTCCCTGGCTGCAGCGGTCTCAAGACCTGGAGTTAACACGCGCCAGAAGACGTGGAGATGATCGTGGACTTCAGGAAAGTCACAGCCGCCCCAAAGCCCGCCTCCTCACGCATGAAACAGGACTCCCCATCACTCACCGTGGACTCCTTCCGCTTCCTGGGCACATCCACCATCACCAGGACCTCAAGTGGGAGCCCTCCATCAGCTCCCTCCATCAGAAGGCTCAGCAGAGGATGTCTTCCTGCGGCGCTGAGGAAGCAAAGCTGCCAGCCGCAGATGATGGTGAGTTCTACCGGCCATCTATTTGAGCTGTCCACCTCACCTTCCTCATCACCGTGTTGGACTAGTTACAGCGCCCTCTGCTGGAGCCACCGCCAGGTACAAACAAGACTACGCGCATTGTGCGTTCTGCTCGAGAAGGTGATCGGCTGAGACTTCCATCTCTGCAGGACCTGACGTCGAGCCAGGCTCTGGCGACGAGGCATCGGTCGCGGATCACAGCCTGACCCTTGTCACCTGGACATGGACTATTGAACCACTCCCTCAGGAGGAGGCTAGGTCCACATCCGAGACCAAGAACTCCCGCCAGACATTTTCTTGATTCTGATAATCATGTTTTATTTTTCGGTGCCTAGTTTTGGTTGTTCGTTGTTTGTTTTAAAGGCTTGTCATTTCTTTTTGGCACGTTGCAAAATCACTGAAGGACTTTGACTGCACGATCTATAAATCCAAACCGTCACTATTTTAAAATATTACTTACAGTGCAAAACCAGCTGCCTCCACAGCTGACATGTTAGATCCTGCAAGTCATTTCCAACAACAATAGTTCCTCAGCCATTGGTCCACCGTTTGTCAGCGACGAACATGCAAACTCCAAAGTCTCCCGACTCCCCGGACAATTATACGGTAAATAATAAGTGGCGCATTTCTGCACGTTATCTCACCGGCCTAATGTTACACACGCTAGGTCTGTAGCGATCAGAGAAGCACCGAGCTGTCGGTATTCTGTATTCGGAGGGCAGGATTGTCGGGGTTCTAGACGAAGACATGGGGTCAGGTGAGCATGGTTCAGTCTTTAGTTTTAATCCCGCAGACCTAAACAGTTGTATTAGGACGGGCATTACCTGCGACAGAAGTGCGTGAAAAACAGGCTCGCCGCAAAAGCACATAGAAGAGCGGGAAATGTTGATCTTTGAAGAGTGCGTTACTTGAATAATTTCATAACTAACACAGGCTTTAAAAGGTGTTTAAAAAAGTACTTCAATCAGAATATTGTAATCTTCAATTTTTTGTAGTTCTCTCCCGGTTAACATGGACTTCTCATGGACTGGATTATTTTGCTTGTGCAGAGCAGCCGACAGAGCACACTGCAAATTAAAAATAAAATAAAATAAATAAAATAATAAAATAAAATAAAATAAAATAAAATAAAATAATAAAATAATAAATAAATAAAATAAATAAAAATAATAAAATAAATAATAATAAATAAAATGTAAATAAATAAATTAATAAAATAAATAAATAAAATAAATATAAAAAATAATAAGACGCGTACATGAAAGTGGGAATTGGAGATGACTCTTCTTGGATGACTTTTGTGATGAGTTGAAACGCTTTTTGTTTTTTTCTAGAAAAGAGTCAGATGAACTAAACTGATCTTTTTCTAGCAATGGACACACCTGGACGATATGAGGATCTCACACCCGAAAATAACTAAATAAATAAAATAAATAAATAATGAAAATAAATAAAATAAATAAAATTAAATAAATATAAAATAATAAAATTAAATAAATATAAAATAAATAAATAAAAAATGAAATTATACAAAATCCTTGAACGCCAAAAAAATCGTATTTATCTTGTTTTTAAAGACTTTTCTATTAAATAGACGCAAAACAAGTAAAGATTTATTAAGCTTATAAAAATTTTGATAAAGTAAAATTCACAAAAATAAAAATAGGAATTATGTCTTATATTTCACAAAAGGAAAATATTTACCAATGGGGGTAAACAATTTTTAACTTACTCATTTATTAATTCATTTATTAATTTATTTTCTTAACTCCAGCTAAAATATCTTGTAACCAGTAAAAAATAGTCTTTTTTTGCGTTTTTTGCAGTTTTTGCTCTTGTTTCACTCCAAACTTGTGAAACGTTGAAATTCTTGGCAGTTTTATGTTTAAGAGTCACATTTATTCATGTTTTTGTGCTCGAAGTTTAAACTAGATTGAGCCCAGGTCCTGGTTTAGTCCGACTAAAGACTAAAGGTTTAGATTCTGTGTCAACTGGACGGACACATATTTCCAAGACCACTCTGTATTTATTTGGAAAACTGAATATAAAATCAGCATAGGTTTGTATTATTGATTGATTTGATAGCGTTTCTTATTCTATGGTAATAGAAAGAACGAGGCTGTGGCCACAACTTCTATTTAGAGATATCAATTTGAAACATTCCCTGTAGTTTACTCTAAATATAAGAAAACAAAATGAAAAAATCAAGACATTGTGTGTGAAAATGGCCAAAATTTGACATATTTGGGACATTGAGTAAACTTGATGCTGAAAATGTTCGCAAAACTCTTCGAACAACAAACAAATACTTCTGTACGATCCGTCGAAATCAGATCTAATCTTTGAGGCGCCACTTTAAAGGCTGATGGGAGAAAAAAACTCCTAATGTCCAATATAAATAGATGGATGGAAGTTGATTAAATGAAACAATAAAACTTCTTAAACTTCTTAAACTTCTTAAACTACATAAACTACTTAAACTGTATACAGCCTTTGTTGAGCGTGCAAAATGACCCAAAAACAAAAAAGTCATTAGCGTAACTTTAACAAACAGCTTATATTGCGCTTCTTTGTTGTAAACAGGATGTGAGTCTTGACACTAACACTCACTTAACACATGCTTTGTCCACCGAGAACACACATCAGACACTAATGAAGATTAAAGAGCTCCAGACGTGAATCATTGACCGCTTTGATAAAGGGCCTTTCAGAGACACAAAGGAGGTACAGAGAAGCTCAAGTGTAAAAGACTAATAAAGTTCTATGGTTTTGAAATGAGGCTAATTCAAATGTGTTAGTCCTGCATTACTACTTAGATAGCAGATACACTTTATATTATTATTATTATTATTTTATTTTGTATTTTATTTTTTATTATATATATTTTTATTATTTTTAATTTTTTTTGTATTATTTATTTATTTATTTTTCATTTGTTTGTTCCGTGTTTGTGAGACAACGTCACGCTTTAATTATTCACAATTATTGACGACGTGGTTCATTTCCATTCCCATTGTCAACACGTTCTTCGTTCTTCCGTGAACAACTGTTGCGTCCAACTTTCTGAACGATGAAGTAAAGTGAACGGGACAAAAACAGGCTTCGTTTGACAGGAAAGTTTTAGTGTGAAATGGGGAGAGAGCAGGGGGAGACATTCGGCAATCACACGACTTTAAGCACTGGACGACAGGCGAGCACTGGTTTACCTTTTCAAAGTCTGAATTGAATCAAAATTACTCAAATTTGCGTCTAAAATTCTCACAATTGTCTTTTATTATGTCACGTACGGCAGCCCCAAAGGGACATGTGAGAATTTTTTTTTAACGAGATCATTTGCAAGGGTTTGGATATGGATTAATAAATAATATTGATGTTTTGTGTTTTGTAATTTGTGTTAATACATTCTTTTTTTTATGAATTCATGAATATTAATTATTCTAATACACATACATTTAGGCTTGGTTAAAAAAATAAATTTAAAAAAATCTCAAATTGTCAATACAAAGTTCTTTCCGCCAACATGGAGTGGAACGAGTGGTAATAGATTTATTCATTGCAAAAACTTTCCTCAGTTTTGCCATTTTTGTTTCAGATGCAACAGCGATTCGACGAATAGGCGGGATTTGAACCTGCCGCTTTTTGGTCCATGGGCGCGCAACCCACTACTTTCATGTCAAAGTTTCTGGAGTTCATTTGCTCGCCTGTGGCCCGTCAGTGGCACCTCGTCGGCGGGACAGAGGTAAAACGTGTGCGGAGGTGGCGCTGATCCCACACTCCAGCTTCAGACGCGCAAAGATAAATATTTGAAGAGTGGAATCCATCACGCGCCACGACGACAAAGGGAGGAAACCGCTAATGTTTGCTCCCAAGATGAGGTCAAGGGAAAATCCAGCTCCGAATCCATTTATCTTTGAGCCAATTTAGTCAATGATTAGTGGAGATTTGTGGTTCTCTGGTCTTATCTTGAGCAGAAATGACACACAAATAACACATCTTTCATTGCACTTTTAAATTCATATTACACAAACTAAACTGCAGCTCTCTGTGTTCGACATCTTTGACATTTGAAGTTGAGCTGTGCCATTTCTGGCAACTCAGAAAACAATTAAACTGAACTTTCTGTTGCCTTGTGATCATTAAAAGTCAAAAAAGAGTTTGCGTCAATATTTTTAACAGTTGATAATAAATGATAATATCACAACTTCAATACACTTAAATGTGTGTTGCAAAAAAAATGTTTTGTCTTAACCATCTGCATTTTTATTCAACCCTTTAAGAATCAAATCATTTAGACTGTAATTAACCGTCAGCCGTCATTATTAACGAATGAAGTTGTATTTTCATCGATAAAGTTAATTTCAAGATGTATTTTAATGGGTTGTTTCATGAGTAATCCTGTATTGTTCAAAAAAGGCCTGTTTTCATCTACCCCCTATCCCCGCCCACATCCCATACTTACGTGTGACTCCGGGTCATTCATAGAGTTGAAACTGTTACACTTTCATATGTTCTGCCGTTTCGAACAGGAAGTTTATGAGTCTGTTTCTATTATTTAATCAAGACATTTAATATTGCGGTTTACACTGAACAAAATGTAAACTTTACTTTACTTTTGATTGACTTTACTGAAAATGTAATCTGATTGTATTTACTGCCCAACACTGATTAGAAGAGGTACTTTGTAGTAGTAGTAGAAGTAGAAGGAGGAGGAGGAGGAGTAATGTGGCAGTTGTGCGGGGTCAGATTTTAAACCAGATGCCCTCCAGTAACTGCCTACTTCACATCTGTGATCTTTAGAAGTTCAACTTGTTTCTGTGACATTTTCTTCAGAGTCCAGGACTTTGTAACATGAGCCGCAGAGAGAGGGAGGGAGAGGGAGGGAGAGGGAGGTGGGGGTGGGAGAGCAGAGTAAGGGGCACCGAGAGGGAGGGAGAGAGAGAGGAGGAGGAGGGAGGGAGGGAAGTGGGGGTGAGAGAGCAGAGTCAGGGGCACAGAGAGAGGGGGGGGAGGAGGGGAGAGGAGGGGGAGAGGGGAGGGAGGGAGAGGGGGGGTGAGGAGCAGAGTAGGGGCACAAGAGAGGGAGAGGGAGGGGGGAGAGGGAGGGGGAGAGGGAGGGAAGGAGGAGGGAGGAGAGGGGGGTGAGAGAGCAGAGTCAGGGGCACAGAGAGGGAGAGGAGGGGGGAGGGAGGGGGAGAGGGAAGGAGGAGGGAGGGAGAGGGGGGGTGAGAGAGCAGAGTCAGGCACAGAAGGGAGAGGGAGGGGAGAGGAGGGGGAGAGAGAGGGGGAGAGGGGGGAGAAGGGGAGGGAAGGGGGAGAGGGGGGGGAGGAGAGAGCAGAGTCAGGGCCACCGAGAGGGGAGAAGAGAGGTGGGAGGGAGGGGAGAGAGGAGGAAAGGTGGAGGCATGAGGGGGGCGTGACGAAAGCAGAGTTCAGGGCAACGAGAGGGTGAGGGTAAGGGGAGAGAGAGGCGGGAGGAGGGGGGAGAGCAGAGGGAGCGACGAGGGGAGAGAATGAGAGTAGTGAGAGGGAGGTGCACGGGGAGCTGGTATGGCGGGGTGTTACTGAGGTGCGGGCTGATTCAAAATAAGGAATTGTTTGCTGATTTCCCAGATTTTGAGAAGAGGACGACCAGTAACACCAACGAACAATATATTACGATTGTGGGTTGATGACATTTTATATTACGATTGTGGGTTTATGAACCATTATAATTACGATTGTTGGGTTCTATAACATTATATTACGATTGTGGGTTTATGACATTATATTACAATTGTGGGTTTATGACCATTATATTACGATTGGGTTTATGACATTTTGTTGGTTTAGACATTATATTTACGATTGTGGGTTTGTATGACATTAGTATTACGATTGTGGTTTATGGACCATTATATTACGATTGTGGGTTAATTGACATTTATATACGATTGTGGGTTTATGACATTATATTTCACGATTGTGGTTCTATGACATATATTACGATTGGGGTTTTATGACATTAATATTACGAATTTGTGGGTTTCATTGACATTGTTGTTTATTGACATTATATTACGATTGGGTTTATGACATTATATTACGATTGTGTTAATGACATTATATTACGATTGTGGGTTATGACATTATATTACGATTGTGGTTTATGACAATTTATATTACCATTGTGGTTTATGACATTATATTACCAATTGTGGGTTTATGACATTATATACGATTGTGGGTTTATGACATTTTTGGTTTAGGACATTATATTTACGAATTGTTGGTTTATTGACATTATATTTACATTGTTGGGTTAATTGACATGTATATTTACGATTGGGAGTTTATGACATCTATATTACGATGTGGGTGTTATGACATATATTACAATATGTGGGTTATGACATTATATTACGATTGGGTGGTATGACATTATATTACGATTAGTGTGTCTTATGACATTATGGTTTATGACATTATATTACGATTGTGGGTTTATGACACTATATTACGATTTTGGGTTTACGACATTATATTACGATTGTGGGTTTATGACATTATATTACGATTGTGGGTTTATGACACTATATTACGATTGTGTGTTTATGACATTATATTACGATTGTGGATTTATGACATTATATTACGATTGTGGGTTTTTGACATTATATTACGATTGTGAGTTTATGACATTATATTACAATTGTGGGTTTATGACATTATATTACGATTGTGGGTGTTACAAGGACTCTAATCTCACCAGGTGTTGTTCTTCCTCTCTCTCTGTTATGATTATGATTTTTGCCACACTGGAGCAGCTCTCCTCTGTCTGCGTCTCGTCTGCAGCTGCGTCTCGTCTGCGTCTTGTCTGCGTCTTGTCTGCGTCTCAGCTGCGTCTCCTCTGCATCTGCGTTTGAATCTGGTCGGCATCTCGGCCGTCTCTCCATCTCGTCTGCGTCTCGTCTGCGTTTTCTCGGCATCTCGGCCATGTCTGCGTCTCGTCTGCGTCTCGTCTGCGTCTCGTCTGCGTCTCGTCTGCGTCTCGTCTGATCTCTCACACATCATTAGTGCAGACAGTCACAGATGGAGAGTTTTGGGAGGCCGGATCTCCAGGAGAAGACGTTGACAAAAACCCAAAGAAAAACACTGACACCTCCAACACTGACGCCTTGATCAAGAACGATCGAAAACTACGGCTTTTCTCTGAAAAAATTAAAGATAATTCATTTAATCCACTTGTATCCACAGATTTATAAGTCTAAACTTAATTTATTCAAAGTCCATATGACATTATATTACACTTTTCAGTAAAACAAAGGGAATATGATTATATTTAAGATATTTACATTAAGAACATTTTGCCTGTTTTTGAGGTAATTCCACAACTGTTACCTAGAAACCATATTGTAAACAAAGGTCAAAATCATACAATAGGCAAGGCAAGGCAAGGAGTTTATTTGTGAAGCACAATTCGTACACAAGGCAATTCAAAGTGCTTCACACACAGGAAAAAAACGCATTCAAATCTCAAAGACAGAAATCCCAAAACCTTCATTTCTATTCATTCAATTTAACAATTTAGAGAGATCGTTATGATTTGACAAGTAATTACACCTGACGACACGTTTGTTTTGTTAAATGACAGTTTAAAACCTCAAAAAAAGGTGTCAATTGTGTGCAAAGTTTCTTTGCATTTTTGTTTGAATGGCGCTTTTTGATGACATCACAGAGGGGGAGGGATTCTGTTGCAGAACACAGCACTGGTTTCTGACATTTTCAACTTTTTTTGTCAAATTTTCTTTACAAACTGCAACTTGACTGATGTAAAACTATGATAACTATTCACCACACAGACGAACTCGCCTAACGACGTCATAATTAGAAGAACATGAGAACCTGAAGTCTCTGAAGTTCTCTTTTGTTTCCGGACATTTCTGAATCAGTGAATTCGACACAAACGACATTTCAAAGTCAAATTTAGCGCTCAAAGCTCATGTCACACTCTCCAAAAGCTCTGCAACTTCTTCTGCTGCTGAAGAAGCCCGCGAAGAAGAGCGCACTTCCTGTCTGCGATGTGTTGTCGCGGCGACGGACCCAAACGCTTTGATCTTTAAGAGGAAACAGAGGGGATCACAGGATTGGCAGCCCCCCTCCCCACACATCAAACAAACCGTTTCTGTCGGCGACATCTGTCTCCTCGAGGGAAAAAACACAGGATCGTTTTGTTTTTTGGAGAAAATGAATTCAAGGCCGGAACAAACAGTGAAGTAAATATTTACCTGAGGAAGGAAAAGGAGCCTTTATGCATCCTTCCATGGCTCCTTGAGCAGAGGAACCTCGGGAGCTTCTTCACCAGCGCTGAGGAGCTCTGAGGCGTCCCACAATGCACTGCTCAGAGGGTTGAAATAAACTGGGCTGTTTATGTCAGTAATAATAGGACATGTTCATCCCGTATCTGGGACACAGAGGGGGCGGGTTCATGGAATACTCACAGAGCCTGGCAAATGTGCTGCTGCTTAGACCACTCGATATTCACGATCAGTTATGTTGCTTTTCATCCTGTCACTCCCCACCTCCCCCCTGTCACTCCACACCTCCCTCCTGTCACCCCCACCTCCCTCCTGTCACTACCCCACCGCTCCTCCTTGTCACTCCACACCTCCCCCTTGTCACTCCCACCTCCCCTTACCATCCCATCCTCTTCTGTCACTCCACACCTCCCCTTGTCACTCTCCACACCGTCCCTCCTGTCACCCCACCTCCTCCTGTCACTACTACCTCCCTCCTGTCACTCCACGCCTCCCCTTGTCACTCCCCAAACTCATCCTGTCACTTCCCCAGCATCCTTCCTGTCACTCTCCCACCTCCCCCCCTTCACCCCGCCTTTGTCACGCCACCCACCCTCCCTCCTGTTCACTCCCCACCTCCCCTTGTCACTGTCCTCTGTCACTCCCCTCCTCCTGTCTCACTTCCCCCTCCCTCCTGTACTCCCCCTCCTCCTTGTCACTCCACACCTCCCCCTTGTCACTCACACCATCCCCTTGTCACTCCACACCTCCTTCCTGTCACTACCACACCTCCCTTGTCACTCCACACCTCCTCTGTCACCGGCCACCTCCCCTGTCACTACTCCACTCCCTCCTGTCACCTCCCACCACTCCCTTTGTCACTCCCCACCTCCTTCCTGTCACTCCCCACCTCCTCCTTGTCATCCCCCTCCCTCCTGTTCACCCCCACCTCCTCCTGTCACCACCTCCCTCCTGTCACTACTCACCTCCCTCCTGTCACTCCACACACCCCCCTTGTCACTCCCCACCATCCCGTCCTGTCACCCCCACCTCCTCCTGTCACTCCCCACCTCCCTCCTGTCAACCCCCCCTCCCCTCCTGTCACCCCCACCTCCCTCCTGTCACTCCCACCTCCTCCTGTCATTCCCCCCTCCTGCCTGTCACTCCACACCTCCCTCCTGTCACTCCCCACCTCCTCCTGTCACTCCCCCACCTCCTCCTGTCACGCCACCTCCCTCCTGTCACTCCACCTCCCTCCTCACTCCACAATCTCCCTCCTGTCACCCCCACCTCCTTCCTGTCACTCCACATCTCCCCCGTTGTCACTCCACACCTCCCCTCCTGTCACCCACTCTTCCTCCTGTCACTTACTGACCTCCTCCTGTCACTCCACACCTCCCCTTGTCACTCCCACTCCACCCTGTCACTCCCCACCTCCCTCCTTGTCACTTCCCCACCTCCCCCTTGTCACTCCCACCTCCCTCCTTGTCACTCCACACCTCCCCTTGTCATCCCCAACCTCCTTCTCTTCACCCACCTCCCTCCTGTCACCTCCACCTCTCCCCTTGTCATCCCCCACCTCCCTCCTGTCACTCCCCACCTCCCCTTTGTCATCCACACTCCCTCCTGTCATCCACACCTCCCTCCTGTCACCCCACCTTCCTTCCTGTCACTCCACACCTCCCCTTGTCACTCCACACCTCCTCTCTGTCCCCCCACCTCCCTCCTGTCATTACTCACCTCCTCCTGTCACTCCACACCTCCCCCTTGTCACTCCCCACTCCATCCCTGTCATCCCCTCCTCCGTCCCCTCCTTTCACTCTCCCACCTCCCTTGTCACTCCCCCACCTCCCTCCCTGTCACTCCACACCTCCCCTTGTCACCCCCACTCCCTCCTGTCACCCCACCTCCCTCCTGTCACCCCCTCCCCCTTGTCATCCCACTCTCCTGTACTCCACACCCTCCCTCCTGTCACCCCACCTCCCTCCTGTCACTCCACACCTCCCTTCTGTCACCCACCCACCTCCCTCCTGTCACACCACACTCCCTCCTGTAACTCCCACCTCCTGTCACTCCCCACCTCCCCTGTCATCCCCACTCCCTCCTGTCACTCCCACCTCCCTCCTGTCATCCCCACCTCCCCCTTGTCATCCCCACCCTCCTCCTGTCACCCCCACCTCCCTCCTGTCACTCCCACCTCCCTCCTAGTACCCCCTCCTCCTGTCACTCCCCACCTCCCTCCTGTCACTTCCCACCTCCCTCCTGTCACTCCCACCTCCTCCTGTCACCCCCACCTCCCTCCTGTCACTCCCCACCTCCCTCCTGTCACTCCCCACCTCCCTCCTGTCACCCCACCTCCTCCTGTCACTCCCACCTCCCCTTGTCACTCCCCACTCCCCTGTCACTCCACCTCCCACCTCCATCCTGTCACTCCCCACCTTCCTGTCACTCCCACTCCCCTTGTCACTCCCCACCTCCACCTCCCACCTCCATCCTGTCACTCACCACCTCCCTCCTGTCATCCCCACCTCCATCCTGTCACTCCCCACCTCCCTCCTGTCACTCCCCACCTTCCCTCCTGTCACCCCACCTCCCTCCTGTCACTGCTAACACTCTAAACTAGTTTTGATAACAATCTTTTTTTCCTATAAACAAAATCAACTCTTGTTTAGGCTCCGCCGGATCTAACTGACCTCCAATCAAAACACTGGATACCACCTCCATTGTATTCACGCGGCGCCTACATTACCCACAACCCCCTTCTGCTTCTGCGGCCTTTCGACAGTTTACATGTAGCGCAAACATGCCTTCATGTTGTCGGGACACGAAAGCCCCATTCAAGAGCTCGGCCCGCCAAAACTGCCCTTCCTAAAACGATGCTTCGACGTCCTCGCTGACCTACGACGAAGCGCAAAACGAGGGGAAATTCTCAGTTTTTATGTTTCGGTGGTTTGCGTCCGAATATGAAAGACTCTACGGCATCACGTGAGGGCCATAAATCTACGCTGCGATGAGGTTTCGGTGTAATGGTACGGTGCCGTTTGCAGAGCTGGAGGAAATGCGTTGAGTTTGGTGGTTTCTTGTGGCCCGCGGCGGTCAGACAGACTTTAAATGGATCGGAAATTGCCATGTCAGCCGTGTCACTGCCCACGCAATGTAGTCGGAGCGTTAGATGCCCGGAAATTGTACTTAAAGGTGCACTGTGTAGTATTCCTGGCGTGTTATTGCTTTGCCGGGAAAGCATGTTTTTAAAGGACAAATATTACGCATTGGTTTTTTTTGTTATCGGCCTTAAAACATGCTCTTGAGTACTTTTACTTTAGCATCTTATGTTTCAAAACTACAAAAAAATACAATATAAGCTTGTCATAGCTTTAGGAAATGCCAGAGTAACTGAGTTTTGGCTCCATCTCCTGGCTGCAGATGGAATTCCCCAGTTTAATATAAAAACTTCAAGCTAGCCTCAGACTTCCTGATGTAGCCACGCAGTTGTGAAGATCGTGATTGGATTTATGGACTTTTAAAACAGCAGAGAAGATTCCCAGAGCCACGACACAGATCGAGAAAACATGGCACATTCAGACTCAGAACAAAGTGTTTTTGACGTCCGGAGGGAGAGGATTTTCTAACTAGGATTCATCAAACTAGCGTGAATGAAGCTAAATGCTACACCAAGGATGTTTTCGATGAGGGAACAATGTTAGAACATGGTTAAAAGAGAAAAAAAAAAAAGTAAAATTTGCGTAATATGTGTGCTTTAAAGTATTTTAGAGCAATAAAAACATTTAATGCCACACTGTCGAATATTCCTGGCAAAGCATTTACATCTTCATGGAGAGAAAGTTATCGTGCACTTTTAAACGAGTCCATATTAGGCTAAATTAATTTTATGAGCTGTTAAAAGTCTTGTATTCTCATTGAAATGTTATGTTTTGTTTCATTCTATGTTTGAGTCTGGAGTGTCCAAACTATGGCCAAATGCGGCCGTCACACCAATATTTCTTGGCCCACATTATCCTAGAAAGACACAAAAAAAAGTTAATCTTTTTGGTGCTAACAAGTTGTACGGATCCACGATTTAATGTCATTTTCACATTGTCTTCTGTGATTTTGCACACTTATTTTAGGAGATATGTAAAGTCTGTTTTGCCCAGAACAGATATCTTGTAAAAGCATCTATTCAGTTAAAAGTGAGACCATAACGTTCTCGCTTTCTCTGTATCTAAATATAAAGCGTTTTATTCACCGAGAAGCAGGAAGTGCCGCGTTAGCATGCTAATGTTAGTTAGCTTTACAGAGAGTTGAGAAAAGCCCTTTTTAAACTCGTCACGGTGAATATTTATGTTACTCAAGTGGACGATTAAGTATACTTGAGTACTCAAGTATAACCCCCATTTCAGACATTCTGACTTAAGGTGTGGTTGCACATTGAAATCTCCGCCTGTGCTCGTTTTGATCATTCCACACTCAAATTGTCATCTTTACAGAACATATCGGGCTAATATCTAATAGCTCTTGCTTTTAGCCACATTCGAACTATTTCACACCAGTTGTTGCGCCCTCTGCTGACAACAATGATGTTTGTGTGCACTGAAAGTAGGACTAAATTAAGTGTTTTACCTTGTTTTATATACATATTATTATGATTTTAGCCTATTTCTAGTTATAAAATCTGACTGGCTGATGCTAAAGTTTAAATTTTAAATCCTGAATAAAGCTTTAGGACCTTTAAATGACATCTAATGTGTCGTTTGTATCGTATTGTTTGAATGATTAAAACAGCATCAAAACAACACTTTTTCCATATGATATCCTTAACTGAATGTGAACTTTTAAAATGGTTCAAATCTTTTCTCTTCCGACATCACGTTGTCCACCCGCAGCAGTAACGTGCGGGAACCTCTCGGCATTCTGGGTAATGTAGGAAAACACTGGGGACGTGGTGAAAATATATATCATATGGAAGTCGAATGATGCCTTTTAAGTTTGAGCATGACCAAAATGTTGTTTGTTGACAATTATTATGCACATTACGCAAGATTATTACCAAACAAACTGTCTTTTTTTTAAACTTTATGACTAAACAAACAAACAAAACAGACCACAGAACATCTATTACGCACAGCACATTTTAAAAGTACAGTCTGTCGTTCCAATATTGACAAAAATTACATATGTATAATCAATTTCTAAAGTCGCTCTCATTTTTACACAGATTCTAACTTTCTCATATGATATAATAATCATAATAATAATGAAAAATAGAGCTGCAAGCGGCAATGATCGGTCCGTGCCACGCCCGCAAGAGGACGGGGGCGCTGTTACACCTTTGCTCTCTGCCCCTCCCGCCGCATCTCTCGTCTCTTTCCGTCTCTTTTCTTCACTCTGCCCTCGTCGCCTCCTGCTTTTTCTCTCTCTTTCTTTCTCTTTCCATCTTTCCTTCCTCTCGCCACCCCTTGCGGACCCCTGTCCCACTCTCTCCGTCGCTCTCCTCCTCTTTCTGTCTCTTTTCCTTGCTCTGCCCTCGTCTTCTCCTTGCTTTCCCCCCTCTCACTATCTCTGTCCCTCCTCCCTCTCTCACCCTTATCTCTCTTTTGTTGCCAGAAACCCAGACTTTTATCTTGTTTGTAGTAAATGTTGACTGAGATTTGATAGATTATTTTAGATTTCTTTGCCAACAGAACAGTTTTGTTCTCATTTCAAGTGTAACATTTCTTTACTCGTTTTCTTTTTGTCCCCCTCCCTTGCCGTCCCTCCCTCCCGTTTCCCTCTCTCTCTCCCCTCCCGTTCCTCTCTCTCCTCTCCCGTTCCCTCCCTCCTCGCCCGTCTCCTCTCCCTCTCTCTCCTCCGCTCTCCTTCCCTACCTCCCTCCCTCTCTCTTCCCTCCCGTTCCTCTCCTCTTCCCTCGTTCCCTCTCTCTCCGTTCCCTCCCTGCCCTTCCCTCCCTCCCGTTGCCTCCTCTCCCTCCCGTCCTCCCCGCCTCTCCTTCCCGTTCCCTCTCTCTCCTCTCCCGTCCCCTCTCTCTGCCGTTTCCCTCTCCTCTCCCTCCCTTCCTCTCTCTCTTCCCTTCCTCTCCCTCCCGTCCCTCTCTTCTCTCCCAGTTCCCTCTCTCTCCTCTCCGTCCCTCTCTCCGTTCTCCCTGCCGCCCTCCCTCCCTTCCCTCTCTCTCTCTCCCTCCCGTTTCCCTCTCTTCCTCCCGTTCCCCTCTCTCTCCTCTCCTCTCTCCGTCTCCTCCTGCCGTTCCCTCCCTCCCGTCTTTCCCTCTCTCTCTCCTCTCCTTTCCCTCTCTCTCTCCTCCCGTTCCCTCTCTCCGTTCCCTCTCTCCTCCCGTCCTCCCTTCGCCGTCCCTCTTCTCTCTCTCTCCCTCCGTTCCTCTCTCTTCCCTCCCCGTCCCTCTCTCTCCTCTCCCCGTTCCCTCTCTCCTCCCTCCCGTTCCTCCCTTCCCGCCCTTCCCTCTCTCTCCTCTCCCGTTCCCTCTCCTCCCGTTCCCTCCCTTGCCGTTCCCTCCCTCCCGTTCCCTCTCTCTCTCCCTCCCGTTCCTCTCTCTCTCCCTCCCGTTCCCTCTCTCCCGTTCCTCTCTCACCGCCTTATCCCTCCTGCCGTTCCCTCTCGCCCGTCTCCCTCTCTCTCCTCCTCTCGCCGTTCCCCTCGCTCATCTCCCTCCCGTTCCCTCTCTCTCTCCTCCCGTTCCTCCTCCCTCCCTCCCTCCCATCCCTCTTCATTCCCTCTCTCCTTCCCTCTCTCTTCTCTCTCTCCGCTTTCCCTCTCCTCTTCTCCCTCCCGTTCCTCCCTTCCGTTCCCTCTCCCTTCTACTCCCGTTCCCTCTCTCCCGTTCCCTCCCTCCCTATCCCTCTCTCCTTCCTCTCTCGTTCCCTCCCTCCCGTTCCTCCTTCCCTCCCGTTCCCTCTCCCCTCTCACCGTCCCTCTCTCCCTCCTCTCTCCTCCCGTTCCCTCCCTCCCTCCCCGTTCCCTCTCTCCCTCCCGTTCCCTCCCCTCCCGTTCCCTCTCCTCCTCGTCCCTTCCCTCTCTCCCTTCCCCTCTACTCTCACTCTACCCTCTCCCTCTCTCTCCTTTCTCTCTCTCCCTCCCGTTCCTTCTCCTCCTTCTCCGTTCCACTCTCCCTCGTTCCCTCCTCCCTCCCGTTTTCCCTCTCTCCTCTCCCGTTCCCTACCCGTTCCCTCCCTCCCTCTCTCCCCCCTTCCCGTTCCCTCCGCTTCCCTCCCTCCTGTCCTCCCTACTCTCCCCTCTTCCCGTTCCCTCCCCTCCCTCCCCTCTCTCCCAGTTCCCTACTCTCCCGTTCCCTCTCTCCTGTTCCCTCCCTCCCATTCCCTCCCGTTCCCTTCCCCGTTCTCTACCCGTTTCCCTCCCTACCCTTCCCTCCCCTTCCTCCCTGTCCCTCCGTTTCCCGTCCCTCTCTCCCGTTCCCTCTCTCCCACTCTCCCTCCCCCCGTTCCCTCTCTCCGTCTCCCGTCCTCCCTTCCCTCCCTTCCGTTCCCCTCCCATCTCCTCTCCCGTTCCCTCCCTCCCGTTCCCTCCTCTCCCGTTCCCTTCTCCTCTCCCGCCCTCCTTCCCTCTTCTTCCGTTCCCTCTCTCCCGTTCCCTCCCTCCCGCTCCCTCTACCCTTTTTCTCCCTCCCTCACCTTCCGCTTCCTCTCACCTCTCGCCTTCCCTCTCTCCCTTCCCTCTCTCTCCTCCCTCCCAGTCCTCCCCGTCCTCCTCCGCTTCCGTCCCTCTCCTTCCCGTTCCCTCTCTCCCGTTACCCCTCTCTCTCGCGGTTCCCTCCCTCCCGTTCCATCTCCCTCCGACCCGTTCCCTCCCTCCCGTTCCCTCCCTCGCCTGCCCGTTCCCTCTCTCCCGCCCGTTCCCCTCTCTCCCGTTCCCTCCCTCCCGTTCCCTCCCTCCCGTTCCCTCCCTCCCGTTCCCTCCCTCCCCCTCCACATCTGGATCCCCTTGTGGTCGGAGCCTCTGACAGCGCTGACACAGGACCACATTAAAGCGCAGACTGAACAGACGGAGGCCGAGACCGAGCCTCAGATCCGTCTGTCCCACGCTCACGGCGGCAGCGTCCGGACCCTTTTACCGACGTCACCAACACAAACTACACTGCATTTTCACTGCATTTATGTGTAATCCAGGCGAAGATAATGTATGTATGACGCACAACGATACACGGCTCACGATACGACAATATCACGATTTTGCGATACATGCGATAATCGATATATTGCTCATGATATGCTAGAATATATCACTACTTTTTAAAGAACCCAATACAAGTTTTTCTTTGTTGCACCTCGACCTGCGCGAACTCAAAAATGAAATACGCCCATTTTAATCATCAAAATGTCAAATCTTTCGCGCAAAAACAAGTTTCCGTTCTTTAAACGAGCAACAAAATTGTAGCGCGGTCGTAAAATAATCGAGAAATATCACCAAAAATGACTCGTGGCGATATATCAATACAGCAGCCCACGATATCGATACCGTATCACTAAATTCAGTATCACGATATATTGATATTTCGGTATTTTGGCACATCCCGTAATATTTATGTTATTTACAAATACATTAAATACATTTGTTTTAAATGTGATTACATAAAGTGCAATAAATGTAATCTGTAAAGTTCAGAGTACTTACAATACTTTCACGTTGAGTCGCTTTAAACTGTATTCAAGTGTACGAAACGCAACGTGGGATAAAATCAGCTTCATATTTGTGTTTTCTTCATAATAATACACATTCTGAAGCACATTGCAGTATTCTGAATATGTGTATGTATGTATATGTATATTTTCTGGCAAATGTATTTCGTTACGTCCCAGGTTACGTAAACGTGCTGTATCTACTTTTCTGGTTTGAAAGGTAGCACCTGCTTGTCGTCATGGAGATGTTAGGTGCCCCGAAGTGTTCCACAGTATGGCATTTATCTTATCGCCTGAGACAAATCTAAAATGAGTAGTATTTATCTTGTTTTGTACATGTTTTCACGACGTTAAAGTAAGATTGCCGATGGAATAAACTTAAATGATTTTATTTTACTTAAAATAACAAAAAGAGAAGCATTTTACAACTTGAGGTGAGAAGAAAATTCTACTACACGTGAAATAATGACAAAACGTACTTGTTCTATTGGCAAATCATATCATAAGGAAGTCAAAATATCATCAAATCAAGACAAATACGGCTTAAATCAATTGCTTTTTAACATATTCTTATTTAAGATTGTACATTTTCCCAGTACAGTTCAAAAGTATTGTTGTACTTCTTATAGTTGTATTGAGAAGTATTTATCTCGATTTGAGCGTACTTTCTAAAAATAACATTTGTAGTACGTTTTGTCATTATTTCACGTGTCGTAGTATTTTCTTCTCATTTCAAGTTGTAAAATACTTGTCTTTTTGTTATTTCAAGTGAAACAAAATTGTTTAAACTTATTCCATTGACAATCTTACTTTAACGCAGTCAAAACACACACAAAACAAGATCAACACTACTTATTTTAAGCACTTTTCTTATTTTAGATGGTATTTTTTGCAGATGGCACGTTTTAAAACAATAAAAAACAATAAAACGCCGCGAGACATATGTGATGTTTGCGTTTAATGCCATACTGTGGAACATTTCAGGCCAAGCAGCAACATCTCCCACTAGAGAAGATGCGCCACACACTTTGCCGCAACATTTTGTCATAATTGTGTTGATTTTTTTTTCGTGCAGAAATAGTGGACAAACTGCTTCAAACGCCGCCCGCCCGCGATCCTCGGGGGGGCCGTGGCGGGTTTCACAAATCCAACGAGTCGGAAGCGGGCCGGATCAAATGTTCCGCTTTGAAATCCGAGGCGCCTGCGATTTCCCCGTCACGTGAACGCACCGCAAACGCTCCTGAAACCCGCCGCGTCACCGCTCCGCACCACAACTCACGCCGTCGCTCTTCACGCGGGCGGGTTCGGATGTGCCTGGTCCGGGTCGCGCTGCGCCGCCTTTTACAGTCACGCATTCTACTACCATAGAAACCTTCCATTGCAGAAAGGTTAAAGAAAGTAGAAAAGGCTTTGCCACTTTTCTAAATAGTTCTGACTCAGCTTTGATAAGGGAACAGGCTTAAAAAGACACATTACCTTATTTTTTTATCTAATATATAGTGTAAACATAAACTATAACATACGCAGATCATTATTGTACATTTGATTCATTATAAACGGCAATAAAGACACATTACGTCCTGTTTTCCCCTGATATTTAGTGTTAAACTTAAACTATAACATACGCAGATCATTATTTTACATTTTCTTCATTATAAACTGCAATAATACAAACAGATCCAATAACTTTCTGTTCAAAGCTTGCAAAACTGTGGCATTTCACCAGAGCAAGACGAGGCTTTGGCTACATGACATTCTTTTAGTACCAGACCCCATTCGATGTACTTTCAGAGCAGGACTGACACTTTGGGGACCTTTTAGCTCCTGCTCTGGGGTTCTTTCCAGTCGGACCAGGAACCCTTTTAGTGACACGTACAACACTGCCTTTGTTGGGACATTTTTCATCCGTTCTTTGACTTGACATTACTGTGACAGAAAAGCCCCCCAAAACTGTATCTTCATTAGTGAGTAGTAATTACAACCATGATTAAGTGAGTTCAATTGCTCGTGTAACTCTGGAGTGTTACAGTTTTTTAAGTTATGTTAAAGTGATGTGTGTGTAAATATGGTTTAAAGGGACAGGCCTGTGTGTGAGAACGCTTTAAAGTCACATCTGGACTCAGCTTGAAAATAGACCAATTTTACAGACAATGGACAAAGTGTTTTGTTTTTTTTTTAATTAGATGCCACCCCCTTATTTTCTAATTCTATTCTTCAATTATCTTATGTTCTCCCTGGTCCGACCTGGCTTTATTTATTTTATTTATTTTATTTATTTTATTTATTTTATTTATTTTATTTATTTTATTTATTTTATTTATTTTATTTATTTTATTTATTTTATTTATTTTATTTTTGGTATTTTCACTTTTTTTTTTTTTGGAGGGATTACACCGACATCATTTTATTCATTTTTGTATTTTGTATTTATTTATTTTATTTTATTTATTTTTAATTTATTTTTAATTTATTTTTAATTTTATTTTATTTTATTTTATTCATTTTATTCATTTTATTCATTTATTCATTTTATTCATTTTATTCATTTTATTCATTTTATTTATATTTATTTATTTATTTTTTTTGTATTTGTTTTAATGTTTGTTTTAGAAAAAGATGAAGTTTTAAAGTGCACGTATAAATTAGAAACGCTTCTTTACTCGAACTGCTAAACAAACTTAATTCCCAGTGCTGAACAGCGCGAGGAAAAACCCGCACTCGTGTCTATTCCCAGCTCGTCTTTCTGTAACGGCTCGCGGTTGTAAACGACTAACAAATGACAGCATTGCGTTGTGGGTCGTGGGGGCGGGGCCAAATCCGGCTGAAGTTACAGATGTGCCTTTCCCAAAACACACGGCGAATACAGTGTCTGTCGCCATGGAAACGATGGTGTGAGACAAGCAACCAGAGGCAAAATGTTGTTGTAAATGAGGCAACAAATACATAACATAGTAAAATAAAATATGAAGAAATGATTTTATGTTACTTAGATTTAAACTTTATGGAACTTTATTGATCTGCTCGAGAAAACACTTTTACACAGTACCTCAAACAATTATAATAACAACGTTTTTAAAAAAGTACATAGGAATACATAAATGCTATATAAGAAGTGGCTTGCAAAAAGAATATTCTGCATTATTCAAAGTTTTACTACAGTTTGTTCTCTGAATCTTTAATGCAAAAAGTGGGTCATAGTTTTCTCTTTTGAAATGCCGTTCCTTTGCCTGAAATGTTTCACAGTATGGCATTAAATGTATCTTGTTTAACTTGTATTTATTCAATATGTAAAAAATTTAGTGCATCTTTAACTGTATTTTCAATCTGTGGGTGCAACGATTATTTGAGTTCAATTAGTCGACTACTATTATTTCTATTGCACATTCAGACTTTTTAAATACATTAACAACCAAATAAAGGTTGAAATGTGGAGACGGAATGCTTCTAGAAGGAGAATATTTACATTATTGATCAAAATCAGAACCAGTTTATCGTTTTTTGACGTTTCGATTCAGTAATGTCGCTGTCTTCGAGTCCAGATAACGATTATGAACAGCAAAATACGACTACAATTACTGTTTTTTTTTATAGTCGACTTGCCTGGATTAGTCGATGAACCGTTGCAGTCCGACTTCAAATCATGTATGTTTGTGCAAAATAAGTACATTCACCCAAAATGAGGTGTAAAAAAACGTTTGAGATGAAAGGTTAAAGTGACGTATGACAGGTTTTTACGATTGTCTAATTTTGACTTTATTTGGTGTATTTGTACCTGTTGTAAATATAAATTATAGTTCTACACCAATCGAGCAGGAGTTTGTGGAGAAAACGTTGAAAAATCTGTAGGAAATGGACAGGAAGTGACATCACACTAGGGTCAAAGTTTATGCAGAATTTACAACTTTTTTCACGCTCTAAACACTAATTCAACAAAATAAAGTCGCTCTCTTATATTTTTATTTGTGAAATGTTTTTAAAAGTGACATGAGATGACTTTTTGCCCAGTGGTTGCCGGGTAATTTCCTAGTGTGATGTCATCAATTACAAACAGGAAGTGAAATTATGAACCTAAAAAAAATTGCTACTCTGTGATAACATTTCAAAAAATGTTAAGCCAAATTCGAAATGAATGTATCTTAACTGCATTTTAGTTCAGGGAGTCGTCCGACCTGTAGGGGGCACTTTAAGCCGTAAAAGGGTCATTCTTACATTGTTGGAACGGGACAAAACAGCAGCTCAAACGGTTTTTACGTCCGCCAAATGAATGAGAACGGGTCTGCTGAGGGTAAAAGCATCAAAAACCAGTCCAAAGTGAAGGCAGTAAGGATTTTTGCTTCGAAATGTGAGGCTAAACGCACAATTTTACCCAACGCGTGCACAAATGTAACTAAATACCGCTAAACCACACACTGCAGTCTGCGAAATGAAGAATGTTTTTAATACCCTGCAGCGGCGATTAAAAAAGCTGACGCTCTCTGCAGCTGTAACTGATGTTCTCCGCTGGGTTTTGGGCGCTGGTGTGGCTCGTCCCGGGGAAAATCAAACATTATGAACGCGCGCAGCTGTGCGTTTGAGACCGTTGTTATTGCAGCGCGAGATGAAGGGCTGAGGGCGGTCTGGGGGTCTGGGGCGGTCTGGGGCGGTGGTCTGGGGCGGTCTGGGGCGGTCTGGGCGGTCTTGGTTCGGTCATCACGCGGCTCGCTGCGGTCGCACGTTTGCCAGAGCTCGGGAGCGACGCCCGCTGCTTTTGACCCGCACGCGACGTTCACTTTGAGCTGCTCGGCCGCGCGTTCCGCACGTGGCGCAAAGACGCTGTCGCCTACGAACAATTCCAATGGGTCAGACCGTTTGGGGAAGGTTTTAGTCATCTGAAAACGGACACATGTGACCGAACTTGACCCCAAAAGTCTCTCTCTCTGTCTTAGTTCTGTTATATATCATAATAATCATAATTATCATAATAATCATAATAATCATAATAATCATAATAATAATAGTCATAATACCAATAATAGTAGTAGTAGTAATAATAATAATAATAATAATGATAATAATATATTGATAATAATAATAATAATAATAATAATGATAATAATAGTAATAATAATAAGAGTAGTAATAATAATAATAATAATAAGAGTAATAGTAATAATGATAATAATAATAATAATATAATAATAATAATAATAATAATAATAATAATAATAATAATAATAGTAATAATAATAATAATAATATAATAATAATAATAATAAAGTAATAAATAATAATAATAATAATAATAATAATAATGATAATAATAATAATAATAATAATAATATAAATAATAGTAGTAATAATAATAATAATAATAATAATAATAATAATAATGATAATAAGAGTAATAATAATAATAAAAGTTTAAAGAGCGCTGTGAAAGTTTTCAATGGCTTCTCATGTTTGATGGCTCAAACATGTCTTTTCTCCAAAACTGGCATAAAACTTGGCACCTGCTATTGATAAATGAAACATAAATCAGTTTAATGCCATGCTGTAGAAACATTTTTGACAGACACGCCACTAGAAAATGTACATAGTGCACCTTTAATGGCTTTCTTCCCGGCTGTGAGTGTTTAAGAATAGATGCAATGTCCTATTTATTTAGCCATTTGTTTCGTTATTTGATTACTTTGCCTTATAAAATCTAATTTAAGTGGAACAAAGTCGTCACGTTTGTACCTTTTTAAAGTGTCAAAGCATGAATTTATTATAAAATACTTTTAAACTATGACCTTTTAATTAACAAACCAGTTCTATGCCGAACACAGACCCGCTTTCTTCAGATTTAATGTATGATAAACGTTTAGAAACTGCATCACTGGATAAAGCTTAAGTCTGTTTTATTGATTGGCAGATTCGTCTTTGTGATTATAAACAAGACATTGTGCAACTTCTCCGATTAGTTTGACTGCCTTCCACAGTCCTCCTGCAGCTCTTGCACGGTTCCTCCCCCGCCCCCCCGCGGCCCCCTCCGCACGACTTTGTGAAGACAATGGAGCGCTCTGAACGTGACAGATGTGAGTATTTACCAGAGACACATGAAAAGAGCCACTTCCCGCTCGCTGTCTGCTTCGGTTTAACGGAGCTCCGCGCGCTCCACACAAGCTGACACTGAAACACGTGTGACGGCAGATTTGACTGGAATAATGCCACAGAAGGGAGCTTTTTGTGGATGGGAAACTATAAACCTCTCTATAGTCGGTCCAGTAAGTTTGTAAGTCAAGTCAAGAAGAGAAAATGATGTTCTTTCTGGTTCTTAAAA
Organism: Chaenogobius annularis; assembly: GCA_015082035.1. Taxonomy (NCBI): domain Eukaryota; kingdom Metazoa; phylum Chordata; class Actinopteri; order Gobiiformes; family Gobiidae; genus Chaenogobius; species Chaenogobius annularis. The sequence continues at coordinate 676,468 of BJKM01000156.1, forward strand.
GTGCACGGTTTAACTTGGTACAGTCCAAAAACATCTCCACCGCCTTAAGTGAACCGTGTCGGCGTGTTTAAGTGGTCCGAGCCAGACCCTGAGAGGTAGAGGTCCTAAAGAGGTCTAGCTTGCGTCAAAAACGTCAAGAAGCAGAGATAAACAATCGTTTCTCACCAAAGGCTGACTTGATCTTGACTCAAACCACCGTCATTTCAGTCGTTTCACATTTGTGCCGACGCAAACGAGAGCTAGCACACCTTAGCAACAAGTGTGCGTTACATGAAGACACGTTTGAATGAGGTGCAGAGGCGCAGGGACGGGAAAGGAATAAACCAGAAGCCCAACGAGCCAAAGGGTTCCGCTCGAGAATCATACGGCGTCTCCAGAGTCGTTCTGCGACTTTCTCCCGTCTAACCACGATCAGAACCACTGCGTTCTGGGACCAGGCAGTGAGAGAGGTCTGCTCGAGATGCGTTTAAATGCTTATCTTAAACTGCAGCCAGTAGATGGCGCAAAAAAACAGCAGGGATCCAAATGTATTTTTTTTAGCTTTAAAACATGCCTAACTAAAGGTACTTAAGAGCATGTTTAAAGGCTAATAACAATACAAATAATGCATAATATTTGTCTTTTAATCCAAAAAGACAAAGCGAGCCACAGGAGACATGGCTAAGCAGGCGCAGGACAAGTTACAAGTCAGATCTGCGAGGGGACCCGGCGAGAGAGAATGTTTTTCAAGGTGGTGAGCAATGAAAAATACTTGTAAAACATACAAGTCCAATGCCACACTGTGGAGCTTTTCAGGCAAACAATACCAACCAAGACAACTGCATTTGTGTCCCTCTTTGTCTTACAAGTCATGAACTGTTCAGAGGGAAATACAAACCAATGATTCTTTATTCAAACATGCTGCTCACAGTAAACAAACGCTGGCTTTTATTTTCTGACCTCCCATTGTCATGTTTTAGACAGTGCGGCACCAGAGGATCAGCTCAGGGCCACAGAAGACGCTCTCTGCCTTCACTTACAGTAACGCGTCCCCCCGGACCCAAACTCCCAAACAAACAATCAAACGTTCGCTCCAGCCAAGTCACTCGCTGTGAGCAGAGGATGAATAAACACTTGGAGACCCTGTCATGGAAGCCCAACGTGACTGTAGCCAGCGCTGGCAGCCGTATCGCGTCTCGAACTGATGGATCTGGTTTATTAGTCATTGTTTATAATTTCATAAAGGTTGTGATCGATAAGTTTAATGCCAGACCGTAGCATGTTAGCAAGTACAGCAAGGTCAAAAACATGATATTTCCGATGAAGAACGCGTCCGACACCATCCAAACCCGACGCGTTTCATAAAAAGACGTTGAAATGCAGTGTAAAGGTGCAGAAAAGTTAACAAAATGCAGAAACCAGAAACGACCTACAATAAAAGAGACTTCCTGTTTGCTCTGGCTCTCAGATATCGGCCTCGTGTATTAAAAAGTGTAATTCAGTATAATTCAGGTACGGTTTAGATGGTCAAATACAGACACACAAAGACAAGGAGAAGTAGTCGAAATGGCAGAGAACGCTAACGTTAGCTGCGGGCTAAATGCTGCCGCGATGCTACGAGACTCAACTGTGAACTCGATTTGAATTCTTTGCGCTTAAAACAGAGTAAATTCACCTGGAAACGTATCAGAAGAGGGGAAAAAGCTCAGTTTCCTATTGGATCAACAGAGCTAGACCACGCCCCCCGCACGCGCTACTGCAGGTCGGTGACACATTTGGCCGCCATGAACCAAAGACGAACCGATTTGGGGGAACAAAGCCCGTCGAAACGCGCCTTATCTGACAGTAACCACGCCCAAACGCGGCAGTCACCGCACCCTCCGCGCCGGCGTTTGCGAACGAGCGCCCCTGACGACAGACGACAGAGCCCTGCGCGCGTCCCGCCGTTTCACGCTCGCCGCCATGTTTTGACGCGGCGCGATCGAATCTGACGCGAAGGGAAATTGCGGAGCGCCAATCCGATCCGCAACGCAGAGCGCTTTACGGGAATATTCAAGCCGGGCGTAGATTCTGGCGCGTGGTGACACCAGGAGGTCGGAGGTCATTCGAATGTTGTCGTTTTTTGGCGCCAGGTGTGCCAGACGCCAGGTGTGCCAGGCGCCAGTTGCAGTGGGTTGGCACCTTCACACGAAAACATAAAAATCGTCCGTTTCTTAGCGACGCTGCCCGAGGAGCAACTACGCTGGGGAAAGTTCTGCAGCTAGAGCACTATCCTCTGCTTCTGACTACTTTCTCCAACATCATTCCCTTGCTCTTCACACGTTCTTCACACGTTCTTCACACGTTCTTCACACGTTCTTCACACGTTCTTCACACGTTCTTCACACGTTCTTCACACGTTCTTCTCCTTGTTGGGGGGGGTGTGGTGCCGTTTCAGACACTGCAGTGGCGACTTGCCCCCGTCGCGGCTCTGAACTGCCCTGAGGAACGCTCTGTGCTCCAGATGAACCGCTCCATGTCATCCACTGGCCAATGCAGCCAGCTTTTAACAGCAAACTCGTTTCTGTGCCTGGTGGTGAGGCTCTCGGAGTGAACGCAAACTGTTTCCCACTGGTAGAAACGTCTTTTACTGCGCTCTTCGGTCTCATGTTCTCGTTTCTTCGTATCTTGTTCCTTTTGCTTGTAGAAACACATTCAGCTTCTTGTCATATCTGTGCCACAGTTGCCACAGTTACCGCTCTACATACCCAGAATGCTCAGAGTCCGCGCGTAAACACTGGTTGCTCTGAACACACGAGAGGCCGAAAGACTAGACCTGGATTCGACTCGGACCAGGGCTGTGTATTCATGCCCACGATACAGTAAGTTTCCTGTTACATTTTGCTGTACATTTTTCACGACGATTCAGTATTCAGTGAGTTAAGTAGTAAAACACTGCCATTTATAAATATTTCTAGTCCTTTAAAAGTACAATGCCATCATGTTTGTGTATGTTTTTCTTCTCTAACATTTTGTATCATCTTAAATAGTTGTTTTTTGTGTTTGAAATAAAGGTCATCAACCAACCATGACACGCGTCTCTGCATCGATACACGCCGTGTCGATGTTTTGAGTACGGCCCCTAACTCCCTGACTCCACCTCAACGTGGCGGACCTCAACGTGGCGGACCTCAACGTGGCGGACGGGTGACGCGGCGGACGGGTAACGCGGCGGACGGGTAACGGCGCCACCGAACTATCGCCGACGCCGACCGATGAGCCGCTCGTGTCTCGCTGCCTCCGTTGACCGCTCCACACTGGTCACATTCCGTCACACTCAAACGCTCTGACTTCACAGCGGCACAGCGGGGGCGGGGCGGCCGTGGCGGCCGGTGGGCGTGGCAGCCGGTGGACCGTGCGCCCATTCAAACCCCCCCCCTTAACACTGCTCCGAAGGGGTCTCAATCCGGAAGCGGGGCGGTCTCTGTGGGCGCCGAGCAAAGGAGAAAAGAGAGTTGAAGTTAGTCTACCGCGGCGACGGATCAGGACGAGTTCTATGGAAGAGGCCGAGAGAGATGAGTCGAGGTGAATGGGGGGTTTTGTGGGTCAGTCCACCGGTCCATGTTTTAGTCCTGACTGTGGCACCAGCAGGAGGCCGGTCCATGTTTAGTCCTGACTCTGGCACCAGCAGGAGGCCGGTCCATGTTTAGTCCTGACTCTGGCACCAGCAGGAGGCCGGTCCGTGTTTAGTCCTGACTCTGGCACCAGCAGGAGGCCGGTCCGTGTTTCCTGACTCTGGCACCAGCAGGAGGCCGGTCCGTGTTTAGTCCTGACTCTGGCACCAGCAGGAGGCCGGTCCGTGTTTAGTCCTGACTCTGGCACCAGCAGGAGGCCGGTCCGTGTTTAGTCCTGACTCTGGCACCAGCAGGAGGCCGGTCCATGTTTAGTCCTGACTCTGGCACCAGTCCCGGTCCGTGTTTAGTCTGACTCTGCACCAGCAGGAGGCGGTCCAGTTTTAGTCCTGACTGGCACCAGCAGCACCAGCAGGAGGCCGGTCCATGTTTAGTCCTGACTGGGCAGACCGAGGTCCTCAGAGTCCGTTGGCGAGACATGGAGGCCGGTCCCTGAGGTTCATATGGCACTAACATGTCCGAGATGTACTTTGGTGCTAGGCCATGGAGAGACTTGTATACAAGCAGAGCTGCTTTGAAGTCTATTCTCTGAGCCACAGGGGGCAGTGCAGAGACCTGAGCACAGGACTAATGTGTGATTATTGTGGAATAATCTGTTTAGTAGGGTTTCAAATATTAGCTTTTTAGTTTGAGATTATTATTATAGAAGTTATTATTCTGTATTTAACTTGTTTGAAGTAGGTGACCATCTTACCCTTTTCTTAGACCTTTGTGGAAGATTTGTCTATTGTGAAAACCCAACAAGAGAAATAAGCAAACTCAAAGAAAGTCCCCTCTATCTTAGAACTGAACCTCAGACCTAAGATTTCCCCCCTTTTTTTTAAACTTACCACTTCAGCGTTGTGGTCTCGATGCCATGTTTTTGACAACATGAAGTCAGAAATCAAATGAATGGTGATGTTCAAAGCTTAAAAACCGCCATTATTCAGGGGTCTGGTGCGACAACCAACCCAGACCAAACCCAGTGCTATGGAAAAGATTCATAAAATAAGTTGCTTTTTGTTTAAAAGCATGAATAATAATAACAATAATCTTCAACAAAAGTATTATTTCAATAACTCTTGAACAGAATATGAAGGACCAACAGTTAGCCCCCCTGAGACTGGAACCTTCTTGTGTTTTTTAAAGATGTTTCAACACCAAACTTAGACAAAATAAAATGAAACTGAATCAAAACTGTGAAGATCGATCTTGCTCTTCTGAATGATGAAGATCTTCTGTAACCCGCGCGTGACTCACTTCAGCTCGACCCCCGTGCACCAGAGCAGACCCCGCCCCCAGAGGCAGAGGCCGGCCCCTGAGCATCCTCTGTCCCGTCCCCACACGGGCCCCGCACTGCTCCGGGTGCACGGCGCACGGGACGCGCTCAGGACGCATCACGGCGCCCCCCCCCCCCCCCCCTCCAGAGACGCCCACGGTTCCTTTTCCTTTCGCGGACTTTCCTTACATCTTTCCCCGCGATGCAGAGGGGGGATCACGCGCCGCCACGTGGATGTATCTGTGTGTCTGATGATGATGGACGTGTGAACTTCAGTCTGTGACCGGTGAACGGGGCTTTTCCGCTCAGATGGGGCCCCCCGCGTGCGCGCTGCGGCTGCTCGTTACGGTCCTCGGTGAGTAAAAAAACCCCACACACACGGTTCGCTTTGAAGTGCGTTACGTGCGCCACGAGTGAAAAAATGCAGCCTCTATTTGACTTCCCGCGCAGGTTTTTGCGCTAAATTGCTGTTATGAAGCGCGCAGCCTTTCATTAAATCCACTTGAACCCCTTTTTAAAATGCGGTTTGGCGCAAAGGGGTTCCAAAAACTTCTTTTATAAGAGACATTTTCACCAATAAAGAAGAAATATATTTAAAAAAAACCCATTTATAACCTGTTCAAATGCGCTGTTTGTTCTGCTTATTGTTTGTTTGCGACGTAAAAACAACGCATAAACCGCGAATGTCTTTTGTTGTGCGTCAGATGTGCGTTTAAACGTGTCAGCGCCGAACGAACTACCGAATAAACCGTCTAAATGAGGCTTCAAACCGGTGTGAAGCTTGTAGTTGAGACCGCCGCGAGTCTTTAACCGCAAATCTAACCGCAATCGCAAATGTGAGGGATAAAAAAAAAACACGCAATTTTAGATTATTTTGCGGAAATTGTTCAGCGCCAAATCCTGCAAGAGTGAAAAGGTTAAAGGTGCACTGTGTAACTTTTCTGGGGGAGGGTCCGTCACCTGCTTGTCTCATGAAGCAAAATGCTCTCGGTGCTATGGATTTTTCAGTTTTTATTTATATTTTTGGAACGTTTTAAGAACACAAAACACAGTAAACAACACGTAAAAGGAAGTGACTAAATAAAGGTCATTTCGTCCAAAGTCGAGTCAAGTCGTCCATTTCCAAATGAAGTCAGAATGTGTTTTTTTTGTCTTGTTTTGGTCTTTTTTACATTCATTATCGTAGTGTTTTTTATTACTGTTTTGTTTTGCGAAGTGTCGTGAATGAAATGTATTATTATTATTATTTTTTTTTTTTTCCCGGAATGTTGAGCAGAAACTGACTTCATTTTGCCTCTGAAATCGTCACGTTTCTTTTAATTTAACACAAAAAAAAGACATAATTTAGTTTAAAAAATTTCACTTTTCTCTAAATTTAATTAAGATAAATAAAAATTTTAAAAAATCTAAAACTGTCACGATTATAATTTTTTTTGGTTCTTACGATATATCGAGACCTGAATAATCACGGTTATCGATTAACCGCCTAATCGTGCCATCCCCAGTGCTCACGCTCAATGCTTGTTTCGTGTTTAAACGTCGTCACGACAACGACTAAATCCACTCATTTTGTAATGCTTTTTCTTTGCACTAGTGGTGAACTTCTGTACTACAAGAGCATTTGAACCTTCTCGTTGTATATTATAGATATATTTCATTCCGCGATTCAGTTTTGCATTCGTCTTTTAACAATATGGTGGGTTTGGGATTGTTTTCTGGGGACGATCCGGGGCCGTTTGCTGTCGTTTCAGATCAGCGCCAACATGCTCTGAAACGCACGCGAGTCTTTCAGCAGTTTGGCCTCTTGTTTCTTCTCTTTCTTTTTGTCATTTTGCGCTTAAAAACGTTGACCAGAATCTTGTGATGAAAACATGAATCCGGAATCTAGACTGGATCCGCAGCAGCGATAAACGATCCTTTTCTAAACCTTTGAATCCACTTTGCGGTTGCCGTGTCTGACATTGACAATGATATCATGACATTTACCGGAATATTTGAGCAATATTTACGATTTTACAGCAATATTGTCAGTAGTTTTCACGTTTAAACTGCGGTTATAGAATTGCACTTTGTTATTAGCGAACATCTTGTATAATTTGCTTATTTCGAACACAGTCTGGCTTCATGACGCTGATTTTCTTCGCTGGAGAGACCAATAATTCGTTAACTAATCGACGACCAGCTAATCGGTGTCGTATTTTCATGATCCCGATCGTTGTCAGGACGATACGGACTCTGAAACGCGTATTACACTTTATTCGTAAATATTCTCTGTCCAGAAGCCTTCAGTCGTCGTATTTCAACCTTTATGTGGTTGATAATGTATTTCAAAAGTCTCAGTGCACAATAGTAATAATAGATTGACTTCTAAAATATGCAAAATTATGTTTTTCATTTTGTTTACGCGATAAATGTTAATATTGTGTATTGTCCCGTCCCTAATCACGGTAATTAACACCATTTACAGGGATTAAACCACTTTATTAACGCGTAATAGTGGAACCACTGAGTGAATGATGCTAAATAACTTAAAAGAAGTGTGTCCCGGGGGTCCGCGTCACCAGTGGGACCGGGCCAAGTGGAAATGCGCCTCGTCTTGTGGTCGTTTTGATTTGGGAACTCTGCAGTCTTTATTATCATTATTATTATTATTATCATTATTATTACTACTGTGGGTTTGATGATGGGAAAACGTTTGGAAAAGGGCCCGGTGCTGGAACATGTCAGCGCGGGTCCGAGAGGAGCAGAACCATCACGTCACCGAGCTGATACCCAGTTTTAACCGTCTCCATGTTGATTTATACTTCGTCTTGGACTGTTGTTACAATTGTGATGTTTAAACGTTGCATTTTATATTGAAGAAAAAGTAGAAAACATGAGATCGTTTTGCATCGTATTCAACATGTTTATTTGTTCTTTAACTTTATGCCACATTTTCAAGCGTTTCAGTTGTTTTTGGCGGCCCTGAACGCGTGCAACCGCGTCACGCTTCGGCCATTCACACTTGACCGCCGCGTCCGGAGTCCCGCCTGTCATTAAAGTCCCGTTGAGGTTTCTCATTGAAGCCGTTTGACTTTAGCGCTGTCCTGCTCCCTCTTCTCAGCGGGACGCGCCCTAAATCTGCCGCTTCCGTTTCCCCTTCTCTCCGGACTCAACAAATGCATCTACTGGAACGATTGTAGGCGTTACGGGAACGATTGTAGGCGTTACAGGAACGATTGTAGGCGTTACCGGAACGATTATACGCGTTACTGGAACGATTGTAGGCGTTACCGGAATGATTACAGGCGTCGCCGGAACGATTGTAGGCGTTACCGGAACGATTGTAGGCGTTACCGGAACGATTATACGCGTTACTGGAACGATACTGGAACGCGTATGGAACGATAACTGGAACATTGTAGGCGTCGACGGAACGATTGTAGGCATCGACGGAACGATTGTAGGCGTCGCCGAACGATTGTAGGCGTCCCGGAAGACGTAGCGTCACCGGAACGATTGTAGGTCACCGGAACGATTACAGGCGTTACCGGAACGATTGTAGGCGTCGCCGGAACAATTGTAGCGTCACCGGAACGATCGTAGGCGTTACTGGAACGATTGTAGGCGTGACCGGAACGATTGTAGGCGTAACTGGAACGATTGTAGCGATGACCGGAACGATTGTAGCGGTACCGGAACGATTGTAGGCTTACCCGGAACGATTGTAGGCGTTACCGGACGATCGTAGGCGTTACCGAAACGATCGTAGGCGTTACCGGAACGATCGTAGGCGTTACCGGAACGAATTGTAGGCGTTACCGGGACGATTGTCGGCGTTCCTCCGGTGATGTTAAGCCGCATGTGGTGAACCGTTTGAGGAATGAACGCTTTGGTCAGAGTAATGTTCATTTATGGTGATTAACATGGTGATTATTGCTAAATGTATAACCCTTGCCTTCATAACGAACTTAGTTGAACAGACTTTGGCCTTTTTAAATCTAGCTTTGCATTTGTATCCGCTCGCTAATGCAGAGACTCTTCGTACAGTTGACTTTATGTTTCACTGTTAAAGGTTTTATATTGTCTTCTTTTTATTGGACAGCACTGTGGTCACCTTGATTGTTGTAAATCGTTGTTGTTGTTGTTGTGTTACTATTAATGGCGGTTGGCAGCCAACTGAAAAGGTGCATTTACCGCCACCTGCTGTAGTTGTACGTCTTCAAAGTATGTGTTTTACGCTTTACCGTAAAAAGAAAAAAGAAGAGAAAGAGAGATTGTTGTAAATGGCTCTGTTCATATATAATGTCGTGTAGTTGTAGTCAGACGAATACTTGAAGTAATTTTGAAACCATGTTGAAGTTGTAGTTTAACGTAACCATAGTTTCGTGCTTATCTCATCATTGACTGACAAGTTTCGGACCTTTAAACCTTAAAAAGGAGCTGTTCCCGCCCGGTTTCGAACCGAGGACCTTTCGCGTGTTAGGCGAACGTGATAACCACTACACTACGGGAACTGGCTGCCCCGCTCCCCGCCACTGCCGTTCTCATCTCCACAGATGAGAAAAAGTGACTCAGTGAGCTTTACGAGGCCTGAGCTGAATCAGTTACACAAGATCAGAGCGGACCCTCGATTTGTCTTATTGATTTTGAACTGAAATAGCGATCGACTGTGTTTCCGAGGCCGACGCGATCGTTTGGAGCCATGACAACCCGATAGGCCCCACCTACTGTGATAACTCCAAATGTCCAAACCAAGCTATGCCAGACTTTAGGCAGCTGCTCGTCTCCATGGAACTGTCGGTCAAACTAAATATCGCCCTCTGCTGGAGAAAAGTGGGAAAATGGCCAAGCGGTCGATCCCTAAAACTGAAAAACTCTTTGACTTTTCTGACGATTATTGCAATTTCAAACACTCATTAAGTTGTCGAGTTAAGCGCAGTTGATTGGGCGCATTTTAGACTCGCCCAGAAGAAGAATCATGTGACTTTAAATCATAAATCATGCTGAATTGACTGCAGATTTCGTGCTGTGTTCATAGCGAGCGTTCAAACTGTGACTTGCCTCTGATCCCGATGTGCTCCCGTCCGTCCTCAGTTTGGCCGGGCGTCTCCTCGGTGCTGCTCCCAGACGGAGGGGTCTCGCTGCAGAAGACTCCGCCCCCGCAGCGTTCTCAGTGTCAGCACGCGTTAAAGCACCCGCACCACGGAGCCAGGGTCAGCGTCCAGATGCCCCCCAACGTCGAGGGGCACTGGGTCTCCACCAGGTCTGTCACGTTTATTTTTTCCGCAGATTTAAAATGTTTGTTGAGGTACGGCGTGTGTGCAGTGTGGTTCCTGCTTCAGCTTAGCACGCGGTTAGCTACAGTTTGTGCCGCTTTACCGCAACATTAATATTAGCCACATTAGCAACAGCTTCTACAAAAAGGATCCACGTTTTAAATATGTTCTTTAACTGTTAGTTGGAGCCATCGACGGGTCAGTATATGAATAAACCATTATTAAATAAAGGATAAGCGTGTAACGTCATCTGCGTTAGCGGCTTACTTTAGCTTGAGCCGGTAAAAGACCAATCGTTTCCCCAAAGAGAAAAATAATCCAGTTTTAATGTGAGATAAATTTTAAACAAAGCATTTAATTATAGTCCACAATGTCGCTCAGGCTTTCGCAGTTTCTATGATTGTTTTTTTATTAGAGAGTTGTATGGGTGAGCACTTGTATGCTCTCTGGTGGCGCAATTGTGTATTACATGGATAAGATAAGATAAAGATAAAGATAAAGATAAAAATTAAAATTAAAATTAAAATAAATAACATAACATAACTAAACTAAACTAAAAATAAACTTGACTAAAAATAAACTAAACTAAAATAAAATAAAAAATAAAAAAATAAGAAAATAAGAAAATAAAATAAAAAAATAAAAAATAAATGAATGAATGATTGAAATGAAATGAAATGAAATGAAATAATGAAATGAAATGTTTGTTTCTTTTTTCACTGTGTAGATTTTGGGTGTTACATGATTCTTTATTTTATTATTTATTTGTTTGTGTGTTCCAGTTGTGAGGTGCGCCCCGGGCCCGAGTTCCTCACACGTTCCTATCGATTCTTCTCCAACAACACATTTCAGGCTCATCAGTTCTACTACGAGGACAACCACTGCACCAGACCCACCTACTCTTTGGTCATCAGGGGAAGAGTGCGACTACGGCAAGCCTCGTGGATCATCCGAGGAGGCACCGAGGCCGAGTACCACCTCCACCGAATCGACGTTATGTTCCACGCTGAAGCTACGGCCAAAAACATGAGCCACAAACTCTCCCGCGGGTGCAGGGGGGCGTCGAAGGCTGCGCCGGGAGTCGGTGTTCCGTTTGAAATAAGGAATGAGGACGGGACCCTGGACTGCACCAAGGAGCTCAACTTTGCCATGCACGAACTTCAGCTGCTCAGAGTGGAAAAGAAGTACGTGCAAAACCTCCAACTGAACCAGGATCCGAGCCAGGACTTGGATCTAAACCAGGACCATGTGGTGGAGGAGCTGTTTTTGGGGGACATCCACACGGAGATGGCGCAGAGGATGTACTACAAGCCGTCGAGTTACCAAACGGCACTGCAGAACGCCAAGGTCAGTAAACAAGCCTATTCTGTTACAATGTTGGGGAAATGCAATAATTATGTTGATTACTAATTCCTCTTCGTGCCGACATACTTATTTAGTAAAAGGGTTCATTTCGGTTAGAAATTGAATGAAAAACAGTTTCTTTGAGGAAATTAGATTGAAAAGGACAAACACGTTTTCCATTTCTCCTACAGTTCTGGACACATGAAGTTTTAAACCAAAGTTAAGTGAGAGATCTTGATAAACGTTCATGATGGTCGATAGAACTCTTCTCTGGCAACTTCATGTCAGACTTTAAAAAAGGAGCTGTTCCCGCCCGGTTTCGAACCGAGGACCTTTCGCGTGTTAGGCGAATGTGATAACCACTACACTACGGGAACTGGCTGGCCATATGCCCTTCACAGCCTGTCAGACAGCTCTCCTCACAGCACTCTTCACCCCCCCTCTTTACAGCCCTCCTCAGCCCCCCTCGTCACCCCAGACCCCAGTGTGAGCGAGCTGCTTGATCTGCTGTACATTCATTTCCAGTCAAATCACTCATTCTGGGAAGCATCAGGGTCAGTTTGTAAGACTCATTTTGAGTGATTTTACCTTTAAAAGAGACTGGTCCAAACCCAAGTCCATGTTCCTGTTCCTGCTGCTGCATGAAGACGGACTCATGCAGCAGATTTGTGACACAGTGTCCACAAAGCACTATTACTAGGCCACATAAAGCTTTATTGTGTTATTTTTCACGTTATGTTCGGCCCGCGACCCAAAATGAGTTTGACAGGCCTGGTTCAGAACTTCCAATTCTGCGGGAACAATATTGAACAGTTTTTGTACACGTTCTTGAGGTTCTTGTTGGTTTCATTTGCTGCGACACTCGTCTTCAACATGACGTGTAGCGAGTGGGCTTTTCTTCATCACGACCTGTGGCTCTCATCACGACCTGGGTTCTCGCTGTGCTCTCAATCACCGACGTGTACACCTGTGGGCTTCATCACGACCTGTGGCTCTCATCACGACCTGTGGCGTCTCATCACGACCTGTGGGCTCTCATCACGACCTGTGGCTCTCGACCTGCTCTTCTCACGACCTGTGGCTCTCATCACGACCTGTGGGCTCTCATCACGAACCTGTGGGCTCTCATCACAGACCGAGGGGCTCTCATCACGACCTGTGGGCTCTCATCACGACCTGGCTCTCATCACGACCGTGGCTCTCAACACTTGGGTCTCATCACGACCGTGGGCTCTCATCACGACCTGTGGGCTCTCATCAACGACCTCATCGACGGTGGGCTCTCATCACGACCTGGTGGACTCCATCACACGGGCATCCATCACGACCTGTGGGCTCTCATCACGACCTGTGGCTCTCATCACGACCTGTGGGTGGCCTCTCATCATCACGACCTGTGGGCTTCTCATCACGGGCTCTTCATCCACGCCTGTGGGCTCTCATCACACCGGTGGTCTCATCACGAACACGATATGGTCAAGGCTCTAGGTTCGAAAGCTTTGGTCGGTTTAGGATCCGTCTCTAGGAAATGAATGTAAGTGAACGTAATGTCCCCAAACGAGGCTTGCAAACCCACCGTGTGCGTGGTGTGCTGTGCGTGTGCGTGGGCGTGTGGTGTGCGTGTGCGTTGCGTGCGTGGGCGTGGTGCGTGTGCGTTTGGTGGTGCGTTTGGTGGGGCGCTCGTCTTTCTCGGATCGCCGGCTGTTTATCCATTTGGCTCGAAACAGCCGCGCTGTCGAGTGAATATGTCATGGTTTGGTGTGGCGTCATTGGTCCGCTGTGAAATGTGAGAGACTTTGTGTTTTCTCCTGTTCCGAGGCCGGAGTATGTGTCTTTGTATTTGGAATGAGACAAAAAGTACATGTATTCATTATTGATCTTCTTAGATTGATTTAGTTTGTTAGTCTGTATTCATCGATGTGCTTTCCAGTCAAAGTCCATAAAAAGATGATTTAGATTGATGAGAAAAGCATAAGTACATAAACGAGCCAAAAGTAACTTCGTAAGTAGAAGTAGTAGTAGTAACAAGTTATAAATCTGCTCTTACAAACGAAATACATCTTTTCAAAAATACTCACAATTCAAGTCAATTTTTCTTGAGCAGATATTGAGTTTTCCCCGGTGTATTGGTGAGCTTTTTTTGTCTTTTAAAATCCAGACGTTTTGGACACGTTCAGAGCAAATAGTTGTGAGAATAAAAAGGACCTGAGATGAATCCGTTAAAAAGACGGGAATGGAAGTGGCGGGCCGGGGGGCATTTGTATCCTGAAAGAAAACCAGTGTCGCTTCTGTGTTGATAAGTCAACGTGGATCACAGGCTCATTTTTTGAAACCTTTGCCACTTTGGGCCCGAGGTTAAAGTTTGCACCAATGTTTTGTCTATTCAGCTTACTCCGCCCACTTTGAACATTCACTGAACGAGGGAAAAGTCTATAATGTGCTATAAAGTGGATTGATTTGTGTCAAATGTTCCGTGTTCTTTTGCATCAAGTCCCTGCACCTGAAAACCACGTCGTGTGTAGAACTTCAGATCTAATACAACCGGACAGAGGGTCACGTCCAGGATACGGGGGAAAGACCAAAGACTTTCACGGCTTTAAAGGCCATGATGTAACTTTCTGGAGGTGGAAATTCATCTGCAATTCCATGGAAATAGAAAGTTAAAACCATACACCGTAACATGTCGGTGTAATCCCTCATTCGTCCAGGAGAGTTCCATTGTAGAAAAAGATGCAGTTGTTTCATCTGGACTCGTTTCGACTCTGATCCAAGAGTCATAAGCCCTGCCCACAGGGCGGGACCTCCTGATAAAGTGAGTTTTTGTACTCTCTTTGTATACTAACAGCCCTGAGATGGGCCACCTACTTCCTATTGTACACTGACTTTCGCTCCCTCCTCACTGAGTACCTCATTAGCATCAGAATGCCCTGAGCGTCTCCATGGTTTCAACAAACACAGTTTTGTACAGATTCTTAGAGCAATAAAAGCGTTGGCTAAAAGCGACGTACTTGTGTCTTTAATGGCCCCCCGTCTCCCCCGTCTCCTCCCCCACACCCCACTCAAGAAGGTGGTCAAATTAGATCCTGTCTTCACTATTTTTAGATGTATACGCTCTTTTCTGTGCCATGGAACATAGTTTTGGTTCAGTCCTTTGAAAGTGTTGCCAGAAAAGTCTGTGGTTTCGATGTCAAACGGAGCCGTTCCATCTCGTCGTCAAATAAAGTGATTTATAAGATTCCGTTTCTCTCATTTCCGCTTCAGATCCAGAGGCTGTAAAACGTTTGCTATTGAGTGGAATGAGGCAATAAAAACACAGTCACGTTCAAAGCCACAAAGAGGTTTGAGTTCTCTCTCTGATCAGGAGAATTACTTTTTTATTATTAGCAGATATTAGATTGTGGCTGTTTAACGTAACCCGGGTCAAAGGCTGATGTGAAGCTTATTATTACTATTATTATTATTATTATTATTATTATTATTATTTTATTTTTTATTGTTTTTGTTTATGTATTTTTTAATTTTTTTATTTTGTTCCCTGACAATGCCAATAAACCTGTTCTGATCCTGAAGCTAACGGGAGGCACTGCTCCGACTGCGGTTCACGGTGGAAAAAGAAAAGTACGCTGAAAACACAATCTTTCAGGGACATGTGGGGGGGCTCTCACTGCTGTGGTCAGGGTGAGGGCTCTCACTGGGTGAGGTTGTCTCTGGGGCTCTCACTGCTGTTGTGTCAGGGAGGGGCTCTCACTGCTGTGGTCAGGGTGGGGCTCTCTCACTGCTCTCACTGTTCAGGGTGGGGGCTCTCACTGCTGTGTCAGGTCACTGCTGGGGTGAGGGCTCTCACTGCTCAGGGTGAGGGGCTCTCACTGCTGTGTCAGGGTGAGGGGCTCTCACTGCTGTGTCAGGGTGGGGGGCTCTCACTGCTGTCAGGTGGGGGGCATCTCACTGCTGTGACAGGGTGATCTCACTGCTGTGGTCAGGGTGGGGGCTCTCACTGCTTGTCAGGTGGGGGGCTCTCACTGCTGGTGGCTCACTGCTGTGGTCAGGGTGAGGGGCTCTCACTGCTGTGGTGGGCTCGTGGTCAGGGTGAGGGCTCTCACTGCTTGTGGTCAGGGTGGGGGCTCTCACTGCTCTGTCATGCTCTGGTCAGGTGAGGGCTCTCACTGCTCACTGCTGTGGTCAGGGTGAGGGGCTCTCACTGCTGTCTGGTCAGGGTGAGGGGCTCTCACTGCTCTGTCAGGGTCTCACTGGGTGAGGGGCTCTCACTGCTCTGGTCAGGGTGGGGGGCTCTCACTGCTGTGGTCAGGGTGAGGGGCTCTCACTGCTGTGGTCAGGGTGTGAGTGGGGCTCTCACTGCTGTGGTCAGGGTGAGGGGCTCTCACTGCTGTGGTCAGGGTGGGGGCTCTCACTGTGCTGTGGTCAGGGTGGAGGGGCTCTCACTGCTCTGGTCAGGGTGAGGGGCTCTCACTGCTGTGGTCAGGGTGAGGGCTCTCACTGCTGTGGTCAGGGTGAGGGGCTCTCACTGCTGTGTCAGGGTGAGGGGCTCTCACTGCTCTGGTCAGGGTGCTGGGCTCTCACTTGCTCTGGTCAGGTGAGGGGCTCTCACTGCTCTGGTCAGGGTGGGGGCTCTCACTGCTCTGGTCAGGGTGAGGGGCTCTCACTGCTTGTGGTCAGGGTGAGGGGGCTCTCACTGCTGTGGTCAGGGTGGGGGGCTCTCACTGCTGTGATCAGGGTGGGGGGCTCTCACTGCTGTGGTCAGGGTGAGGGGCTCTCACTGCTGTGGTCAGGGTGGGGGCTCTCACTGCTGTGGTCAGGGTGGGGGCTCTCACTGCTGTGGTCAGGGTGGGGGGCTCTCACTGCTGTGGTCAGGGTGGGGGCTCTCACTGCTGTGGTCAGGGTGAGGGCTCTCACTGCTCTGGTCAGGGTGGGGGGGCTCTCACTGCTGTGGTCAGGGTGAGGGGCTCTCACTGCTGTGGTCAGGGTGAGGGGCTCTCACTGCTGTGGTCAGGGTGAGGGGCTCTCACTGCTCTGGTCAGGGTGAGGGGCTCTCACTGCTCTGGTCAGGGTTAGGGGCTCTCACTGCTCTGGTCAGGGTGAGGGCTCTCACTGCTCTGGTCAGGGTGAGGGGCTCTCACTGCTGTGGTCAGGTGAGGGGCTCTCACTGCTCTGGTCAGGGTGAGGGGCTCTCACTGCTCTGGTCAGGGTGAGGGGCTCTCACTGCTGGGTCAGGGTGAGGGGCTCTCACTGCTGTGGTGGGGTCTCACTGCTGTGTCAGGGTGAGGGCTCTCACTGCTGTGGTCAGGGTGAGGGGCTCTCACTGCTGTGGTCAGGGTGAGGGGATCATAAACTGACTTTATGAACAATTTCTAACTGATTTGTGTGTTGTTCATTTTCGATTGCTTCAGCTCTGAGAATTAGTCCACTTCTGTTGCCGTGGGCACTGAGTAAAATATGTTCTAGTTCCACCACACAAGAATTTTTGGTCTGTTTAAAAAGATTACTCAGCACCAAAATCTGACCGAATTACACCAGTTAGAAAAAGTGGCACACATCATTTCCTTGCCCCTTTGTCTGCTTCCTCCTGTTTGGTGATGAAGTGTTTTGCCCCTGGTGATGCCCCAGACCACACCAGTGTCCCCCGACACTGCTGCCCCTCTTCTACCCCCCCCCCCCCCCCCCCCCGTCTTCACTGTAATCTGAGACCGACGATTCTCAAGCCTAAAATACATCCACCAAAGTCACTCCACTGTGTGTAGTCCAGCTGAAAGCCTGCTCTGCAGCGCTCCCTGCTGGTCTAGTGGTGAAGAGTCTTTGAATTATATATACCAACTAATCTTTTTAAATCCAACACAGTGCCCCCTGGTGGTCCAAAGGATTGTAAGTCTCATGCTAAATCTAAGTCTGTGTAATGGAGAGACCAGCGTCACCTCTGGCCTCTGTAGCGCTCCCTGGTGTGTCTAGTGGTTAGGATTCGCGCGCTCTCACCGCCGCGGCCCGGGTTCGATTCCCGGTCAGGGAACTGAGCTTTTGTAGTATCTGTATTGGAGTGGTTCACTATTAAGGATGTGTGGGACTGGGCGGTTCCTCTGATTAAATGGCAGGACTGGCGGCGCAGGACTGAGCGGCGGCAGGACTGGCGGGCGGCAGGACTGCGGCGCAGGACTGGCGGGCGGCAGGACTGGCGGGCGGCAGGACTGGCGGGCGGGACTGGCGGCGGCAGGACTGGCGGGCGGCAGGACTGGCGGGCGGCAGGACTGGCGGCGGCAGGACTGCGGGCGGCAGGACTGGCGGGCGGCAGGACTGGCGGGCGGCAGGACTGGCGAGGACTGGCGGGGGACTGGCGAGGACAGGGGTTTAGTAAAAGTCCTGTCTCGCACTCTTGAGTACATGTGGAGCACTTGTGGGAAAGTCACAGTGAAATCCTGGTGTGGAGAACGTGTTCCAGATACAGGAGGAAGTCCATAAAACTGTCTCTGAACAGGACGTCCCATCTGTGGACACAGAGGCTGAGCTCATGTCGACTGCACAATGTGTTTGGGACAAAGCTTAATCCTGGAGGTAAAAAGAACTCCACGGACTGTGTTTGTGTTGATGCTCAAAAAACACACATAAATGAGAAAGAACTGTCCACATTTGTTTTTATTAGTTCAAGTTCAATAGGCCTATTTGAACCTTTATTTTTTGACTTGAATCTGATTTTTTTTTTTTTTTTTTCCTTGCGACGACTCATTATTTTATTAGGATTTGAAAGATTTTAATCGTTCAACAGCAGAAAGAAATGTGAAGTAAATGACAAAGGACAAAAACTGTATGAGACCTGTAAATGCTCAAAACACAATTCAAATTGATCCATTATTGCTAATCCTAACGTTCCTCTTCCGTTCAGCACCACGACCGCAGCTGCATCGTTTGCCGTATCATCTCGCGTTCAGACGAGCTGCACCCCCGCCCGTCCTCCCGCCCCGCGCCGACCTCACGGTGGCGCTGTTCGGGCAGTGGGTGAGCCAGCGCTGCGAAGTACGGCCCGAGGTGCTGCTTTTCTGACGCGACACTTCAGCTTCCACGAGCACAACCGGACCTGGGAGGGCCGCTACTACCACTACTCTGACCCGGTCTGCAGGCACCCCACCTTCATCATCTACGCTAGGGGGCGCTACAGCAGAGGACTGCACTCCACCAGGGTGACGGGAGGGACCGACTTTGTGTTTAAAGGTGAGCAGAAGCTGGGGGCATATTATGTTATACCAACACAGCGCCCCCTGGTGGTTTATAGTTATCCTGCTAATTTTCGCTGCTCTCTTTGAAGCAGAGCCCAACTTCACCCTTGATCTCTTGGTGGTCCGCTGACCTCTGAGCTCTGACCTTTGACCTCTGGCGGGCTCCCTGGTGGTCTAGTGGTTAGGATTCGGCGCTCTCACCGCCGCGGCCCGGGTTCGATTCCCCGGTCAGGGATCTGACCTTTTGAAGAGCAAATGATTCATCTTTATTTCAAGCAGAAACAGCTTGTGTTGAAATCCCTGAAAGAGACCACCGAAAGAGACCACCGAAAGAGGCAGATGTATCAAACTACAGTGGATCTGTTTTGTGTTCACAATCTGCTTTTTACTGAAGACAATCTTCTGAGCTTCTAAAACCCCGTCACAGAGAAGAAGAGTCTGACCTCCAGACCATCACAGAGTATTTCTCACTATACGAGTAGAAAAGGCAAGTTTATTTGTAGAGCACAATTCATACACAAGGCAATTCAAAGTGCTTCACACAACAGGAAAAAACATGCATTAAAATCACAAAGACATGACAGAAATCACAAAACAGTTTAAGACATAAAAGAGAAGAGTGCAAATAGAATCCTTTCAGTCATATGCACAGCCAAACAAAACTGTTTTTAGTTTAGATTTGAACAATGCCAGAGTAGAACCTGTCTCACATCCTCAGGAAGACTGTTCCAGATTTTAGCTGCATAAAACTGAAACGCAGATTCCCCATGTTTAGTCCTGACTCTGGGCACCAGCAGGAGGCCGGTCCCTGAGGTCCTCAGAGTCCGAGATGGTTCATATGGCACTAACATGTCCGAGATGTACTTTGGTGCTAGGCCATGGAGAGACTTGTATACAAGCAGAGCTGCTTTGAAGTCTATTCTCTGAGCCACAGGGGCAGTGCAGAGACCTGAGCACAGGACTAATGTGATCGTACTTCCTGGTTCTAGTCAGGACCCGAGCAGCGGCGTTCTGGATGTACTGCAGCTGTTTTACAGCTCGTTTGGAGAGGCCAGTGAGCAGGCCGTTACAGTAGTCTAATCTACTAGAGACAAACGCATGGATAAGTCTCTCCAGGTCTGGTTTAGACACTATACTTTTGATTTTGGCAATATTTTTTAGATGGTAAAAAGCTGCTGATGTGATTGATCTGACGTGGCTGTTAAAGTTCAAGTCTGAGTCCATTATTACCCCCAGATTTCTAACTTGATGTGTAGGTTTTAGAGCGAGACTCTGGAGGTGACAGCTTAACACTTTCTCTTGGTTTCTGTGGCCAAAGACCATGATTTCAGTCTTGTCTGAATTCATTACACAACAATACACACAAAAAGTATATTTAGATGCATTTCTCCATAAATCTGTGCTCTAACTCTGTTTTGCCTCTTTGCCTCGTGTCCCTCATGGATCAGTTTAGTCTTTATGTGCAGGACGTTAAATAAAACATTCACACTGTTCACTCTCTGACCCAAACACACAGTCACACTTGTACAACACGACCACACACACACCTCAGTGTGAAGAGCAAGAAGTATTTACAAAAACACTCTTGGACAGAGAATATAAAACATTTCAAATGATGTTCAGAGTAAAGCTGAATTCTTCACCAAAAATGTACAGCAAATGTTTTATCAGCAGCACAATCTCTACAACCTTTGGGCCAATGTCAACAAATTCAACTTAAAGCTCCTGCCGACGCACAGAATCTTTTATTTTGTCCCTGTCTTTTATTTTGACTCCATCTTGTCCTGTTTCTTCATCCTGGACAGATCCAAACTCCACATCATGAGTCATTGACTTAAGTTGTTTAAAAGTCAGATTTCTGACTGGGAATTGAACCTGGCGCAGGAGTCACATGGTTGAACTGAGGTCAATGTTAGTTTATTAAATTGTAGCTTCTGAATGCTAAACCCTAGTGGTGACCTGCGATGTTTGACCTCTGACCTTTGACCTCTGCCGGGCTCCCTGGTGGTCTAGTGGTTAGGATTCGGCGCTCTCACCGCCGCGGCCCGGGTTCGATTCCCGGTCAGGGAACTGAGCTTTTGAAGAGCAAATGATTCATCTTTATTTCAAGCAGAAACAGCTTGTGTTGAAATCCCTGAAAGAGACCACCGAAAGAGACCACCGAAAGAGGCAGATGTATCAAACTACAGAGGGTCTGTTTTGTGTTCACAATCTGTTTTTTACTGAAGACAATCTTCTGAGCTTCTAAAACCCCGTCACAGAGAAGAAGAGTCTGACCTCCAGACCATCACAGAGTATTTCTCACTATACGAGTAGAAAAGGCAAGTTTATTTGTAGAGCACAATTCGTACACAAGGCAATTCAAAGTGCTTCACACAACAGGAAAAACATGCATTAAAATCACAAAGACATGACAGAAATCACAAAACAGTTTAAGACATAAAAGAGAAGAGTGCAAAGAAAAGCATTTCAGTCATATGCACAGCCAAACAAAACAGTTTTTATATCTTAGATTTGAACATTGCCAGAGTAGCGGCCTGTCTCACATCCTCAGGAAGACTGTTCCAGATTTTAGCTGCATAAAACTGAAACGCAGATTCCCCATGTTTAGCCCTGACTCTGGGCACCAGCAGGAGGCCGGTCCCTGAGGTCCTCAGAGTCCGAGATGGTTCATATGGCACTAACATGTCCGAGATGTACTTTGGTGCTAGGCCATGGAGAGACTTGTATACAAGCAGAGCTGCTTTGAAGTCTATTCTGCTCAGAGCCCAGCTCCAGCGCTGACCTTTGATGTTTGAACTCTGACCTTTGCTCTCTGCCGGGCTCCCTGGTGGTCTAGTGGTCAGGATTCGGCGCTCTCACCGCCGCGGCCCGGGTTCGATTCCCGGTCAGGGAACTGACCTTTTGAAGAACAAATGATTCATCTTTATTTCAAGCAGAAAACAAAGAAAACGCAGCAAAAAACACACAAAATAAGTAGACATAAAAATGAAAAAAAGAGAAAAATCATTGCACACAGAACGCAAATTTGTCCATTTTCGAATGAAGTCCAAATGTAATCTTTTCCATTTTGCGAACGTCCAATAGAATGTCAGTCCAGTCCGCCGTGTTCGCCGCTCCACAGATGTGTTCTTTTAACGCCATTAAACATTTAGACAAAAGGTTTTCCTGGGATTGTTCTGCGTTCTTGTGTCAGTGGAATAAAGCAGTTTCAGTATCATTATTTGATTGTGATGTCTTTCTGTCACAACTTATCACACGTTGTCATTTACCATGGTGACCAGGCCTTTTCCATCCACCCGCAGCGTCTCCCAGGCAATGTAACCGAGTACTACCCACCCAAGTCATGCGTGTAGAGAACTAAACTAAAACAAGTGCACTAATCTTATTTTTTTTCTACATTTTCAACTAAAAAGAAGTGTATTTTTCAGGATCTCGCACACAGTTTCGACGTAATTTTAAAAAAGTGGCAGTTTTAATCACCTTTTTGCAGCGACTGTCAATCACAATCTTGAGTTTTTCCTCGGATTAAAAGGCCTCTGACCCAAAACTCCAAAGTGCCGCTGTTTGGGACCGCCTCTGGGCCACGCGTCGTTTTCTCTTCCACAAAGTGAGAATAACACGCTTCAGCCGCGGCGCCCGACGTGTTTTATCCATCAAACTGAGCCTGGTTTAAACACATTTACAGCTGTATTTCACATAATTGTGTTTATTGGATAGATTATTGGATTATAGATTTGATTATTAAAACATTTGGCATGTCTTCGATGAAGGCAAAATCCAGATTTTTCGGTTTTACTGGACAAATACTCAGAAATGCTGACGTCACATTGGTTTTGTCATGTTTTATACACAGATTATACTTTTGTGAAGCTGAAATACATGTCTTTTTTAAATTCTTTGTTTTAGAAAAAGACATTTCAAGCCCGGAAATGTAAAAACCTGACTGAAAACCATTAGCGTTTGGCTCTAATGTCATGTGTAAATTGAAAATGTTTTGCTTCAAATTGAGATTTTGAAATATTCTGACGACACAGGGTTGAAATTAAAAGGCTCAAAACTGCGTCTCGACGCTCGTGACCGTGAACCCAGCTCCAGATCTGTAACGCAAGTCACTTCTGGCAGGTTTAACTGGAAAAGCCTGGATTAAGTCGAGGTTTGGACAAACTCGAGTCACTGTTTCGAAGACTGGGGAAAAAAAAAGCACTTTCAATGTTTAAATTAAGTAAAAACTAGAGCCTTTTTAAATATATGTGTCATGGACTTAGTTTTGTTTAAGGTGAGACAAATTTAAAGATATCAATTTGAAACTATTTGTCGTTTACTCACACAAATGTAAGAAACACATTTAAAGTTTTCCATGTCATGTTTTCATTTAGAAATAAGGCGTTTTATGAGTAAAGCCATATTTGGAACATTTAAATCTGAAAAATGAACTGAGCCAGGTTTACAGTTCGTACTCCATTTTGTTGACATGTTTAATAAAAAAAATAAAAAAAAAATAAAAATTACAGAGGCGATTTAGGATAATTCTGACTGAAAATTTACCCCAAAAAAAATCTAATTCTCGCCAAATTGTTTCAGATTTAAAACTTGAATAAATCAGGCTTAGAACAACAAACACTTCTGTACGTTTCGCCAAAACCTTGTCGTTTGGTGCGTTTAGGTGCTGCTTTAAGGGGCTGATCTTTAAGTCTCTGTGGGATTCAATTAAATAATGAAAACATTAATTAGGAGCAAGTTGGACCATTTAGTCGTTTCCTTCATGTTGAGAGAGAAAACGGAAATTAAAACAAAAAACGTTTTCCCTGCAGCGTCTCACCTGAAAGAACCATAAGTTCCAAGCAGTCTTAATGTACGACTTGAAACTCAAATCCCAGGACTTGGACTCGCAAACCTCAGAAATCAGAATATTTGGATTTTTTTGATGTTTGTGTGTAAATATCTTAAGTTTGTAGTTGCAATCCTTGTGTATTCATGACTTTTTTGAATGCATTACCTTGTTGCAAAAACGTCCTTTTCCTGTGAGAAATGCATAGATAATGTAACGGTCGCAGCAGTCGTCGCGGTCGTCTCCATTGGCAACAACAGTCCCACGTTTCGAAAGAAGACGCAGAAAAGAGGCTGGTATCAAAACCACATTTTTCATTTTTTATTTCTTCAATGCTTAATACCATGGGACAGGATTGTAAGAATGGAGACCTTAGTTCAGTCAATAACCGCTCTCAGAAGGAATATAGGATTTGTATAATAATATTAATAATATAATAATAATATATATATATAAAGTCTGCATTGGTGTGGTCAGGAAGGAGAAAACAAATGTACAAGAGAGGCACCTATATATCCCAGCTGGACCTGAACATTCAAGACGTGTAGAAAGCACAAATCGAACAAAACGGAGGCAAACGGCTCGGCGCTGGAACGCCGCCGGGCCGGTTCTGGTTCAGCAACCGCCAAAACGCTCCAGTTAAAAGAGACGTTTGAAGATTTGACGTGGCGGGAAAGCACAGCGGCCGCGGATGTGGAAAACAGTGACGCGCTCATAAAGGAAGGCGTTCTTGTCCGAATGACGACGCAAATGAAAATAAATAACTAATGACGACGACGTGAAGGCGGGTTTAGACGTTGGTTCAGATTCTGTGACGGTGCGAGAAGGTCGCGGGGGTCGGCTCCTGGGCCTCTCTCTGTGGAGTTTGCCGCGTTCCCCTCGTGTTCCCCTCGTGTCCAGGTGGGTTTTCTGTCTCCAGGTACTTGGGTTTTTCCATATTAACGTCTTCAAACATGCGCGATATTTCTATTTCTCCAGCCAAGTTAGTCCTGACCATGGATCCGGGTCTCGTTTAGTTACAATCGTGCGTCCAAGGGCTGTTGCTAAGGACTGTTTTAGTAGTCGACGAGTCAAACACTTTTCAAACACTTTATCAACCAATTAAAAAAGGGTGAAATGTGGCGTTTTATGGATGAAAACCAGAAATAATGTATTATTTTTGGACATTTTGATGTCATAATCAATCATTTCCGTTGTCTTTTTGTAAGCGTTCATCATTTATTTATTATAGTCGACTCGTCAATGGTTATGGTTAAATCTGTCAATCGTCGCAGCCCGAGTGCGCGTGTACAAAACCGCTACGTACACCTTAAATTTGTGACGGGCGGTCCCGGTCCACAAACTCTGATCGCCGTCTGTGGAGGCTTTCGAAAGACGAGAAGCGGAAAAGACGATCTGAGGGACGAAGATTCTCACTTAAATAAGAGGAAACGGAAGTAAACTTTTAAGTGAGAAGTGAAGTTTTACGAATGGAACCCCTGGAGGGTGGTCCCAGAGTGGGCGGAAACTCAAGTCAATTCAACTTCCCCCGCTCCGTTTTAAAAGACGTTTCCTGGCGTTTTGAAGCCAATGCAAGTCGAGTCCTGACTGATGTTCTGTACTGTTTTGTAGATGTTAAAATACGGGCGGGGCTAGCATTACGGTAGCATTTAGCCCGAAGCTACCGTTAGCATCGGATTTGGGCTGTTGGACAACTTTATTCTCGTCTTTGTGTGCGCATTTTGGTACAATATAAACTCCCAAAGTGTGCGTGTGCGCTTGTCGCGGTTGAACAGTGGGTGACGGCGCAGCTTTTCTCCATTGAAATGAATGAATGGCGACATTAAAGTGCTCCTTAAAACCTTCGATTGAGGCCTTCCGGACAGAAACGCCAACATTTTTAAAAGAACCGAGCAGAATCCTTCCAACGTATGTCGTATTTACGCGAGTTTACGTACACCGTTTGTTCGCCCGCTTTCACAGATCATCCATCAATAAACCCGCCGTCCACTGTACATCGATTAATGTGAGCGATTCTAATAGTCAAACTCCCCAATCACGGGCCACGCCGCAGTTTAGAGAACCAGAACGAGCCGGACGTTTTCGCGCGGCGATGCCGAATTCTCGCTTCAAAACCGCTCGTTTCAGACGTAAATTTTCCTTGCGTGTCTAAAAAAAGGATTTTAAAATAACATATACACGACGCCCCCCGGAACATTCCATATCCTACTTAAAAACCGAGGAAAATCATTCATCCGTCCGCGTTTAACCGTTCTAACCGCCGCTTTCCCATCGCCGAGTCGCTTTCATACCGACACAGCCGTTTTTGTGTGTTGTTTTTTCTTTTTAACATTGTCCGTTGCCATACGCGCTCAGCAAAAAAAATCATCCATCCAAAAAAAAACAACAACAACAAAACAAACAAACAAACCTAAAATATAGACCGTTGACTTCCTCAGACTCTTTGCGTTTTTGTGATTTCTTAACCGTGAGAGAGCAGAGTAAAAAAGACAACTTTGGAAATGACGCTGTACAACATGTCGCTGAATCGGCCGCGCTAAGACCAAATGATATGGTAAAAGTCAACCCAGGACGTGTTAGTTGCCGGTGTTGAGCCTGTTTTGTTGTGTGTGTTTTTTTTTTCTTTTCGTGTGTGTTTTTCCAGAAGGTTTCTCGACGTTCGGGGTAGACGCGTTGTCGTCGTCGTCGTCGTTTTACAAGACGAACTTCCCCAAGAAAAAGCCGATGAAGATGGCGGCGATGACGACGCAGAGCGAGGGCAGGGAGGTGACGCTGGCTTCTCTGGCCAGGAGCCCGCTGGAGTTGGAGCTCATGTGGTCCGTGCGCGGCATCTTCCTCATCCTCAGGTTCTCCTCCTAAACAAACCAAACAAACAAAAGGACAAGACGATGTTGGGTTTACTACAGATGTAAAGAAAGGACACGAAGCCGCACACGAAAAACAACATTAACGTCACAGTAAGACTGGGATTGTGTAAGCGTGAAAGCACAAACAAAAATTTTAGAGGCGTTGGATGTGCTGCCCTCTCCTGGCCGCACAGAGGATGGAGCAATAACTGAAATATCGAGATACTGTATTGTCAAAAGTTTGAGAAAATATACGGAATGACAAGATCCATGGGCTTGAATGCATTGTATTGTCGCGGCAACAGCAAAAAAACCCCGAAACAAATAAAACGACATCGTACATGAACGCCGCACGGTTTCACGTCTGTATTTGAAGTGTGTGGTACATGACGGCACTGATTCGCAAAACACATTTTTAAAACAAAAATTCTACAATTCTGTTGCTGCGATAAATATTGTGCCGTGAGATGAATATCGTGAAGATGTCGTGAGATTTGGACATCGTTGTGTCCGAGATTCACTAGATGTCATTCAACTATTGTGATCTTTATTGTTTACGGTAAAAAACGCATGGAAAAACTGTTTCTGCACTTTTGTGATTCATTTTATTAACATTTCACATTTGTCTGATAATGAAACCTCAACTAATACATTTAATTAAATATAAAATTAAATTAAAAAAATATAATATTAATAATTAAAACATATAATAATAAAAATATATAATAATAAAAATATATAATAATAAAAATATATATAATAATAATAATAATAATAATAATAATAATAAATAAAAATCACAAAACCAGTCCAAGCGTTCATAAACGGCCCCTGTCACACTGTGAACCCGCAGACGCACCTTTAGTTGCCGTAGCTCCTCGCCGAGCTTGCCGTTCTCTTGCTGTAATCTCTTGTACTTCTCCTGGACCTTCTTGACCTCCACATCGTCTCCGCCCGCCGCCGCGGGCTCCGCCTTCACCGAGTTCACCGCCGGAGACGCTTTGATCGTTTCTATGTCGTTCTAACGAGAAGCACAAACGGGAAATGTCAATTTAGCCTCCCCAGACCCCCGAGCCTCCCCAGACCCCCGAGCTGTGGCAAAGCTCGACTGAAGACGTGAAAAACAGTTAACTCTGTGACAACGAGCTAAAACTGTCACTGTTGTTTCACTTTGCAAGTGAAATGAAACTCCATCAAACTTTGACATAACGACATTCAAACTGACGCAGCGACAAAACGAACGGACAATTAGGGCTGCAGCTATCGATTATTTTAGTAATCGAGTCATCTAACGATTCTTTTTTCAATTAATTGAGTAATCTGTTAATTTGTTTTTATACATTCCGTAAACCATTTAAAATCAGTTTTTAAATCAATGTTTTAGTTCATAGTAATACACAAATAACAAATGGAGTTTCTAAAATAAAATTACACATTTTATTTTTAATTTCACATAAATTTGTCGCCAAAACAGCAACATTTCCCTTCAGTCCAAACTGTTCTGTTTGTATAGAAAGAATATATATAAAGGACTAATTAACTTGCCACAGACTGTAAAAAGTTACAGTCGCTATGAATTAATTAGTGTTTATGTCACGTCACTTTAAATAAGACATTTGTTTGTAAAACTTTATGTTGGGTGGGCCCGGTGGTCCTGGTGTTTGGAGCTTTAACTCTGCATTTTGTCATTTTGTGTGGAGCTGGAGTTGCGGTGGTTAAACACCATGATCTTTCACACATCAAAACTCTTCCCGGTCGCACTGGCGAGTTTGGAACGCGCCGCTCTCTTCCTGTGGCGCTTCCGTCCGAGCGGAACAAGCTCCGTGGGAAACAAAAGCGCCACAAGTCGTTCCGTGCGCCACAGATTCACCTGTTTTTGATTAAATATGTAAATGAAACGAATCATCGAGGCAATAAAATAAGAATCGAAGCTTTTTTGTAATCGAATTATTCTATTTACTCGAGTAATTGTTGCAGCTCTACTGACAATATCAAAGTTTTACCTTTTACATTTTACACTTTGGCTTATTAAAAGACAAATAAAAACGTCTTTCAATATTAATTTCCCGAATACAAACTACTTTGAATCGGTGCTGTTCCACACAAAAAACAAAAACATTCTGTTCTAAACCACAGAAAATGGACTGTAAACCCTTCAATTAAAAAAACATTGGCAAGTTAATTAAAAATACGGTCTAGTGTAGCGTTTTGAACAGTTGGCGCCGAGTAGAAGCTGAAAACCGCTCTTCTTTCAGCTCCTTTTCATTCCTTTTTCACTGCACGACATGGATGAAATGAATAAACGCACGGGGGGGAAAAAGCAGCTTCGTTAAGGGAGGCACACTAAACACAACGAAATACTCAAGCAAAGCGGTCAAACGGTCATCAGCTCTGAACAAAGTCATGACTTTAGCGTCGCGTGACGGAGGTTTGAGGCGTTTGTGGGACTTACCACTTTGTCGTTTTCAGAAGGCATCTCGAACACACATCTCAGTTTGGAGTCCATGAGGTCGTCGGGTTTGGCTTCTTTCCACTGAAGAAGAGACACAACTGTTATTCACACACACGCACACACACACACACACACACACACACACACACCATGGAAAACGGTTAAACGTTCGGGTTTGGTCATGTTGAGGATTACGGTTTAAGGGCTCTAATTTTGACTTTGTTTGGCGCGTTTGTAACTGTTGTAAAAAGAAATGATAGTTGCGCGCCGATCGAGCAGGTGTTTGTGGAGAAAAGAGGAAAAAGCTGTAGAAAATGACAGGAAGTGACATCACACCGGGGCCAAAGTTTATGCATAATTTACACAAAACATTATTTTTTTGACCATTTTTTTAAAACATGAATTCAACAAAATAAAAAAAAGGTGCTTTCAGCTATTTTTACTTGTCAAATGAAAGAAAAGTGTGAGATGTTTTGGCCCCAGTGGTTGCTAGGTAATCTCCTAAGGTGATGTCATCAATTACAACCAGGAAGTAAAATTCTAAACCTAAAAAAAAAAAGAGCCATTCTGGAATTAAATGTGTGTTTAAATTTTAAATAAATTTATCTTAACTGCGTTTTAGTTCTCGTGAGCAACTATTTACTTTAAATAATAATAATAATAATTAAAAAAAAAATTTAAATCACAATTATCCACTTTTTATAATCGATAAAAGGGCAAGTATCGTAATTGTAATTGAAATTGGATTAACTGCACAGCTCCCGGGTTAAGGCAAGGAAAACGGTTTGGTTTAGTAACTTTAAAAAACAGATTTGAGCCCTTTTTGCCTCGTCTCGTCTCACCATAAAATAAAACTCTAAAACACTCAGTTACAGTTGAAGTCCTGTTCAGAGCAGAAGCAGCAGAAGAAAAGGTCCAATGTCGTCTCATTTTCCAGACTAGTTTTAGCACCGATCAGTGTCTGGGCATGTTTGGTCCAGGTTCAGAACCAGTTTTAGCTTTTCTTTTAAGAGCCAGTTCCTGTCCGTCTCTTAACTCGGCAGTGCAAATGAATAGGCTTCTACTGCCCCCTGGTGTACAACGCGAAGAACACGAGGACAAGTCATGTTTGTCACTAGGAACGTCACGATATTCACTTTCAGCAGTTTTTTAATTCAATCTACATGTAAAGTACTTTTTTATCCAACTGTTTTTTATCATATTCACTGTATTTAGTCATTCAGGAAGTTTTAGAAAATGGGAGTTTCAGGTTTAAACAGTCGAGTTTACGGTTTCAGTAAATGTTTTTGTGTGAAAAAAACAGATTTATAGATTTCTGCGACCAAACAACGGTGAAATCTTTCATTTCCGTTCATTATCTTTGCCACTTTTCCTCAAGTTTGAACAAAATTGAACTTTCTGAAAGACAAAATAAAGTTAAACGTGACAAAAACAGACAGATCTTTAAAAGTTAATCACATTTAAGTCTCATTTTTGGACAATAGATTGAACTAAAACCACTTTATTTTGCTTCTAAAAAATGTCACGATTGTCATTGTCACAACAGAAAGCAGACGCACTACATTTTTGCACACAAATATAAGCAATTGTAATCAAAACGCAAAATAAAAGTAATTTCTTGACTATTACGTGATCTTAGACTAGTTCTGCTTAAAAAAACAATTCAGGAAAACCTTATTGAAGCGTAATCAAGAACACATTTACACTCAGAAAGAAGGTTATTAAAGGAAAAGGATCGACTGTATTGAACCGACAACCGCGCCGCTTCAGACTCCCCTCCACACGCTCACCAACAAATCCATGTCGGTGATGGTCGCCGGCGCGAAAATCGTCTGAACCATGAATTTGTGTTTGTTTTTCTCGTTGGGGTCGTAGTCGAAGGGCTGCAGCATGACTGTGGACACAAAAACACAAGCCACGGTCAAGAACAGCGACGGCAACGCAGGAAAAAGATGAAGAATGTTCTGTTTGTCGCCCCCTGCTGGACATTTGTCTGGTGTTTGAATAACACTAGTGAAGGAAACAGAGGTGAAGGATTTTGTACTTAAAACTATTAGAAATGAGCTCAAAAAGAGACAAACGTCCAGCGTAATCTTCAAAAACAAAAAGGTATAAAGTGATATTTCTGCTAAATGTCATGGTGCGTTCACGTTTTGTACGACAATAAGACATTTACAGACGCATTGTAGAAAAAGATTCAGTTGTATCATCTGGACTCTGTTTTAGAAAAAACAAAACGTTTCGACTCTCATCCAAGAGTCATTCTCAATCAGAGAAACAAGTCTGAGAACTCTTGTTTATATCCTACTCAGTGAGAGCCCTGCCCACAGGGCGGGACCTCCTGCTAATGGCCCATTGAAATCT
Source organism: Chaenogobius annularis (assembly GCA_015082035.1). Taxonomy (NCBI): domain Eukaryota; kingdom Metazoa; phylum Chordata; class Actinopteri; order Gobiiformes; family Gobiidae; genus Chaenogobius; species Chaenogobius annularis. Next base: position 707,688 of record BJKM01000156.1, read on the forward strand.
GGGATGGGCCTATTGTTCTATTGTTACCTGCCTCACCTTGAGTGCCTATTTAGCATCCGAATGCCCAGGGCGTCTCCAGGGTTTCAGCAGACCATTATAAACAACTGGAAGGTTGAAATAATAATGATAATAATATAAACAAAGAGTTCTCAGACTTGTTTCTCTGATTGAGAATGACTCTTGGATGAGAGTTGAAACGTTTTGTTTTTTCTAAAACAGAGTCCAGATGATACAACTGAATCTTTTTCTACAATGGAACACTCCTGGACGAATGAGGGATTACAACGACATTTACAGACGCATTTCAGCACATTACCGACGCCTTGTTAGAATATCGTTTGAATATCGTTAAAGAAAAATAGTCAATATACCATTTTAAGAAGTTGTTAAGTAATAAATATTGTGGAGAAAAGTGTAAAAAATACCATTTAAAGCTTTTTTTTAGTTAAATTGAGTGGAGAATGAACGTAAACTGCAACTGACTAGTATTTTTGTAGTCAACTGGTTTAAAGATCATTTCTAGTTCACACTGAGCCTTTTTAAATACATTATCAACCAAATAAAGACTGAAATACGGCAACAGAAGGCTTGGTCATATCTTTTGTCATTTTGATCTGATAATGTCACAGCCTGTGTTATAAAAAACATGTTTTAGAGTCTGTACCTTCCAGATTACCAAAAGACGACTACAATTACTACTAATTTAATGTCGATTTAATAAATTAATGAACAAAAAATAAATTGGTGAATGAATAAATCAAACATGTTGCTGCTAAAGTTTTGAAATGCTGATGTTTTGGTAAAAATCAGAATCGCCACCTTTATTTCTGAAAATACTGGACCACGATTCTTTTGCTGGAAACCTTTTTAATCAAACAAAAATACGCAAGATGGACAACAGATTACTTTTTCATGGTCGACGAGTCACAGTTGCATTCCTAACGAGTACTCATGTGAACATATTCCCCAACTTTCCGCTCACTCCTCCGTGCGTTGCTACGGCGGCGCGTGTTTAAAGGCACTTTTGCAGATGCAGTGGAACGTGATCCGGAGCTGGGTGGACATTTATACCCGGGACGCATGTGGCCCCCGGATGAGCCGCCGGCGGGAGCGACGCCACGCTTCACTCGCGCCGATCACGTTATAAGTGTATTTTTTTTATGACACGGCCGGCATTTTGTCGTCATCAAAAGATCAATAAAATAAATGTAAGTACTCAGAATTTAATATGCTCTAATTTAGCTTTTTTTTTTCCCCTTTTTCCCCTGATGCCACTCATTATTTTCTACTTTGACTACTTTACTTTACATCTCCCTGGTCCAGCTTGTGCTTTGTGTTATTTTTAAATATTTATTTGTGTTTTTTCCCCCCTCCTGTAGTTGTTTTGTTGTCGCTTTTGTTTTTGTTGTTAATAAAAATAAAACAGCAAAAAAATATTTTTTTTTAAAAATTAATAAATCACAAATCATAAATAATAATAAAATAAATAATACAAATCATAATACAAATAATAAAATAAAATAAAAAAATAATATTACAAGTAATTTTTCAGACAAGGTAAAAAAAAAATAAAAAAATAAAGCTCAATAAAACATGTTGACATTTGTAACTTCCCTGGTGCCAATATCTGTGGAGTAAGATTTGGGGCTGCAACTAACGATTATTTAGTTTTTCTATTTTTCTATTAGACTTGAGAAGCCAAACATTTATTTCTATTGTAGTTTGAGACTTTCTAACAAAATAAAAAAGGTAAAAAATACGGTGACTGACTGCTTCTAGCAAGAGAATATTAACAAATAAAGTGTATCACTGATTATACGCGTTGACATTTTGATTTAATGCTGTCGCCGTCTTGGTAACAAAAGGTCTTTGGACGCGTGTTTTAGCGTCTGCACAGTCCGGACAACGATAACAATGATCGAAACAAAACATACGACAATTCATTTTTAAATAGTTGGATCAGAAAAGACACGATTATCACGATAAAACATCCACTCTTACAAAAAGGGCTTTGATGATTCGTTTTACCCAACGCTTTTAATGCTATACCTCGCAAGGCAACAATATCGCCGTGGAAACGAGCAGGCGGCGCACGACAGACAAGCAGGAAAGTTACAGAGTGCGTGTTTGAATTGCAATTTCTCTGGGATTAACCCGTCTTTCTCTGTGCATTTGCTCCATCAAGAGATCTTCAACTGGCTTTAATTTTAGTTTAAATAATCAATCGTCTTTATTTTCCCTTCCTTCCTTCATGAAATAGATATTACTTGAGTTGGACAGTCATTTAGCACGTGCAGATAGACGAGTCACATGTTTAATAACAGACAGAGCGCGTGCGTGACAGGTTCAGTCAGTATTTAGCAGTTCCGCTCTAATGAGTTTGTGTCTATTGTTTCTTTGTTTGGATACACACACTACAAACTTATTTACATTTTATAAAGTGAAATGTAGGGCGCGGTGAGGGAAAATATTGCGATACGAGATACGGCTGTGACAGATATTATAGCCATCTTTTAATACAATTTTTGACACAATTTGTTATTTTAAAACAAAAACCTTCATGGCTTAATGTATTGGTCAAACTCAACACTTAAACCAAGACGAATCAAGGAAAATGTAGGACTTCATGTTTGAAATCCCAGACCAACACCGGAAATATAATGTGTCCTTAATGTTTTGTCGGGTAAAATAAAAGGTAAAATAAAATACAAAATAAAATAAAAAATGTGCCCTTAATGTTTTGTCGGGTAAAATAAAAATATAATAAAAAAATATATTAAAAAAAAAATTTCCTCAATGTTTTGTCGGGATAAAATTAAATAATAAAAAATCTGGAATAAAATCATATTTTTTTAAGGTTTTCATAAAAAAACGAAATGTAAATTTTTTACGGATTTAATACAGCAACAGCGTGATTAAAAAGATGGGAAAACCATTTTTGCACAATTTGGCCATTGATTCACACTACCGTTAAAGTACTGGAATATTTAAAAACAATATTTAAAAATATTTAAAAATAGTCCGCAGCCCTAATCACAATTCATGTCCCACTACTATACTATGCAATAAACTCAATATTAAACTTCTGCACATCTTTAAAACTACATTCGATATATTTAATCTAAACGTGGCTATATTGCCCACCACTAGTTGGAGCCGAGGTTAACGGTTGAAATGTGGTCTTTACCTGAGATGTTGATGCTGCCGCCGGCCTCGATGGCGCCACTGTTGGGCCGTACACAGTATCTGCGCGGAGCTGTGGTCTTCACTTTGAAACACACTTTTCTGTCCGAGGGGTTACTGAGCTTCAGCGTGGTGGTCACGACTTCTGTGAACGGACCTGCCGCACAACAAGCACAACAGCAGATTTAGGATTTGATATTCTCCATTAAGCAGCAGCATCTTTTACCTTAACGTGGTTCAAATCTGATAGAAAACAAAATGATTATAGTTGAAAGTGAAAAGGCAAAAGCCAGATCAATCACTAGTTTCAGCTAAACTTCTTGCACATAAAACAGTTTAAACTACACATTTCACTAAAACGTATTTAACACAATTATATTTCAGATTTTACTAAAACATTTTGCCTATTTGTCCCCAGCTTGACTATTTTTGTAAAGTTTATCATTGTACTTCTTGGTTGGACGTGAGCAGCAAATATGACACAGGTAGAGGTAATTCCACAACCGTTACCTAGCAACCAGACTGTAAACAAGAGCCAAAATCCATATAGATGACACAACAGTTATGATTTGACCAACATTAATCCCATATAACACATTTATTTTGTTGAAACTTCAGAAAAGAGTGTCAGTTAAGTGTAGACCGTCTGCGTTTTCAATGGCACGTCGCACACTGATGACATCACAGAGGGTTACATTTCAGCTCTACTTCCTGTACTTTTAACCTCGTATTTTTCAAACTTTCTTCACAAACTGTAACTTAACAGAAGTAAAACTATGATAATCGTTTACCACAGTTTCTATACGACCAAAGTAAGTCATAAGTCGAAAAACAAGAGAATCTGTCGTGTGGACTTTAGGTAAATGGTAAATGAAGCTCAAGGAACCAGTCGCTCACACGTTCATCATACTCCAGACGCTTGTGACTGTTTGGATCCAGGTTTAGTTGTGCTTATGTCAGGACTGAATCCATTTCATATGCACATTGCCCTTTTGAAAAAGTGATTTTAATCCGTAGTGTCTTTTTAAATGTTTCGTACAGCACTTTGAGCTGCTTTTAGTACGAATTGAATGATTGATGAACACAACGTTTGCGCAGGAAAGAGAAAAAGGATCAAACCCACTGGGGCTGTCGGCCTTTAGTCGTTTGGCCAATGAAGTCTTAGTCAACAAACGTATTAGTCTTATTACTCGACTAATTATTTTATCTGGACTACAAAAGGTTCAGGTTGAGGTTTGTGTGGGCTGCAGTTGCAGTGGGCTTCCAGGAGTTTAAGAGTTATTTTTAGATTTGGGACTGAATTGGGTTTTAAAAGAGCCTTTTCACAGATGAATACAGCGTTTACCAGTTTCCTTCCGTGTAAACGTGTGTAATGGCGTGAACTCCCGTGCTCCTGTGGCCCGGTCAGCGCAGTTTGGGTCGGATACGGAGTCCAATCATAGACACTTTGTCGTTTAATTGACTCTGCATGCCCTTAGTTACAAAAACGACCGAGCTGCTGCTGCTGTGCGTGTTAAAAAAGGTCAACAAACTGGGCGTTCATTTCCACAAAGAACACGTTCAACTAAAGGCTGAAGTTGGAAAGGTGTTTAGAAAGCTGTTAACGGGAGCAATGCACAAATCTCAAGCCTCTCCAACAGTGCCAAGAGTATTTGCGAGCATCTGACAGCTTTAATTAAATCTGCACAAATTCAAGCCACCTGCGGCGTTTTACCAAATTATGCACAGTTTCTCAGAAGATATTTTCAGGTTTTTCCATTTGTGAACAGAATCTGATTTATCAAAAAAAAAAGTCAAATTAAATTGGCAAAAAGCCTGAATTACGAACTGACCAGCAGTGCATTTTTGTCCAGATCCAAACTACAGGTTTAGAAGTTTCCACGCAGGATAAAAACAGGAGATTCGGTCGTTTGTGGAGGAAATGATGGTACTTTTTGATTAATTGCGAATAATCTTGCAGATATCGTTTCAGTTTCCCACTATGGACGTCATTTTGAGGACTTTGGGCCATTCAAAAGATGGAACATTTCACTTTTGATTAAGTCGATAGCTATGAAAACGTTCCTACTTTTATTATCATTCTGCAACCTTCCATGGATACGTTGTGGACACAGTCTGGACTAACCAATTTGTCAACAAAAAAAAAAACACGTTCTTTTTCATACAGTCGCTGTCCCACTGCTGATAATGTCCCGAGAGCGGTACGTTAACAACCGGGCGCAACCGCGTTTATGCAGCGGGTGGAGTGCGGCGCTCACCGAAGGGGAACTGAAGCAGAAAACGCGCCGTGTTTCGGGGCCAACGTCCAAAAAAGGCCTTTGAAACGATTAGCAGAAAGAGAGGTTGAGCTGTAAGTGAGTTAGGAGACGTGATTAGGAAGAATAATCCAATAGAGGCTTTCTTGGCCCGGGCCCAGCTCCAGAAGACATCGCAGTTCAACAACGTTCAACCTGGAGACCATGGAGCAGAGGGGGGGTCTTTTTCAAAACTATAAACGGACAGTGTTTGGAAGAGAGCGGGGATGCTTGCCATTTACTGTGCCGAATACTGAGAAATATGAGAATGTTATTATTTACATGCTTATTTACCACAAAAACATAAAAACATTTAAACCATCATTTGACCCGGACCCCCTAAATCCTGGGAATTTTTTTTAGAGGGCATGTCACACATTTCTGACTTTTTAAACTAATAGTACCCCCCAGTGTTACACATACATTGCATTATGGTGTGAATTTTATTTATTTTTTTAAATTTGTACTAATACGGCCCCCTATTGTTAGGAAAAAACTATTCTACAAACAGCTGTCAACTGGGCTGTAAATTGTAAATATTATTCATTCATTCATTCATAAAAAAAAATAAAAAAAATAAAAAACACTCTTTTTTTTTAAATGTATCCTAAATGTCACCTACAGAACATAACCTCATTGTGGACGTAATCACATTTATTTGTCAGTTAATTTCATAGAACATGTCCCATGTCTGAAGCAGCGCTCGGCCTCCAGAGGTTCTGTACAAAAACACAGCTCCACAATCTTGTGACCGATGTTTCTGAATTAATATCCTAAATTTTGTTCAAAACACGCAGCTTTGAAGAGACAGGTTGACTTGACGCCAACGAGTAACAACCCCCAAACCTGATCAGGTCAATTAGGGTGGGAGAGAAGCCCTGGTCCCATGATGCAGCGTGGATCTGCTGTCAGGGAGCGGCTGGGAGGATCAGGGAGAGTTTTGTCCTGACTACACATTAGTAGATGCAGAAGTATGGCTTTATTTTGTTCACCAGGAAAATTGATCAGAAAGTCTAAAGTCCCAGAGCACTCGGAGATGCCCTTTGCAAACACAGGAAACTCAGGACAGTCCCGATGCGAGTCCAATCCACAGTGTGCCACTCACAGTTTAACATTCAGTAAAATGTACAAAAACGAGATGCAGCATTGTTCCCTGATGTTAAGAAATGTCACGAAGCACACAGCAAGGGAACTACAGTATTTAAAAGAATATATTTATACACAATCTAACACCAACTCTTCCTTTGACGATATGTTCATTTAAAACTAGTGAGTCTGCAAACAAAACACTGCAAAAAAAACAACAAAATTAACTTTCCTAAAACTACATAAAAAAGACCATCCCCGTTTGCTAACTTGGCACTCATCCCCCCCACTCATCACAAACATAACCTGGAGTTAGCTAGTTTAGCTTCATTCGCACTCGTTCCATTGATCCGGTTTACAAAGTCCTCTTGCGCCGAGCGTCAGAAAACAACACGTTTCAATTGTCCCTGGATTGTGACGTCATAAAAGGTAGAAATGTGTATTATTGTGCTGTTTTAGTCCATAAATCATCGTTCTGAAAATGTCTGTCAAATCCTGGTCATTCACCTGCGCGCCCGTCCCATGGGCCACGTTGCCTAATATAGCTCTTTGGGTTTAGTTTGTTCCTACTGCTGCCTGTAGATGGCATGCTAAAGGAAAGTAATGGGTTTTATGTATTATTCAATAGTTGTTTGCCATGATTTTCTCTTCTTTTGCTTTATTATTTGATGGATGTCTACGGTTTTTGATTTTACGTCCGTTTTCATATACTTTTTTCTTTCATTGTGTTCGTTTACGTGTCGTTAAATTAAAATAATTTAAATACTAAAACATAGAAAAATATCTTTCAATGCCATAGACAATAGAAATAATGCATAATGTGAGCAGTTGCTATAAGAATGAACACGAGAAATGGTCAAAAAGTCCTTTAAATGTAATACGAAAACCCATAAATAGGCAATGAAACAAAGTGCCACAAGTCAAAACAAAAGCTTTAGCCAAAGGCAAAGAGAGCCAAGCGTTTCCAAGAATCGCGGACAATAACCCATGACAACTGTAACCGTTTCAACTCGGCCCTCGTTTTCGAACCCGCTGACAGCGTCACTGAGGAATGTTTCCCCTCAGACAACTGCACAAAGCCTTCTCCAGCTCGTCCCAACCTTACCGGGTTTACGGCGCCGACTGCACCCAGCACCCGCAGATAAGGAGCGCGGCGTTCGGGCTAGCTCCACCCGCTAAAGCTAACAGTGAAGACTATTAGCGTGAATGGGCCCGCTGAGAAGAGGGTGACAGTTGAGACATTCCTACAAACTGGAAAAACCAAAAACATCTCAACTTCCGCATGCACACAGAGATGCAATAACACTGTGCTAATAAAGCGTACACGTTCGCACAATAAATATGTTCAAAATGGGTCATAAAAAAGGTGATAAATTGGAGCTGAGGACATTGTGGGCTATCGTATTGTTTAGTTGTAAAATAAACTTACTCGGATCATTATAGCACTGTTTTTCAATAGGTTTTCCACCATTTTATCCAATTAAAGCGATAATAATTTTGGTTTAAGTCATTTGAAGATAGGTTTTCAATTGCAGGACCTGAACCAGTATCTGGCAAATGCTTATGCCGTCTCACTTTCTGACTAAAACTCTATTGCAATGAATATATTATCAAGTCAATGGCTGATAGTTGAACTTACCTTTCCATGCTGCAAGATTGAGTGTACATGGAATGAACTTGGTAAAAAGGAAAGGGACGGCTCTAACGATTCAATCTGAGGATTCAATTGATCCATTATGATCTCTATCGCTGAAGGAAAACGTCAAATTCAAGAGCATTGCGCCGTACATCGTCAGGTCAAGGGAAAGTGTATCAATCTGACCACGACGGCGCAGAAATGTATGAGATCAAAGCATCAAGATATCTAAATATGTGAAAAAAATACAATTTAAATTAAAAAGAGACGTCAATATTGCAGATGCTATAGCAACTGGACTCAGCATCTGCGGCATCCACTGTATTTCAGGTTCTGCTGAAACATATTTAAATGCATTACACTGCTTGTCCAAAAGAGAAGAAAAAAAAAAAAAAAAAGGGGTCTCACGCAGCACACATTCGCTCTGGCATAGTTTCAATATCTTCTGCAATATCAACGGATTTATTCCCACCCTGTCATTATTCCTCACACAGAACTTGTATGGATGGTGGAGAGCGTGACCACTGCACAAAGCCTTCTCCAGCTCGTCCCAAACACTCTCACTGGGGTTCAGATCTGTAGTATATTAGTTTCTGCTTCTCTTTAGATGTTTTGACCCTCCTCAAACACACTGGCATCTTCGCCATAACCACGACCAATGAGTCGAGTTTAAATGCTGTGTTGCAGCTGAAGGAGCATCGCCAATGCAGCAGTTATCCAGCAGGAGGCTCGTGCCTACTGGATTTGCTTAGATGACTCCAATGTTTTGCATGTTTCACAGAAGGTTTTGTCAATAAGACCTTTGACTTTGACATACAGAAAGTTATGTTTCCACAATTACGCAAAGAAATGGCCCGACAAGTCGCAACCAAAAACAGACAAACATCTAGAGCGTGCTAGAACATTCCATATGCTTTATTTACATCGCTTGTACATGTTGACCGGTGTTAAGTCAACCATCACTGATTTAATCACACTAGCCAACACCTTTTCTTTTTTCATATATAAATGTGTTTGTTTTAACGCTTGTTTTGACAAATTTTACCGATTTAATCTTTTTTTAAATTGGCAAAATGTTGAATTGAGAGCGCATTCGTGTTTAAACCATAAACCAGTGCAAAGCAAAGCAGTTGTTCTCATCCTCCGCCCACGTCCTGCATCCACTGGCCAACTCTGAGGAAGACGCTGCCTTCCCTTCCTCTACCTCTCCCTCTCTACCTCCGCCCAATCGCCTTCTCTCTCTCAAACACTGTACCACTCTCTCTATCGCTTCCTCCGTCTCTCTTCTCTCTTCCTCCGTCTCTCTGCTCTCTCTCTCAACGTCCCCCAGGCCTGTCCGACACTAAAAATACCAGCAGCGGAGGAGAAGCAGGGCTGCCCCTTCATCTCGCAGGAGGGATCCCAGCAGAGCAGCTAAAACGGGCGGCTCTCCGATAGACCGCGACCGATTTAGCCTCGGCTCTGTGACCGGAACGAGCTGCGGTCTCGCCCCCCCTTCGACCTGCGCGGCTTCACGAGGGGGGGGGGGTGACGGAAAAGCAGGGAATTTGATCAAACTTTGGGCGTTCAGAAAAATGTGCTCGTCTGATTAGTTCAACATTTCAACCAAAATCTATCTTTAGGGTTTCGTACTAGGATAGTCATGGCATTGTGTGTCCTTGGACTTGGTTTAGTCCTCCGTTTCATCCCGGTTCGGTATCGAAACTGAGTCGGGAGTCAATAAAACGTATAACATCGCAAAGTGTTATGGATGGAGGTATGCAAAGTGTATCGTCTATAATTAAAACTATTAAAAATGCCCTAAACAAGGGTCAGAAGGGACACGTCTGCACTTTTCTGGTTAATTTTATGGTTTCAAGATATCAATATATAAATTTTTTGTCACTATCACACACGCATACAGCCGAGCGTCGCAGAAACGGGACCAAATAGGACGTTCCCTGAATAGTATTAGGATAAGAAGTAGTGCAAGGTGACAAGGTGTAAGAAACTTGTATTATTTTGTGCGGGAATTACATTCAATCTTCTATAAAAGTTGTTTTTAAAAACCACTGTGTCAAAATGGAGAGTCTTTTCTAGAGTATCAAGTTTGAAATGCATCAGTTAGTCTCAAAACGGCATGTCTGGGGTTGTCAGGTTCCTGCCAAGTGAACGTATCAGACAACAAACGCCACATCAAGAACATTTCCATAATATTATTGGTGAGAAACCGTCTGAAGTCTGAGTCCCAATAATGAGGGATGTAAAGAGGCAGAAAGTATCATACAAAAACTACAACAAACTGAACAAATCCACCAAGTTGAAATCAGAAATCAGGAGCAGTGACTTAGGAGAGGGTTTTACTTCCTTCAATTACAGATAATCCTGCGCATTTGCAACTGTTTTACATCAATTTACATTTCATTCAGGGTTAAAGACAAAGTCGAGACGGTCGAATGAAGTAAAAATATCAGAAGACTTTAAGTGCTTCAACGAAAGCAAAGTCGAAAAAGTTGTCAATTAAGTGATCATTGAATGCCTCTTCAAAAATATTTGCTACGGCTGCAGTAACTAATCACATTTGACCAATCAATGGTCTAAATCAAAATGGAAGAAGAAGAACGGAACAGCCATTCACAATCATGCAAATCATTTTAAATAATCATTTTTACAATAGCAAAAAGTTCATTTGTGAACGCGAGTATACCTTAAAAGGACAAATGCATTATTTGTATCGTTGTCAGCGTTACAACATGCTCTCGAGAACCTTTAGATCTGCATCGCGAGTTTTAGAACAAAAAAAGAGTTTATAAAAACTAAAACAACATCTGTATCTCTGCTGTTTCTCATGGCACTGACTGAGTTTTTGTGCCGCCTACTGGCTGCAGAGGGAATTACACAGGTTAATGTTAAACAACTTAGGAAAGATTTGATGGCAGAAATGATTTATGGACTTGAAAAACAGTACGGAACATTCTCAGAGCCTCGTCACAGATGGAGAAAACGTCGCGGGTCGAGAAAACGACTCAGTGTGTTTTTGGCGGTCCTTGAGGGGAGAAGACTTTCTAACCAGGATTCCTCAAACTAGCGTGAATGAAGCTAAATGCTACTCCAGGTGTGTTTTTGATGAGGGATCAATGTTAGAACATGGTTAAAGCCTAAGTAAGTAAATGTAGCATGTTACGGGTCCTTTAACAAACGTGGTCCTTGCGATGGCTTTTTAAATCTCAATCAGCATCGGCAAATATTGGTCATCTGCCACGGCAACAAAACAAATAACTTGACAACAGAGATAAAAGTCAACTGCAGCTTTCTGACAAGCTAAACTGGTTTGGAGCGTCCCGTGTTGTTAAATCCCGTGGCACTGATATTTGCACATGTTCACCTCGCCAAGCGCTGTAAATACAAACGCACGGTATTTTCCAGACTCGATATTGATCTTGTGAGTTGAAATGTGGACCGTGTGACAAGACGGCTGATCAGAATGGGAGCAATTAGCGGCCGGTAGGGGAATCAGGTGAAATCGGGATGTCCATGATAGGATTATGATGCACCATGTCTCTGTTATCAGCCGCTGCTCGGCCCCGGAGAAGTTTGGAGGTTCAACAGACTGACGAGTAGTCTGGATTTTAGACAAGACTCTCAAAAACACGTCAAAAACCATGATGATAAAGTCAAAGATTTAAGAAATGTCTGTCAAAACACAACTAAAATGTGAAAGAGCTGCTAGACTTTAATGACAAATGTAAACATCGACAACTCTGTTAATTATTTAGTTTACGGCAGGCATGTCCAAACTACGGCCAAGGGGCCAAATGCGGCCCTCAGACCAATTTTTGTTGGCCCTCCGGCTTCCTGTTAAGTTGGTCCAAACAACAAAAAGTAGTACTTTTTACTGTAAAATTGGAAAGATTCAAGCATTTTGATGTTATACCACCTGATATTAATGTTCCAAGTCTTATTAAAAGGTGTGGAGGTTCATTTCAAAATGCAACATTCACTTCATTCTCGGGGTGTCTGCGGCTCTCTGCTCTGTGTAAGTTTCAAAATGCGGCCCTCTGTGAAAAATAGTTTGGACCCCCCTGGTTTACAGCTAATAGAAACTCAAACAGTTGTAGAAAACCAGACAAACAGGAAGACAGCAGCGGCGCTCACATTTATCACTGATGCAGACGTTTTCATGGCACAAAGTGGACTTTTCTCTCCTTGAGTCCGTTTGTTGAGGACATGGTAAACAAGCAACAAAGAGAAACCACTCTGACTTTACATTTTGCCTTCTGAAGTTAATTTGAGACAAAAAGAGGCTGAAAAACAGTAAAGAAATGCATTTTATCAGTTGCTCTGCCAGTAATTCAGTTGGAATGTTGAGGAGCATTTTTCAAATAAAAGAATGTCGATGCATAACTTCTATTGAGAACATTTAGATCTTAATGTTTTTCCAATGACAATACACAATATTGTAGACATCCAACAGGAATGTGCTAAAACGTGCCAGTAAATGTCATCGTTGACGTGAATTGCACACAAAAGTGATATATAACAACCTCATTTGGAATATTATATTGTACGTTTCTGTTCTTTTTGCCGCTTATTTGTTCTTCAAATAACCAAAACAATTTACGACGTTATCCACTTTTCAATACATGTCCCACCACGAGCAGAGGTCGAAGGAATTTGTAGTGAGAGTATGAAAGGGATACTTCAGCACGGAAATAGACCAACGAGGCAACAAAAGACAAAGATGGAGAAATGTTAGCAAAGCGAGACTCTAACAAGACGATGAAGAACACCACCGTAATGGGAAATTAGTCTAAAACTCAACTGGAACTGCTGCACGACCGTTTTGGCAATTTCTCCACCCATATTTGCGAGTTAATAGAACAGCTTGGACCAAAAGGGTTTAACGCGTTTGCCGAGCGAACCTTTGAATCAGATTGAACATTGAAAAAAATGGGAGCGTCGTATCACAGTCCGAAGAGGCAGAAATAATGGATTCGAACAACGTAACGCCGTTTTCAGACGTGTCCAATTCGGTTTCACGCAGCGTTTTAATCCCGGAGTGTGTTCCAAGATTTTTGACCTCGTCGGCATGATTTAGTTTAGCATAAAGTACGGCAGTGATCAACGACTCGAGACTGAGATACGGATGTAATCGTTGTAAAAAATCGAGAGAAGTCCACAGCCAATCAGTCAGTGAAATCATGTGGTTTGGAGTTCAGACTTTGGAGGAATAAATGTCACTATTTTTTTTAAGGTAAATGCCACATGCGTTATTGGTTTATGATAAGAAAAATTGTGATTGATCGGTCGATTGATGGGGGGGGGAAGAAATATTTTTCATCGCCCAGCCTCAATGTAATCTGGGGCTCAATCACATACTAAACGTAGTGTATTATATTATTTGTCGCGGCCCTGTGGTTACACCAGCCAAACTAACACAACACATGCACTCTTACAGCAGAGACTAAATGATTCAGCACAGGTCAACAGTAATTCCCTGTAAAGACTGGCCCCTCAAGGAAAAAACTCAATCAATTGTGTAAAGGGTGCACACAAAATACCGCAAATGTATTGTTAATGTTGTTTTAAAGTGTAATGTTTCCAGGTCCAGTCCTTATTTAGTCCTAGCAAAGTCTTTTAGTATGACATTAGTTCATCCTAGCCTAGTTACGTTGTTTGGCCCCTGGTTTTGTTCCTGGTTTAGTCTTTGATTAGTCCCGATTTATGTTTTGTTAGGTCATAGACTTTGCCCTTCCTTGGTACTGGTCTGACCAAGAGTATCAAAAATAGACCTGAAATTTCAACACAGAAGTGCATGTTTACACAATATGGCAAAGCCTGGATAAGTAAACAACGTCTAACTGGTTTCACATGTCATTTCTTATCATTTATAAGTCAATAAAGTGAATAACTATTTGATTCACCTAAATGTCAGCAGCTCAAAGTGTCTGTAGGTTCAGAGCTGGAGCAAGGGAAAGCAAGTCGACGACATAGCTAGCTAAGCTCTCTAAAAACGCAGGCAATTTCTAACAGACCTATTCTTAAGTGACACATTGCTGAAAGTTTTGACCGTTGTGGTCAAATCACTCAGCGCAGCAGACCACAAACTACCTTTACCTTCTCGACGCAGAATATACAATGCAGAAGATACACAATACAATACACTGAAAACTTGTGCTGGGAAGTAACACTTATGTCAAATCAAAGAAATACACGGCGGTACTTGATCTTCTAATTTAGGCTTCAAACTGCACAGTATTATTGAGAAAAATAATATGCAGAGTGCATGTGCGATTTTTCCTCTCAAATCAGTGTTAAATATATGCATAACAAACTGTGAAAGAAACAGTGTTGTTTTAACCCTATGTCATGTTTTTACACAATTATATAATGCAACTCATTGTGAAAACATTCAGAGTACTCTGATTGGCCCATTTATCAGAATACCATACAAAATACATTTTACTGCAGGTATCAGTTTCTGCCTACTAACATCACTCTGGGCAGTCAGTGCCATATTGATTTTATCAAATTACTTTTCTATGGCTTTACACAGATTATAACGACCATCAAAGTAAGCACTAAAAACTTAAAAATCAGTGTAGCTCTACAACTATACACAAAGTTTCAGACGCTTACGAGCCAAGTTTCAAAAGTTTCAGAACGCTTACGAGCCAAGTTTCAGTAGTCAGAAGTACATTATGTTTGACCTGTGCTAATCACCAATGATAATCATTGGTTCACATTTTATGAATAACTCGCTGGAAACCAAAGCCAAATATGCATTTTAAACTTGCAGTCGTACTTTTGTACAGTGTAAAATATATATATATATATATATACATACACACACACACACACACACACACACACACACACATAACAAAAATTGTATATCAGCAGCACAGCTCACAGTAAAGATTAAGAATGTTCTGATGTTTGAGGAGTTTGCGCATATTTCCTTTGGCTTTTACATTTGTTTACATTGGGACTGCGGCTTATACACCACGTGGCATAAACCTATTTTGCAACATTTTCTAAGTATTCTTCCTAACACAGTTTATGTACAATATAATGAGTCTTACAGTAAGTTATTAGTGACTTAAGGAAACTGTGGAAACCAGAACAACCCGAGACCACGGTTTATTCTCATCCATAAAGTGATGACATCAATTAACAATTCAAAACAAAATATATATTTTGAATGGGAAAAGTCTTCCTAATAAAACCTACAAACATGAAGCTCAAACCCATGAACAGTGGGCATAGCTGTGATACTCAGAAGGAAAAAACAATGTTACATAATACCACTATAGTTAAATATTTCAAAATATACACGCAGACATGTCAAACCAGTAATGTGCCTTAGTAAAACTTTCTATAAGCTGTGATGATTGCAACTCAATAGAGCAAGAAAATTACACTAAATTATGCATATATTGGCCAGGTTAGCATACATATTTATAGCCAAGTTGGACAGGAGCAATTTGTCATTTGGAGAGTTGAAATGCCTCCGTGTCCGTGGAATTGACACTTTGTTGGGGCTTAAAGTTCATCAGTTTCCACGTCAAATTTCCAGGTTAAATTTCAAGGAATAGACCCACAGAGCTGGCCAATGCTAGCACCAACAAGTAGCTAGCCTTGAATTATCACAAGTGAAGAGATGTGTCTGCGATAACAGCTTGTACATTCAGTTTATTTAGATCTGTGCAAGTCATGGCCATGTCCTTGCTATTCGCTTTTTTTTCTCGGTGTTGTCAGACCGCCGACTCCCCGCCTGAGTGCAGCCCTCGCCGGTTACGCAAATCACTCGAGCTCGGTGATTCGGCCGCGGCCCGTTACGTCCCCTACGTTGCTAACGCTAACTCAAAATGGCGGTGGGCGCTAGCAATGTAGTACATAAAACACTAGAGAGACGAAAGCCATGGTAACCTATAGTAACAAACACCCAGTTCCAGCATTTTCTGACAGTCAAACTATATGAAAAACTCACGCAAACCAATGATTATTTATATGTGTGTGCTTCATCTAATGTCCGCCTTACTACCATACTAATGTGAGAAATATATTTTATTTCAGGTACCAAATTCTCCTTTAAACTATGGGTTACAGAATGCTAAATTGGGAATGTTGCCACAGCAATCACCAAATAACAAAATATATCGATGGGGAAAACGTCCTAAGTTGAAACCGACGAATGACAATAGTAAACAACATAAATATAATGGTTGTGTCCTTGAATTCTGCATAAAATTTGAGAGATGAACATCAATTTTCATAATTAAAGTGAAACAAAAATACTGTAGAATTCCTTCTTTGCATTCAAATAATACATTATAAAATGATTTGAACAATACATATCAATATACAGATTTAAATAAAAGAATATTGCTCTGCTTTTACATCACTTTCTATTACCAATTTGTCGCTTCATATACAAGCATAAGATGGCCGCCACAATTGCCACGGCAACAGGATCTCTAGCACCATCACTCTAGCGGCTACTGTACCACATCGGGCGCTAGCAGGCTAACAAAACTAGCAAGGAATTCACTGGAAGGAATGCAAAATAATTCAAAACCGTCGCGTTCGTTGGCGTGATTCAAGGGTCCGGAGCAGGAAAAGTGCACGCACCTTTGAATTTGAGGTCGGCGGGAGGGTCGAGGATCAGAATCTGGTCCAACTTTGACATTTTGAACGGCGTGGGGGACTCGCGCTGGATGTGACTGACTGGCGAGGTGGGAGCAGCGGGAGCGGGAGCGTGAGCCGCAGCAGCGTCGGACGTGGAGCCGGCGCTGGGTCAAACGCCGCGTTGCCGGGTGAGCCGACGAGACTGGGCCGAGACTGCGCTGAGGCTGGACTGAGACTGGGACTGGAGACTTGGGACTGGGGACTGGACTGGGACTGCCGCCGCTGCTGTTGTTGCTTGAAGCTCCGAGGACCGAGCCCGATGAGTGGTGGAGCTGCTGCACTGGAGCGCGCGCTGCTGCCCTGTTGCGCGCCCTCTGTGGTGGCGGTGATGTGGTCAAACCGTTACACTTATTATTACTTAACGTGAGTCTGGCGTTTACTAATGTCATGTATGGATTTAAGTGAGTTTGAGACACACAACAACAACAACAACAACAACAACAACAACAACAACGTAACATACATGCAAATGGGTTTAAATAGATCCGCAGGTTCCGCAGCGCAACAGGTGGGCTCCATTCAACCCTTTAGAATAAATGAATTACTCACATTAACCAAGGAAACCAAAGAAACGTAGGCTATTTGTGTTCACGTAAAACTGTTACTGTGGTCTTTTCATACACTATTTTAATGACCCCAAAAGTTGTACAAATCTATAACGGAAAACAGCTCTGTCTATTTGTGTGAAAAAGAGTTAAATGCATGTTAAATATTTCCAAAGACAAAAATCCAATCCACTCTAAAAAGCCTTTTGTTTTTATTAATTTATGTCTTTCAGGGACAGTGCATATTAACCAACATTACACCTGATGTTAAAAGTCAAATGACAGTTGTTATAGCTATAGTCTGTGACGGCATGGTTAACATGAAGAATAGAACATTTAGTTTGAAATCACATTTACATACTAGATTTGTTATGTGAATCTAAAAGGAAAAACCTTACATTTTCTATTCTGCCCGATGCACCTTCAGGTCGGCCAAAGCCTTCAGCCCACATTGATCCCATTGATACAGACAAAAGAAGGTTCATTGGATCACGGTTATTGTTCTGATAATTGATTTAAATGAGTTTCCCAAAGGAGAATGGGCGTTCAGTCTCAAGAGGATTTGAAAGATATTGTTCTTTACATCACTGTATTTCATCTAAATCTCAGTTGCCAAGTGTATACTTTAGTGTCATGAGGTCAAACAACACAATAAACCACTCAATTAAACCTTTAAATGTTTTGCAGCGTAAATGATCGGTTTTGGGTGTTGTGGGGTTTGTTTCCAGCCTGAGACGTTCGGGAAGCTCTGTGCACAAACCCACATATTATACCTTAAGGAACTTGGTCACCTTGGAGAAGCTGGAGCTGGTGCTGCTGCTCTTTCCGGTTGTTGTGCATCTGTTTTGAATTCCCCCGGGAAAGAGGGCACAGTAGAGGCACTCTGACCCCCCGTACCATCCTCCAGAAGTGGTGGAAGTGTCTGGAGTTGGGGATGTCTGTGAATCTCGATCAGCAGCAGAAGACGAGTGGAGGAAAGCAACGTATGTATGGCATCAATGAGAAATCCCAAGCTTGTTTCTTTGAACTACACAGCACTTTATATCAGACTGATAACAGAAATCCATCTTGATTGACACGGAGCGAGACCTCGAGACCCTCGAGTGTGAATAACGGCCCCAGATCTGCCGTAACTCTGCCATGTATGAACCTTGTAAGTCGGTTATATCTCGCGTGCAAACGAAATGACACAGTTGTGGACCGGAATAGGCGCTGCAGGTTCGTTCAGTGCGACAGAAACGCAACATGCATTCCCAATCAGGCCTAATGCTGAATTGAATTAGAGACAATGGAAAAGCCACTAAACAACTGTGAAAGAAAAGGCTCACATAAGTAAACCTTTGAAGACATATTCAAGTGTCATGAGGCGAGGGGTCAAAAAACCATCCTAAAACTACAGCTATTCAGACTCAAATTGGACCTTTCTTGAACAGTTTTATGTATATTTACATAAGATCAATTTAAAGAAATGTCATGTGGTACGTTCCATTCTATCATCTAATAAATAAGAGTTTAATTGTCATTGCGCGCTACTGAAAATGGTATCGAAAGTTGACCTTGAACGTTTGTATTGATCGTGACGAGGTTTGAACATGGCCACAACCGTCCCCACGGAAACCTTTCTCCTGGGGAGTCTGCCACCTGCTCGTTCTCTTCGTAGATCATTTTGTTTGGCCTCAGTCCACAAGCACCGCGTGTGGAAATTCGTTTCCTTTTTCCTGTTTCCACGCTTGACCCTATGGAACGCGAGGAACCGTTATTACACACGAACGATGGGCCACAAGACGACGCTACGGGAAGAGATAGTGACACTTTGATGAGGCCATCCGACACGACAGTGCGGGGGAAGAGTGAGGCTTGGGCGAGAACTTTCCTGTTGTGTCTCCAGACTTTTGTCCTGAGGGCTGTTACTCACGTCAAAGATCTGCTGACTCCACTGACAGAGGTAGGTCGTACTAAGTTACATTCACCTTAAATAAAACTGTACTATTCAGAGTCGTGCGGTGGCTTGTAAAAGACTTGAGACTGTGGCAGAGGTTCAGCTTCATCAGGACGACGACCCTGAACATAAACCAGAGCTGCCAAAGGAACGGTTTAAAAACAAAACAGATTCATGTGTTAGAACGGCCCCAGTCAAGGTCCAGACTTAAATCTCATCCAAAATCTGTGGCAAGATCTGGAAAACCGCCGTCCACAAACGCTCTGCATCGAATCCGACTGAGCTCGGGCTTGTTTTGCAACGAAGAATGAGCAAAAATGTCAGTCTAGGTGGGAAAAGCTGTGGAGACAAACCACAAAAGACTTTCAGCTGTGATTGCAGAGAAAGTCTTGACTCATGGAGGCTGAATACTTTAGCACACGGCACTTTTTAGGTTTTTTTGTTTGTTTTTTAACTCTGGAAATCATGTGTCATTTTCTTCCCTTTGCTTCCAATTCCTTGCAAGCCACTGCGTATTCAGAGGTAGAACGTGACTAATAACAAATACTCGTGTTACTGAGTACATGTTTAAATGTGTCCATGAACTTGTCATTGAGTATATGTGCTTTTAGCCATGCCATTGTAATTCGTGACATTTAAATGATCAGCGTGACTCCAAAACGGCCCAACGTCACCTCTCACCTTTGTCTCGGCTTCTTTCTAAACCTACAAGCTACAATAACGTCGCTGCATCGCCTGCTCTGATTGGCTCAGAGCATATGCAGATTGCCCAATAAAACAACTTCATTCTGCTTTAAACCGTTTATTTCAATCAAGTTTTGTACAAAAGACTGATCAAAAATTAGACTGGTGTTTTTTTCCTTGCATATTTTTCACTTTTTACGTAAGTAAGAGATTTGGCAAATTGTTTTGTCATGTAACAGTCTCGTACTTGAGTAAAAGTATTAGTACTAGGCAAGTTTAAAGAATAAATAAATGGACAAAATGGGACAATTATTCTGAAGTTAACATGCTCTAATTCTACTTTTTTTCTTCTTTTTTTTGATGCCACTCCTGTATTTTCTGCTTACCGTATGTTCTCCCTGGTCCAGCTTGTTCTTTGTGTTTTTTGTGTTTTTTGTGTTTTTCTTCTCTTTTTTTCCCCTGTTTCAATAAAAAAGCAACAACAAAAAAAGAGTCAGGTACAGGCCATTTATGTACATTTTTTACCACTTATCCTCGCTTAACATGCCTATAATCTGCTTTAGATCAAACTGACAACGCGACTATCGCCAAACCCATCTTCCGTGACAAGACTGTGAGTCAGCGCGGACCCCTCAGAGTGAAGAACACGGGGCCCTTGTTACGGCCCAACTCACTCACTCACAGTCATTTGCTCTCATAAAGCCCATGGACCACTATAAACACATTTGAGCAAATTGATTTAGTGACCCGTTTTTAAGGACACAGTTAATACGTGGAGAGTGAAACGTCGTTAGAGAGTTATTGAAGCACAACAAGCCGACTTTAGATGAGGCGATCTGAGGAGGAACAATACACAAACCACACAAACCACACAAACCACACAAACAGGCACGACCAAATTAGTCCACATTAAGATCAAATTCAATGAGGAAGAAGAAGAAAAACCTGTTACATTCGTTTCATTCATACGTTTTGGGTTTGTGTACAGTCTTGGTTACAGTCAACGTGCATTTCTTTTTACCAGAAATATTATGCTTTGCGGAAATGTTATACCTTTTTTAATATGATTATTTTGCTGGGAAAATTTAAAGCTCAAATTTGTGTTTGCAACGTTTTAAAATCTCAATTCGTTGTCAGTACACAGTACTTTGGAAAGAAAAATTGCGTTTTTTTTCTGTTTAGTATTTTGTGATTTTTTGCGGGGTTTTTGTGTGTGTTCTTTTTCTTTTTTTTTTTTTTTTTTTTTTATCTAATGTATAAGTGGATATGGTATGAATGTGAGGATTTACATCAACAACAACAAAAAAGTTTGACCTCCTTTGGTTTTGTATTTAAAAAAAATAAATAAAAATAAAATACAAAACAAATAAAATCAATAAAATCAATGAGTTATGGTGGCCTGGTGGTTCACATGTCAAATGGTTAATCCACTGTGTCTATCTGGGAAATTTAAATAGAGTCCAATGAGAGATCCAGCAACAGTTTTGTCCTGTTTGTTCCTCACGAAAATGCGTTCCTGGAGCTACTTATTTACAAATGAAGAATATTTGAAGTATTTGTACAATGTTTACAGGTCAGTATGTGTGCTAATTGTATTTGTTTTGGCTGAAATGCTGGTATTTTGTATGAAATGACGACATACTGTAGATCATTGTTGTGCATTTTATCAGTGTAAATTGATTATTATTGATCTAAAACAAGTTAATAATATTCACTATAACATTGACTTCTCCTGTTCAAAGCTGCAGAACTGAAAGGCCCTGCATCTTCAGAGCAGAGGATTCACGTGTGTTCAGTGTTAAAAAAAAGGCTACAACACATTTAAAAAACCTATGGAATGTTTGGAATAAATATAACTAAGTAAGAGCAGTTGTAGGTAAAGAGCCTTAAATGCAGGACAATAGAGGATTACTCAAACATGTATGAATCAATCTAAATATAAAGTAAATATAAGTACGTTTATAATGAGGGAACGCTGTTATTACACAGTTAAAAGCTAAATAAAAGTGAGATTTTATGGGCTTGTGCTCTTTCAATACCTTTGATTGATAGGTTCAGGCGGATAGCTGCTGCCAGGGGTTCAATAAAAATGGTGAATAGAGACGGAGAGAGTGGGCATCCCTGCCTTGTCCCCCTGTGTAGTGTGAAGCTTTGTGATGTTAGTCCATTTGTTGTGACTGTGGCAGATGGGGATGTGTATATAATCTTGATCCAGTTAATAAATGACTCTCCAAAGCCAAATCTTTGTAGTGCGGTGAATACAAATTTCCAGTTGACCCTATCGAAAGCTTTTTCTGCATCTAATGTGAGCTATGAGTGTGTCTTTCTGTTGTATTGATGAGTAATGCATTAAATTATATAATCTGCGGGTGTTGTTGGATGCATGTCTTCCTTAAAAGTATATTTTACAGAATAGGTCCCCTTTAAACAATTGGTTCAGCAAACAAAACCAAATCAAATGTTTTTTAGACGCATTTTCAAACACATCGCGCCGTTAATTGATCTTTATATCACAAAATATGAAGTCGTTTGTAGATTTAGTCATAGTTGACCTAGTTTTACACTTTTATATATGACACTAAAAAATCATATCAAACGCATTAGTCAACAGAATAAACACGGTCCAAGTCCACAGTAGAGTTGAAACATAATTTTATTACACATAATTTTTTCAATAGGCAGTTTTAATATGACCTGTACATTTGTCTGTTTTGACTTCATGCAGTACTCCAATATATTTAAGCACTTATGTAAATGACACAATACAATATTAAAGGCACAAATGGCTTACAGCACAAGGTTATTAAATCTTATTGGCAGGAAACATACTTCTCTGACACTGAAGGCACCGTGTCCCGTTAACGAACAGCACACTGGATAAAAAGGATGAACAAGGGAATTATTGAAAAGGAACAAAAATTCTTTGCTGAGATTTTAAGAAAAGGAATTTATACGAGTTTGTAGTAAACGTTTGCATCAATATCTGATCGAATATAGTCATTACAATAAAAAAATAAAATAAAATTTCCAAACCTGAGCCTTGATAGTTTATGTTTTGCAGTTTAAAGGTGCACTATGCAACCATCACAACCACTATTTTGCCTTAAATTTTCACACTAAACTAAGTCAATCTTTCGTGTTTTTATAGCTCAAAAATATCTTAAAAATCCTTCTTAAGTTGGGATGGCTCGCCACAGCTCTCATTTACGAAACCTTACGTCACGTTCAACTTCTTCTGACTAAAACCGGATGTACAAACACACAAAACGTGCTCAGATCTGCTTTAACCTCAAGTTTTTCACCTGTTTTGTAAAGTTGTGTTTTTAGCTTTTACAGATCACAAAAATAACGTTAAAAGTAATTTACGTAACAACACTTTAGGCACGTGTACGCAGGCTTTATAAATGAGACCCCTGACCCGTGACATGGCCTGGTGGTTGTCACAAGCTTGTTTCCATGGAGACAGAGAAGCAGGTGGCAGAAAAGTTACACAGTGCGCCTTTAAAACACATGGTGGAAGGTGGTTTTTAGCTCGGGAGCATTTTCGATGATAAAAACGGTAGATTCGGCGTAATATCGGACACGCAAACCCGATCTTGACCCCCAGCTGAGGCGCATACTGAGCGGCAAATAAGACTTTTCAAAATTTTGAGTCGTACAATACTCCTTGGTCCAGAAATCGACTGGTTGGAAAAAGTACAAACGCAACCCTTTTTTTGCAGTAGTTCCCTGCGGAGAAACTTTGTAAACAGCCCTAATCACATCTTGTACTGAACAGATTTACGATTTTACAGCAAAAAGAAGTGAAAAAAAAAAAAGCAAAAACACATGACACGCTGGAATGTGAAGCTAAACAACTTCAGAGCAAAAGCACTGAAAGACAAAAAACAAGGCGCGCATTTAACCGCAAAGGCAAATGTGAATCTAGTGCTACTGACACAGCCACAGTGCATTTCACCAGCATTGATTTTGTGCACGTTTGTTACTGCTGTAAATGACACTTACGAAAATGAATGTTACTTCAAAACAATAATACTCAAGTAGACACAAAGCACTCAATAAACATTAAGAAACTGTCAAAAAGCGACTTGTCAATATCCTTAGGCACAAAAATAGTGTTAAAATTACTCGGCTAAAAATGACTAATTCTCCTCAGAATATCCATTTACTTCAAATTCAAGTAAATTATAAAAAAGAACGTTTCTAGTTATCCGCCTCCAGTCGCAGGCAGTAGGCTTAATAACAATTAAAGGCACAATAACGTACAGTATACGGTGTAATACAGGCATAGCACCACCAGAAGGCAACAATATCAATGTGGAAATGTAAAACCAAAGTCTTGAAAGGTTGGTATTTGAAGAGGAATCAAGTGTACAACATGGTTAAAGGCTGTTTTAGCAATGTAATGTTCATGGGTTTAAAGCGATATTAGGCAATTTAAATCTGTTTAAATCAGGAATGATTTACCTGAAACTCACGGCCAAGACATTTTAGTTAAATTAAAGGGGCAGTACCTGATTTTAACTTTTTTGAAAGGTGTCATTTACCCCGTTTCTGGCATGTAAGATAAAATCTATCTTTCCGCTGTACAGGTTTATTGTAGAAGCTTCTATTCGGGTGAAAATCAGACCCTTTTTCTGCATCAAAATATAAAGCGTTTTATTCTCCGAGAAGCAGGAAGTGCGCCGTTAGCATGCTACTGTTTGTTAGCGGTTTTGCTTATAAACTCATTGTGGTGAATATTTAGAGCGATATGTGTGGAGCTGTAAAGAGTTTAAACTTGAGTGTTTTTCATGTTTCACAACAGTAAAAATCAGGTACAGTCCCTTTAAAAGTGTTAAAGGACACATATTATGCATTATTTGTATCGTTATGGCCCTTTAAACATACTAAACATGTTTTAGAACTTATAATAATATATGTATTCAAAACCACACACGATTTAATATCAGGCGTTCGTTCCATCAGTAGGATTGGGTTTAGCACGCCATCTACAGGCAGCAGAGGGAATCAACAAAAGTCCCCTTAAATTGCCCCAGTTGTAATGAACGTAATTTAAGACAGAACTGCACAGAACATGAGGATTTTTGGATTTTAAAAAAGCATGGTAAAGCTCCAGATTAGAAAGAAAATGTTATAATATTATAGTATGGTTAAAGCTAAAAAAAAAAAAAGAAGTACATTTAGCATAATATGTGTCCTTTAAACTATAGTTGCGGTCTTCATCTGCAGTCTCTGTCTTTATAGTGCCTTAAGGACTGTAGATAGTGTACTGGACTGGATGTTTAGTGGGGGGGTTAGTGGAGCGGTGGGTGGTCCCTGGTGGTGGGATTAGCAGCACTTTCGGGCAGCAGGAGGCGGCTGTCGGTTCAGTTTAAAAGAGTCGTTACTCTCCACCTCTGTGTTTTCCAACGGAGGGATCTGCTTACCTGAAAAAGGACAAGCGCATTTTCAAGGCGTTATAGTGTAGTTAACATGTTATTGCCATCACAAGCAGGAAACGATAAGTCTTTTGTGGTTAATGTGCAACCAAACTTATCAAGAGTATTTTTTTTATAGTTTGGCCAAGCAGAGTTTATAAACATGAACAGAAGGAGATATTTTGTGACGTGCAGTGTAGGGCAGCAACCATTTTTAATCGACTATAAAAAACAATTGTAGATGTAGTTTGATTATTTTAATTGTTATCTGGACTATAAGCACATACATAAAGACAATTTTAAAACAAATGTCAAAATTACACTGCAACTATTCTCTATCTAGAAGCTTCGTTCATCTCATTTCCACCTTTATTTGGTTAAAAATGTATTCCAAAAGTCTCAATGTACAATAGAAATAATCGTTGAGTTGATTATTATTGACACAATTACATGAGCCATAAATGCCACAAAAAAGGTAGCAATTTAGAAAGAAAACATTTGGTTTCCACACAGCATGAGACGGATGCAATAAAAAGCAGGACCTACTGATTTTCTGAAACAGCTCTTCGATATTGGTGGCGTTCTTCGCGCTGGTCTCTATGAAAATGGCCGATATCGACTCCGCGAACTCCTTGGCCTCTTTCATGGGGACTTCCCTGCAGAAACAACAGGCGGACACACGGTTCAGGAAAAGCCGCGGGTCCAGCGACTACACAAATATGACCCACACACACATTCCGTATTATTTGTATTCTAATTGGCCTTTATTTTCATGTTTTAAAACTTAAAATGGTAGCACTTTTTAATCACCACACCCTAATTTGCCTTAACAAAGCTTGAACAAAGATTTAAGTCATAATGAACATATAGTTTATTACGATTCATTATGATTTCTTATTATAACGCGTTCCCTAAGCAGAAATTGGTGTTTGCGCTCCATCTACTGGCGGGGAGATTGATGAAAGCTGATGCAGGCGCGCAGCTGTGACGAACGTGACTCGAGGCAGAGGGGTTCAGAACGAGAAAACTCCGGATCTTTACCTTTGATGTTACAGCACTGGGAAACTTGAAGCCGGGCGTTTTTGTGAGGCTTTTGTGAAGCGAAATACAACTCCAGGTATGTTTTTGACGCGGGAACAACGTTATAAGTACATTTCTATATATGTGCCTTTGTTTACGGCCCAAACAGCCGGGGTTACGACATTTGTCCCAATCGAGCCGCTTTGACCCGACTTGAAGCGCCACCTGATGTCGCCGAGGTCGTTCTTGTTGCCGGCGATGGCCACCACGATGTCCTCCGGGCCGTGCTCCTTCAGCTCCTTCACCCACTTCTTCAGCGTCTGGAAAGAGTCCTACAACAACAACAAGAAGAAAGTACCATTTCATTTTCTGACTATGAGACGATACCATAAACTTATAAAGAGAAAGGAGAAGAAATGTCAAACACGTAGAGTTCACTCAGATTAAAGCCAGGAGGAGTATTGAGGTCGTCCTTGAGTAATAAATAAACTCATATTAGCGATATTATTATGCCATTTTGTCTTGTCTGAAGTTATGTTATTGCTTTGCCAAGAACGTTCAAGAGTATAGCACTAAACGTATTATTATTTGTATAATTTTTTTGTCAGATAGCTAAGATTTTACGTGCTTTTTAAATGGACCAGGTGAATATTGCAAAAACAAACACAACAGACAATAATCTTGAACTAGAAAATAAAATTTTTGTTTTTTCCTTGGACAATTTTCTTTTCTTTTTTAAAATAATATATTTTTAAAAACAGAATATAAGACCAGAGAGCCAAAAGACAAGACACTAAACTTATAATAATGTCTGTTATTTAAAAACATGCAAGATTTATCCATTTAAAGGGGTCAATAATATGAAAAAAATCCACTTTTATGAGGTTTTTTATCAATCTTACTTAGAATTGATCAAGCAATTTAAACTTTGGTTCCAACAATAAAAACACTAAATCTGCTGCTTGTTTATTGTGTTATTTCATTCTATGTTTTAAAATTTTGAAAATGTATTTAAAAAAAATTATATATATATTTCAGTATGTGGACCTGTTGTTGACGATAAACAAATAAAAAGACCCCATATCGAATGCAGCGCCTCTATTATTTATGAACGTGAAGCATGAACGGAGCGTGAACTCAGCTGCTATTGTTTGACATAATAAGCACAAGTGGAACTGAGAGGTTTGACTGTGACAAACTCAGATTAAGACGTGCATAAATGATGTCGAGTTCATTCATTGTTGTAACTGCTGTCGGGGCCGCTCGAGTAACGGACTAAATAACAATAACAATAAACTATCATTGAAATCACATTTAGGCAAGTTTATTTGTAGAGCACAATTCGTACACAAGGCAATTCAAAGTGCTTCACACAACATTAAAAAATTAAAAAAAAAAAAAAGCATTAAAATCACAAAGACATGGCAGAAATCACAAAATCTTAATTTAAAGTGCCATTTTCAGGCTCTGTCAATAAGTTCAAGACATAAAAGAGAAGAGTGCAAAGAAAGCATTTCAGTCATATGCACAGCCAAACAAAACAGATTTTAGTTTAGATTTGAACATTGCCAGAGTAACCTGTCTCACATCCTCAGGAAGACTGTTCCAGATTTTAGCTGCATGAAACTGAAATGCAGATTCCCCATGTTTAGTCCTGACTCTGCAGCACCAGCAGGAGGCCGGTCCCTGAGGTCCTCAGAGTCCGAGATGGTTCATATGGCACTAACATGTCCGAGATGTACTTTGGTGCTAGGCCATGGAGAGACTTGTATACAAGCGAAAGAGACTATTATAAACAAACTACATGTAGAAAGGTACAATGAGCGGCTCAAAGGGGCTGTACCTGCTTTTTATTATTGTTTTAAAACGTGAAAAAATTAGCTAGTTCACGTAGCAGCTTTTTTGAAAGTAAAATCTGTTTTGCCCTAGTACAGATATGTTGTAAAAGCAGCTATTCAGGTGAAAATGCTTTCTCTGTATCTGTTTAGAAATGGGTTATATTTCCCTAGAAGCATGAAGTGCGCCGTTAGCATGCTAATGTTTGTTAGAATGCTAACGTTTGTTAGCATGCTAATGTTTGTTAGCATGCTAATGTTTGTTAGCTTTCCCTGGGACGGCAAAACTCTTGGCTCAGAAACTTGAGAAAAAGTGCTTATCAACTGTGAATGCATTAAGTGAGACACGAGGACTGATGTAAACAGTTTAAAATGAACTAGTTCTGTTTTCACGTTTCAAAACAGTAAAGATCGGGTTTTAAAAGCGATTTTAATGTGAAAATTTACCTTTAAAAAATATATATTAAAAATGGACTTTTATGCTAAAATTGTGCCATAGGAATTTTGGATGTCTTGTACATTTTTAATTTATTTTTATTATTTTTATTATATGCCAGAGTGTGTTTATGTGCTTAAAAACTGAGGAAAAATAATAATAATGAAAAAAAAAAAAGGTACAATGAGCAACTTTTCACGAAATAACACACATGATGGCACAGTCACAGCACTGAAGAGTTCATGTTAAAAATCTCAACTCTTTTGGTTATCGATTAGAGATCTTTCTTGTATGTTCTAAAAGGATGATCCAAAAGTATCCATTCCTGTTGTTCACGGTAGGAGTTTTGAGGCCCAAATGCACAGTTCTGAAATTGAGTGGGCTAGTGGTGTCAAAAACAGTCTGCAGTGTTTATCAGTCCAATATTTTTGAGCAACAGGACAGTCCCAGAACACGTTATTACATTTAGCCTTTCCCTGTGAATATTGAGCATTTTGACATTATGTAATAAAAAAACAACTCACATTCTCCAAACAGAATTCTTTTCAAACATGTGATTTGCGACGTATGCACATGTTCCCATTCTTCGTATGTCAAAACAAAATTACCCTCTCCTTCCCATTTAATTTCAATACATTTAGTAGATTGGCTGTCTAGATTCTTAATGTATTTATATATTATTCCCAGAGCCATAATCATAAATGTAATTGAAATGTGATTGTCTGTTGGCGTAGGATATTCTCCCTCACCACATCATTAGGTTCAAAGATACTCTACATTTTAGCAGACTTAAAAAGATTAAGTACATTCTGCCCATGGTTCCATCGCCACATTTTATTTTGTATTTTTTTAATGACCATATGCAAACTTTGCGGTCCCCAGGTGTCTCCAATTAGCTCTAATTTACTTTTAACTATTTATTTTGACCTGTTTCTTTATTCAATCTATTTCACTTAACTAAGTATTTACGGACCTCTTGTTTTCATTATTATTATTATTATTATTTTTATTATTATTATTATTATTATTATTTTCTGTCCTTTCTTCCTTAAAACAAAACAACAAAAATAAAGAAATAATTAAATACACAGCCCTAATTGCATTTTTACATATAGTTTGTTGAGTGTTTAAAGCTGTATTGCGACACATTTCTTACCAGTTTGGTGATGTCGTAGACTACAACGGCAGCAGCAGATCCTCGATAGTACATGGGCGCTAACGAGTGGAACTGGAAAAAACACAAAAAACCAAGACAAGCAGGTCAAGACAAGACTTTTACATGCAACAAGAGCAATACTTTTGTGACAGAATCTATTTCAAAACAAGTCAGGACCAAAAGGGGAGTAAAGGAAAAAGTTAGAGCCGCAATTAATTTAATAGACTAATCGTGACAGTTAAAAAATAATAATCTTAATGATACAGAATCTAAAACATGTGACAAAAATCTTAAAACAAAGACAGTAGTGGTATTATTAAATCAAAATGTCAAAAAAGATCAAATTGTTTCAGATTTTGTATCAATAATAAAAGCCTTTATTTGTAAATGTTCTTGATCGAGAAGCCGTCAGTCATCGTGTTTCAACCTTTGTTTGGTTAAAAACATTCCTGTACAAAGGAAATCATGGTTTAACTAGTCAACTACGGCTCTATTCTGAGTGTGGACTGGAGAAAACACATATAAAGTGTGCATCACGGCTGTAGTATTTCCTTCCTGTGTAAGCTTTCCACACAGTCAGCTGTTCTCGCTGTTCTTGCCCCGCCCATCAGCTGAATCACTGCAATGATGTAATGCCCCGATGACCTCTGAACCCTCCATTCTCCACGTTTAACTGAGATGTTTCTGTCATGAGGAGCGTGCAAAGAGCAGCGGCAGGAACATGGACCGGCCTCCTGCTGGTGCCAGAGTCAGGACTAAACATGGACCGGCCTCCTGCTGGTGCCAGAGGCAGGACTAAACATGGACCGGCCTCCTGCTGGTGCCAGAGTCAGGACTAAACTTGAACTGGCCTCCTGCTGGTGCCAGAGGCAGGACTAAACATGGACCGGCCTCCTGCTGGTGCCAGAGTCAGGACTAAACATGGACCGGCCTCCTGCTGGTGCCAGAGTCAGGACTAAACATGGACCGGCCTCCTGCTGGTGCCAGAGTCAGGACTAAACATGAACCGGCTCCTGCTGGTGCCAGAGTCAGGACTAAACATGGACCGGCCTCCTGCTGGTGCCAGAGTCAGGACTAAACATGGACCGGCCTCCTGCTGGTGCCAGAGTCAGGACTAAACATGGACCGGCCTCCTGCTGGTGCCAGAGTCAGGACTAAACATGGACCGGCCTCCTGCTGGTGCCCAGAGTCAGGACTAAAGACGGACCGGCCTCCTGCTGGTGCCAGAGGCAGGACTAACACGGACCGGCCTCCTGCTGGTGCCAGAGGCAGGACTAAAGACGGACCGGCCTCCTGCTGGTGCAGAGTCAGGACTAACATGGACCGGCTCCTGCTGGTGCCAGAGGCAGGCTAAAGTACTACAGAGTCAAAAGGTAAAATAAATACGACAGTAGTATTTGTGGCACATGTTTTTGAACGATAAACAGTTTACAGTTACAGTATTTGGGGCATTACGTAAACGTCTCACCCGCTCTTGTCCGGCTGTGTCCCAGATTAAAAACTTGTGCAGTTCATTTCCGTTCGGCACCTTTTGGTCAGAAAAGAGGCTCTGCAACAGAAAGAAAACATCAACCGCAACTTTATTTATACTGGACTTTGAAACAACCTGGTTAAACAACGCGCTCATTTCATTTCATTTCTTACAGGGAAAACCAACGAGAAGAGTTCTCTTTTCATGGCTCCTGTCAAAAACAAAATAAACAACACAGGATACTAAAACACAAATAAAACATTCAATAAAATTAACCAATACATAAAAACACATTTATTACAAACATATGAGATCAAATGATATGAAACAAGTGCATGGGCACTGCGGGTGGTCTTGGACCAGTGCTTTAACATCATTAAAAGGCATAAAATGATTTAATTTAAAAAGTGTTTTGTTCCACAGAGAGGGAGCAAAGGTGCTGAAAGCCTTTTTTCCTGTCTCTGTGTTAAAACGATGGGATTGTAAGATAAAAATGTCCTGAGACCTCAAACTGTGAATACCTGATCAATAAACATGATAAATAATCAGGCAAAATGCAACTAGAGCTTTATCACAAACAAAAGACAGTGGTGAGTTCTGTGTTCTTCTCCTGTAATGAACCTTAGAGCGACCTTAGAGCTGAACCTTAGAGCTGAACCTTAGGGCTGAACCTTAGAGCTGAACCTTAGAGCTGAACCTTAGAGCTGAACCTTAGAGCTGAACCTTAGAGCTGAACCTTGAACTTCTCCTGTAATGAACCTTAGAGCTGAACCTTAGAGCTGAATGCTCGATCAGCCATTCCCAACTACTCCAACTGTGTACTAACTACTTATACGTAGGATTTATCTGAACATATCCTACATCTCTGTTTGAAATGACCGATGTTCGTTTTGTAATATGGTTCTCAAGCTGTCGGTCTTTAAGCGTTCCGGCAGTTAATTATTCTATTTAGATTACGACGATTGATATTGACATGAGCGGAACGGAGAACGTGTGGAGAGAGCGCGCTGAAGATCCCAGCCAATCAAGAGCGCAATCCGCCTTTTTTAAATAGAAATACGCCATGTATACCAAGTACTTTTCCGTGTAAATAGTTGTTTTTGCAGTTGTTTTAGGGTCTAATTGTAGAGATACTGAATAGCGCTCTTGCCACGCCCGCTTTTCAGTTGACCAACTAACGGATCGTGGGATCATGTTATTGATAGTTACTTTGAGATGAAGTGGTGAATACATAGTCTAATGGAAACCCTGTGGCACGTGTATTTAGCAGTACTTTTATATTTGTCTTAATTCATTGTCCCGTCGTGGTAATTGCTTGAAGAACAAGCTCTGAGAACTGAGAGAAGAACAAAGCCGTTGGCGTCACATGGGTCGTTCTTCACCCTCTCTGTTTGGTGATGAATGTCTTACCCGATCGTGGGGCTGATGTTGTGGTCAAAGTGGTCCTGGACAAATCTGCAAACGATGCTGGACTTCCCCACGCCGGTGTCCTGAGACAGAGAGGCGCGAGTGTGTGTGAGCATGTACGTTCAACATGATTATAGATATAGATGATGGATTATAGATTATATAGATGTATTATGTATTATAGATAATAATGATGTATTATAGATATACATTATAGATATATATTATGTATTAAGTATTATAGATATAAATTATGGATTATAGATATAGATTATAGATAATGGATATACATTATAGATATATACATATTATGGATTATAGATATAGATTATAGATATAGATTATATAGATTATAGATAATGTATAGATATATACACATTATGGATTATAGATATATATATTATAGATATATATTATTCATTATAGATTATGGACTATAGATAGATAGATAGATATATTATGGATTATAGATATAGATTATTCATTATAGATTATGGACTATAGATAGATAGATAGATATATTATGGATTATAGATATAGATTATGGACTATGGTAGATTTTGTATTATGTATTATATATATATATATATATATATATATTATGGATTATATATATAGATTATAGATATAGATTATAGATAGTGGATATACATTATAGATATATACACATTATGGATTATAGATATATATATATTATAGATATAGATTATGGACTATGGTAGATTTTGGATTATGTATTATAGATATATATATTATGGATTATAGATATAGATTATAGATTATAGATAAACAACAGGACAAACAGACACATTTAAAGAGCAACAACAAGTAGAACAAACCCAAACTGAATAAACAAATATAAAGTGCAGTATTAACAATGGTGTGTAATACAGCATAATTCATATATATGAACTACATTATGTTCTCACAGAGGTGCTTTTTAGAGTGGTGTTTCTCAACCAGGGGGAAGCGGACCACTGGGGCTTCTTGGAGTGGTTTCTTTCAGATTTGAAAGAAAAATATATCAAATTAAAAATGTATTTTGAATGTATCTGATAAACAAGGCATCTTTTTGGAGGATTTTGGATATCAATATCATTAAAACAAGATAATATAATTGAAATAATTAAGAATGTCCCACTTGTCTAAAACCCTAGTTATAGACAAAATGTAATTAAACCGATGTCTGTGTCGTCCCTCAGTCGTCCAGGAAAGCTCTATTGCAAAACAAACGTCTCTCAACCGGATGAAAGTTTTAAGAGTGAAGACGGCAGAAAGGAGACCGTTAACTGGAGTAACTGAACTGGATCCTAAAAATGTGAACGCTTTTGCCGTTGTTCAAAAATTCAATTTAAAGATACCAATTTCACACTTCTCCTGAAGTTTACTCACATAAATGTAAAACCTGCCAAACTTGCACATATTGCACATATGTCAATCTGAAAACTGGACAGAGCCAGGTTCAAATGTTGCTTCATTTTGTTGACATTAGATTAAAAAAACATTTTACAGAAGATATGCATTATTTAGTAAAAAAAGAAAAGAAAATGAATAAATAAAATTTGCTGGAAGTGTCTCGCTTGTAATAAAGTAAAGTTAAGCTTAATTTTTTTCATTTACTGAATTTAAATGACTTAGTCTTTTTGACTGAGTCTTTTTGCTACTAAATTCTTCACAATGTTTATTATTTTAATTAAATTGTGACCTAAATAATTTATACAATTATCAACAGACTTTGACATCCCTCGGACTAACCTGTGTTGTCCTAAAACAGGAGTCGGCAAAGATAGATTTTAGAAGTGGATTGCATCTCAAACTCTTCGATAAATAAATAAATAAATACATTTCTCCATTTTCATCAATGCAATAAAACATAATATATTAACATTGTAATGGAAGTTAAACTTAAAGCACAAAATATCGTATAGCGGAGCAGTCACGTGGTGCGTCATCTCTCCAGGGGGCGCTGCAGTGGAAATACACATTTAATCAGGAATGCTCATTGGCCTTGTCATTTGAATAGTAGGCTAATATAGCTAATATACATGTGTTCCCTTCATATAAGGCTTAAATAAGGATTTTATTTTTTTCCGGCTTCAGACAGATTTGTTTTTTTGGTCCGAAATGGCTCTTTGGGCTGCCGACCCCTGTTCTAAAAGAATTGCAAAAACCAAACTGTGACATTGTGCCATCCTCAGAAACATCACACGCCAAACACAAACACAGAGACGCGTTCGTTACTGTTTAAACTGCATCGATCACTCGCTGGTCACTTGAAGAGGACGGCTGATTTGTAACGCTGCTAAATATAGACAAACTTCCTTGACATGACGATGCTGAGAGACGACGCAACATCGATGATTGTACAGCTATTGTTAGTATTAACGCTGCTGACGCCAAGACATTTCAAGATCCTGGGTTCGATTCCTTGACTGGACAAGTCGGGGGGGTTTTCTGTGAGGAGTTTGCATGTTCTTCTTGTGTCTGCATTGACTTTCACCCTCTACCAAAATGATGGGTTGGAGTATAATTTTACTTCATTCCATAACTGTTACCTAGCAACCATATACATGTCTATAAAGGCCCAACAAAATCTGCATAAATGACAAAATAGTTATGATTTGATAAATAATACTACCCGATAGCACTTTTATTTCGTTAAATTTGTGTTTAAATTGTTTCCGTCGCAGGTAAATTGCATTTTGAACAACGTGAGTGTCGCTTATCGATGACATCACAGAGGAATTCCGTTGATCGGACTCGACGCTTCTTACGTGTAATTTTCAACTTCAACTTTACTTCACAAACAGCATCTTGACGGATGTAAAACTATGACAAATATCTACCGAGGGCTCTAACACACCAAACTAAGTGATGATTAGAAAAACACGAGAACCTGTGGCACGCACTTTAACTACGGTGTGTTAATGCAAATAGACAGTATCATCGATTTATTTATGCGTGTCAAAGGTACAAAATTAAATGTCGGATAATTTTTCCCACTTTCTGCCAAACCTCATCAAAATACGACGTAAAAACAAACAAACAACAACAACAACAACAACCAATTAATAAATACAACCACAAATACGTTTTTATCTTATTTATTCCTTAAATTATGTTTTTTTTGCGCACGCGGCAGAAAAAAAACTAACGGAGTGACGTCATGGTTAAAATAGCGTCACGTTAAAAATAAAGAAAACCGTTAAAAAATATTATAATGAAACGTATCAAATTGGCAAATGCGGACGAATGCAGTGCTAATCTGCAGTAAAAGAGGTGATGTCACGGTCGGTCAATGTGTGCTTTTTTTTAACGAGTTAACGTCAGGGCAAAGGCACGTTTCAAGACAACAAAATACAGAAAATCGGACCTGAAAGGAAACGCATCGGGATTCGGGCGTGCGAAATAGAACACAGAAAAAAATAAATAAAAAATAGTGAAACGTCCGAAAAACGTTCCGCTGATTTGATGCTCGTAACTAAATGCAGGAATGTCTCTAGCGTTGAACAAGTTATGGGAAAAGAATGTTGGTTTCTTACCCCGAGAAGACAAACTTTGAGCTCCCGAATGGCCATGATGAGGAAGACGGAGGTTTAAAGCATCGTTCGTTACTGTCCGGTCACTGTCTTTTGTCTTTTGGTCATGGTTTATTGTTTTTTCTCTCTTCTCTTCGCGAATATAACAGCACCCAGCCCCGGACGAGACGGGAAGTGGCGATTCCAAAGTAAAAGCGGCAGCGGCAGACCAGGAAATGCACTTCAAAATAAAAGTGAGAAGCGTGATCAAGAAAGCCAAAGCCAATTTATTACAAATATACAAATAATAATGATGAATCAGAGGTGTGTGGTGCGTAAGTTATATTGACAGTTATATTTACTTGAGTGACCTTTTCCATCAAATTGTACTTCTCGGAGTGGTTTTCAAACGGACTCGAGTGAAAGTTTTGGTTCCCCTTTCCACTGTGAGCAGATCTACAAGTGTCAAAAGCTTTATTTTGACAATATTTTTTGTTTTTTTTCAGTAATTCAATATAAAAGTAGAGATCATAGTTTTAAATGTTTATTGTCAAATGTAATGCTGATCAAAAATGGCTTGGTAATAGAAGTTGGTGCTGTTCCTTTAATAGATTTTTTATTTGCATTTCTTGCTACTCTCCTTCAGATGTGATTTGTTTTTCACATTTTTATGGTAGGGTCTTTAAAACACTAGATTTTGTAATATATATCTTTTTTTGAATTGTAGATCGGATGCTACGTCCACACTCATTTGAGCAGTAGTTTCCCAAATACCTTTGTGTACTACTGTGTAATTCTACTTGAGTGATATTACTTCAAAGTAATTGGTATTTTGGCTATTTTATACACAGTCTGTAAATAAAAGAAAAAAAGTGTTTTTTAAAGTTTAAAAAAAAAAATTAAGGGAAAAAAGAATCTCTTTTTATATATATTTTTGGGGTTTTTAAGCTCTTTTAAAGTAATCTCATTTTTCTACTAGAAAATAATAATTCTTTCGCAAACCTGGGTCAAGGCATCATACATTTAAGTACTAATACAATTTCCTTGAGTAACAATATTTGTATTAATGAATTGTTAAATATTAAAAATAACCACCAGACTCGTTTGTGAATTAGAATGACACTTTATTCTTCACAGCCTTATTACGTCTGCGACAGTTGGCTATAAAAGCTCTGGACAAGAACGATGATGTCAAACGACCTAAGGACAAACGTCAAAGTCCGACTCGCTCGTCTGAATCGGCCACAGGAAGTTAAAGACCTATTGATTTATCCGTGGCAAACACTCAGCCAATCACACCAACAAACTCCATACAAGTGAACAGCAATAATATAAAAATCGCATGACAAAACACAGGGTGAAAAATACAGTTGGTTGGCAATTGTACAACATTCTAAAGATAACAGTAAGTAAGCCTTTTATATTTGCTTTAAATATCCGAACGACGAGAAGCTAAAGATCAGCGGCGGATTGAAATGATTGACGGTTATTGATATTTTACTTGCCGACAGCGCAGATTCAATGCAGTTTTGTTTTTTGTGTGCAATTGCAATAAAACACAGAGATCGGACCGAAGATTCATTATGTGCAAAATTCACAACTAGAAAGTATGATTTCGTTCTTAGCGGACATTTTGAGAGCGAAATTTGTATTTACAAATAAGATAGAGACAATTTATACTCTAGGTTTGGACATTTTCAATACTAATTTGGGAGGAGCAACACTGGAAAAATACTGGGCAATCCTTGAAACAAAGCATTCACAGCATTGTATATATATATATTACCAAAAAGAAATTGAAACAGTAATTTTCTTGTACAGTCCGTCACATTATATATCATTTGATTTAGTAAGAAATACTACAATATTTTAGAGAAATTTGCATTAGTGGTTCTTTGGGCATAAGTAGTAATAATGGCACAGTGGTCTTTGTCCAAACACGTTGAAATATTGTAAGATGATATAAAACATGATTTTAACTTCATAGATCTATATTGGGAGGTAATATAACTTCTTAAATTATGATGGTAGAGGACTTTAATACAACTATCCTAATAATGACTGTTTCCTAAAGGCTTGGCACGCTTAAAATTCTGGTCCCACTGAGAAAAACAGGTTAATCAAAGCTACAGTGTACAATTTATTTAGTATGCAAATGAGGGAAACCAAAAGGGTGTGTCCTGCTGGGGCAAAACATCAGAAAATGTGGCGTCAAAATCTATTCTCACACGTTCTCAAATTTGATGCTATAGTTTCAGATGGAGGGCGGAGTCTCTTCTACTCTTTTTGAAAATTAATTTATCAGAAAACTCACATGTTTATAACATAATTTTTAGGAATAAAAGCCTTTTCAATTGGAAACAAGCAATTTATACCACCACTTTTTAATGCTCTAGCGAACATTTGTCTATAGTTAATTTGTGCGGACAGAAGATATTAAAGGACACATATTATGCATTATTTGTTTTGTTTTTATACTTTAAATATGCTCTCGAGTACCTTTACTTCACAGCTCATGTTTTAGACCTTAAAATAATGGCTAGTTACAGAAAACAGACCTAAAGATGCGCTCCATATACTCCGAGTTGGTGTTAGTATGCCATCTACTGGCAGCAGAGGGAATTCCCTTTGAAAAACAAAAAAAAGCTATGGTTAGGACATGCTAACATAAGCACGCAGATGTAATGTATGCTCAGAACAAGTCTGGGTGATTTATGGACTTAAAACAGTGTAGGAGACTTCAGAATCGCTACCTATGCCCTGGGAACTTTGAAAACGTGTTTTTGTGAGGTTTAGAGAAGGAGCAGAGATGACCTCATAAATAGGATTAATGAAACTGAAGCTGAAGACTGAAGCTAAATACAACTCCAGGTATGTTTTCATTGAGGGAACAATGTTATAACTTTGTTAAAAACTCCCAAAAGTCAATATGTGTCCTTTAAACTTCAGTCCAGTTTTAGTTCTACGTGGATAGGGCCAATAACTACAGAGTATTAACAGTACACATCTGCACTTTGACGGTTAAAAAGGCCAATTCTACCTAACCTCCAGCTCAATGACAGTAAAGTAACATTTTAAACACATAATTTTGTTTCTGCTTATTTCACATGCTGCTGTCTCTTTTGTCTTTACTTGGGGAAGGTTTGGGTGGATCTTTAGCTTGTTTCCCATTAGCAGAAGCGTTAGCATCTGCGTTAGCCACAGCGGTAACAGTAACAGCAGGAGCAGGAGGAGGAGCAGGAGCAGCAACAGCAGGAGCAGGAGCAGTAGGAGGAGGAGCAGTAGTCACAGAGGGGCGCTTGGCTTGCTCCTCGGGCCGTGCCTCTGGGCTGGGCTGAGCGGGCGGTGCTTGCTCAGTGGAGGGTGGGACAGCGAGTTCCTGTTGTTTGTGGCTTTGGAGGAGACGTAGCTGGACCCGCAGTTCCAAGATGGCCTCCTGCTCCTCGTGAATGGCCTGGTTCAGGTGAGTGTTTTTGTTCTAGTGAGAGGAGACATGCATTCGTTAATATGAGCGGTAGGCTAGCTGTGATGCTAACTCACTCATGAGTCTCTAAAATGGACATTAAAGTGGTGACAGAGGTTGGGACACTCATGTATGTGCAGTGTGTCTGCCGCTCATTTTCACTGGCCGCCGGGCTCAGTGTTTGTGGAAGTGTCTGTTGTATCAGTGCACAGCCAAAATAGTCTTTATTACATGTTTAAATGCCTTCTACTGGACTCGAGTCAAGTCTTTTAACAGCTCAACACCACGAGACTGAAGCAGCTGCAACGGTTTTCAACTTGAGACGAGTGAGACTAAAAATCAGAGGGAAAACAAGCTAAAATTGCATCCTCAGCTCTAAACGAGAGAAACAGCTGTTTAATTGATAGCTTTTTGCAACCCAGAACAAAAAGAATGTGATGTCACTGAGAAATGTCGTTGTAATCCCTCATTCGTCCAGGAATGAGGACTGTTCATCTGTTCATCTGGACTGTTTTAGAAAAAACAATACGTTTCGACTCTCATCCAAGAGTCATTCTCAATCAGAGAAACAAGTCTGGGAACTCCTGTTTATATCCTACTCTGTGAAAGCCCTGCCCACAGGGCGGGACCTCCTGCTAATGGCCCATTGAAACTTGGGATGGGCCTATTGTTCTATTGTTCCCTAGCATTTGGTTGCCTCACCTTGAGTCCCTTTATTAGCATCAGAATGCCTCGGCATGGTTTCAGCAGACCATTATAAACAACTGGAAGGTTGAATCTTAAACCTCCATTACGATTTAAGGAAGGATTCTCTTTTTTAACAAAGATGGCCTCCTTATCTCCTCTTTCAAACCATCTTTTCTCCTGCTCAGAAGCTCCACCTCACTGTCTTCAATAGAGTGGTTTGTGGCTTTGAGATAAAGATGCACGGCGCTCTTGGGTCCTGAACTCGAGTGTCTTCTGTGTTGATAAAACCTCTTGTGCAAGTGGCTGTTTAGTCTCCCCTATGTGGCGCTCTTTACAACTTTCTTCACTGCATTGGATAGAATACACTACATTGCTCTGCTTTTGTATAGGCATCTTGTCCTTCGGGTGAACCAGTTTTTGTCTTAACATGTTGCCTGGTTTGAAATAAACTGGGACTTCGTGTCGTCTAAAAATTCTTTGCAGTTTTTCTGACAGTCCTGAGACATAAGGGATAGAGACACTGAGAAATACTGTGATGTCACTAAAAATTCTGCAAAAAGAGCAGATACATTTTTAAAAAAGTGATATTTCTGTGACCTTGAGAATCCATCTTGCTCCCGCCGTTGTGTGGTGCGTAAAAAACCCACACAAATCAAAACAAGGCCTAGATACTGTATAATGGTGCTGTATTTTAAACTTGCCATGAAGATAATGTGGGCCAAGAATAAGCCGTCTGTTCTCACCTCCAGTTCTTCGTTTTGTTTCTGAAGATCTTCCAGAATCATCTGCAGCTCTTCTTCATCTTCACTCTCGCTCTCGCTGTCCGACGAATACTCCTCCGTCTCACTGCGCCCCTGCTGGCGACTGGAAGAACGACGCCTCGTCTCAGACATAATTGGTACCGTGCGTTATAACAAGGCTGCGTGTGAAAAGTACCTTTGGATGTCTGCGATCTCGGCTCTGAGACGCTCGATCTCTTCTTTCTCCGTCGCGATCTGTCGCCGCAAAACCTGCTCCAGAGAAATCAGCTCCTCTTGCTCAGTCAGGATCTCGTTCTCCTAAACACAGGAAGGGCACAAAAAAGGAAATATATATAAATAAAATTGGCTTTAAACATACTTTTGGTCGCCTGGGGTTAAGTATTTCATGTTTACTAACTTAAAACAACAAACTACACCTCTGTTTCAAATGAGGTATTAGGCATTGGGGCGCCCTCTGCTGTCAGTAGTGGGAATGAACGATGAAAAATTAAATAAATGAAGCACTTGGGGAACTTGACCTAATGGAACCATGCTTTCTGGAGTCTTGTGACGATTTGAAACTGCACGTGGTCGATGAATTTTGTGACGCAGCAATCCAGAGAAATTTCAAACTAGTGCTTTCTGAGCGCTCGGAGAAGACGCGCTCGTAAACAGGACGTCTGAATGAAGCAAACAACTCGAGGTGTGTTTATGACGAGGGGACAAGGTTATAACATGGTAAAAAGTCAATAAAAGTCAATAAAACTCCCAACAATTAAGGCTAAAGTGAAGCTTGAGGAGTTGGTTGCCCTAGTGTTAAAAACAGGTAGAGACTCATTTGTTGAAAAGTAGGTTACAGGTTGAAAACTTGAATGTTTACCTGTTTTAAGAGCAGATTGACGACTTCTTCTTCGTTCTCAGTCATCTCCTCCTTTGAAACGTCCTCCTTTGATAAACTGGCTATTTCCTGGGCAATCTTAGTCTCACACTCCTAATAAACAGATGTTTATTTGACCTTCTTTTCCTATCAGAGTTCTTTTTCATTTCTTTGATGTTGGTAAAGCTGTACCTGTCTCTTTGCTTCGCGGAGTTTTCGTTTCAGCGCTGTGAGAATCCTCTGCACCTCCCAGAGTCGCTCCTCTTTGGACAGGTCCTTCACTCCGGCCTGAAGGTCTCTGTGCAGCCGGTTTATCAGAAACTCCTGGGCAACACGGAAAGAGACAAGTCAATGACATTCATTTATGCGACGGTCGGTGGCAAGCGCAGTAAACGTAAAGCGTCATGGTAACAGCTTGATTTACAGAGGGATTTGGAATGGGGCCGGCAATTATTACTTAATTAATCATAGTTAATTGTTTGAAGGCCTCCTGATAGAAAATACTTTAAATTTTTTTTTTTTTTTTAAAACAAAAGTAACCCTTCTCGAAGCATAATATTTTAATAATGTCACAATATATTTACTATATTGTCTTATTGTTCAATAAAGAATAGCTGGAAGAATATTTCCATGGCTTAATATTTATCGTTGATTTTTTGTTGTTATTTTTGGTAAGATTTTGAGCTGCAGAGAGCCCAAATAAGTAACTTCTATGATTTATGAAAATGAATGATAGATACTAATATGTACTGAAGTGTTTCATTTCTGCTATTCATTCATTACAGTTGATGTTTTAATATATCTACACATTTAGTTGTGGGGTTTGGTGTGTTTATTGTGATATTTTTTTCTGTCGCAATATATCATACTTCTAAGTTGGTTGTTGTGACAGGCCTAAATGTCACATCGTGTTACTCTCGATCATGAGCTAAAAGTCAGTTTTACCCAGTAATACTATAGTAGTATTTAATAAGGTTTATTATACCTTTTGGAGTCGTTTCTCCTTCGTCAGTACAGCATCAGAAGAAGGTTCTTATGGTACACCACCATTTCAGCTGTAGTTTATTTGCATCAATCAATGCGACAAAACTGTGACTAAATAAATTTTTTCATCTTTTTTGATAATTGTAACCGTTAGCTGGACTGTACAGGCTCTAGCAACACTAAGCGAAAGACCGTTTTATAACAAAGACTGTGGCATTATTAAATCAAAATGTCAAAAATCTGATTTTCTAGCAATCATAACACTTTATTCATAATATTCTACATCTCTATAAGCCTTTAGTCACTCATATTATCAACCAGTTATTTTGTTAAAAAGTATATTGAAACCATATCTATGTACAAGTAGAAGTACATCTTTTGACTGGTCGGCACTGCTAAATACTGTCTGCGTATCTCCTCCTTGATGCTCTCCTGGGTCTCGGGCAGGACCGGCATCGTGGCCACGTTGGCATCGGAGCGGACGCACCACGGGCCTCAGCTCTTACGTCGCCGAACAGCTCCCGGACGTGGTAAGAACAGGTACACCGCACGCGGTTGCCGATCTGAGAGCACAGACAAAAAAATGAAAATATATAACATGACAGAAAGAGGGAACATCCAAACAGAAGTGGAGCTAAATCCTCTAGATAAGGTCTAACATATCCAAAACATGAATTTTCACATCTTTTTTTTTGTTATAGCGGCTTTTTCTTTCTGCCAAATACACGTTCCAAAAAGGTATCCATCTACTGTTTCCAATTCAGGAGTTCTAACAGAAAACTACTCAAAACATGTTATTAAAAGAGACGCGTGGAAAGCTTCTGCTGCTTGTGCTTTTCCACTTTTAACACTTACTTGCAACTGTCTTCAATACTTTGTGTATTAATTTTATTTCCTTAAAAATATAGTTTATTCCGACCTTACTTTTGCTGCTCTAGCTCTGCCATCATTGTCCAATACTTTATAACGAGTTGCAAGTTCCACCTTTCTGATATCTATAACACATGATATCTATAACATGAACGCACCTCGGCTCTGTGACAAAACAGAGTAAATCAGATGTAAATGTGACACGGTGAAGCTGCTGCGGAGGCCCGTGATAAGTGGAGCACCGGTCTGAAGGGAAAACGGATCTAAACTGGGCCAAACTGGGATTGTCTGATTCAGAGGCCGTTGCCAGGGGGAACTTTCTTTTTATAAAAATGACATTAAGCGAAACCAAGGATGTCCCCGTTTTATAACCAATACACATACAATCTGCCTAAAAAGTACTCTACTGGCTTCTAGTTTGTGCCATATTGTGGAAATACAATTATCTGTTACAACTTGTGCAGAAAAAGTGTCTCTTATTATCATCATTATTCTTTATTTTTCATGTGGACACTTGGGTTTTTAGCACCCGTGAGTCCTATTTATGCTATTTTACCATTTAGAAATCAAATTTTTATCAAGATCATTTCCGATGTCAATCATCAGCTTGGGTTTTTTTAAAAATCGAGGTTGACAGTCAGTAAAAGCGTGTGGTAAATACACAAATACACCATTTCTGTGTGTACTTTTCAGTATAAAAAGGTGTTTTCGTGGTCGTCTGAGTGCAGTTTGGGTCAGATACACAGAGGTATTTAAAGGACAAATATAATGCATTATTTGTGTTGTTATTGTCCTTTAAACATGCGCTTGAGTGCCTTAAAAATATATATATTTACAAAAAACAATTAAGTTTGTCATAGCCT
This sequence comes from Chaenogobius annularis, assembly GCA_015082035.1. NCBI lineage: Eukaryota > Metazoa > Chordata > Actinopteri > Gobiiformes > Gobiidae > Chaenogobius > Chaenogobius annularis. The sequence continues at coordinate 752,472 of BJKM01000156.1, forward strand.
TAGGAAACGCCAGAGTAACTGAGGTTTGGCTCCATCTAATGGCTGCAGAGGGAACTACACAAGCTTAATATAAACACTTCAAACTAGCGTCAGACTTCGTGATTAGACGGCAGATGATTGATAGACTTTAAAAAAGATTGTCAGTTGTCGTGAAGAGTGTTTTTGATGCTCGGAGGGGAGATGACTTTCTAACCAGGAGTCCTCAAACTAGCGTGAATTAAGCTAAATGCTACTGCAAGTACGTTTTTGATGAGGAAAGTGTTAGAAGATGGTTAAAAGAGATGTGCTTGTAGAGTTTTTGACTTCACTAACCGATTGGCAGGACATGTCTTGAATTTCTTTAGGCGACTACAGCACTAATCTGGATCAGAACTGCTTGAATTCACCTCCGTACCTGTATAGTGGGATTGAGCACGATGGAGATGTTCTGGATGTTCATTTTGGTGTCGGCTTCTCTGGCAATCACGTGGTCCATGTGAGCGACGAGCCACGACAGCAGCAGCCGGCTCTGGGGACACACCTCCGACAGCAGCCTCTGGAACTCCGCCACCTTCTCGGCCTCCAGGGGGCGCCCGCACGCGTCCTCAAAGCGCTGGCTCAGGTCGCGGCCCAGCAGGTTCTCTGGGAGCTCGCGGAGGTACTGCTTGAGGAGCGAGGCCACCGTGTGCGGGTCGTACTCCTCCAGACACGGACACTCCTCGCGGTCGTACGCCGCTTTGAGCTCGTCCACTTTAGACTTCATTCCTACGAGACGAGAGAGGAATTAGAAAACCTGTGTTTGAGAGGCATTCGTTTTCTGAAAACGCAATTTCAACGACACATCTTTCAGAAGCTAAAAAAAAAAAAAAAAAAGCGAGTTAATTGTTGTGCGTCTCCTCTGAACGATCGCTAAAACAATACATTATATTTTGAATCACATAGTGGAACTTTAACAGCTTGTATTTCAGTCATTACCGGCTCCTTTAATGTGATACAGAATCAATAAACGTGAAAGTGCCTTTCAGGAACAAGCCCAAAATTATATATTACATAATATATAAAATGTTTATATAGTATTATAATATGTGCCATGTTTGAAGTAAATCCTGAAGATTAAGTTGAATTATTTTCTGTTTTTTATGAGAATGTGTATGGAACATTATTTCTGCTAAAGAATTTAACAGTTTGAGATACAGAGGTGTGTAGTTGTGTAGTTCCTCCATCTTGGTCTTAATCTAAAGCTAATAAATGTGAGGAAAGTTTCCTCTTTACATATGGAGCAGTACTGCCTGCCGTGTGGTCACAACGTAACGGTTTGTGAAGAGTGACAATGCCATCTTTGAAATAATTGTTTCAATAAATTGTGAACAACTGGAAAGAATTTTGCATGAACCCCTGTAATGTTTTCTTGCTGTATTCCTCATCAGGTCAGCGTTATTTATTCAAATTTTCATTGCTGTGTGACTCTGTATGTGACCACAGCACCACTTTATATTCACTTTAAATTACAAATGATTTTTTTTAGGCCCTGGGACCAAACAGGGCCGAGTTAAACAGAAATTAAAAAGAATAATTCCGTAAAAGGGGACTGGCTAATCCTGATGTAGACTTGGTTTGGCCCTGATGTAGTCCAGGTTTGTGCCGAGGTTCTGTGCCCGAAGCGCCGTACCCGAGACTCCGTACCCGAGACTCCGTACCCGAGACTCCGTACCCGAGACTCCGTACCCGAGACTCCGTACCCGAGACTCCGTACCCGAGACTCCGTACCCGAGACTCTGTAGATGCCTTCACACTTCATGCCGTAGTTCTCGATGTAATCCACGCACTCCCTGAAGACGGCGGGCAGCTGGATCCCGTCGTACAGCGCCGTCCTCTTCACGGCTTCGGACAGGGGCGCCCCGAACACCGGGCGGACCGTGGGGGCCTCCACCGGGACGGGCTCCGCCTCCGAACCCGGCTTCTTCTTCTTCTTCTTGTCCTTCCACTGTTTGACCACGTCCGCCGCCGTCAGGTCTTTGGACTTCTTTTCTTTGGACTTGTCCTCTTTGGGAACTTTGTCCTTCACCTGCAAACGGAACAAACAAGAGGTTTAAAACATTTACAACATTTACCACAGATCTTAAAATGGACTGTTTATTCATCTACGTTTTTATTCTTTTTTTATTGATACAATGCAAATCATACATTTGTGGATTAGTTCTTGAAATGAGGATATTTATCTTAATTTTGTAGTTTTTCCCAGTTTGTATTTACTTAAATGGACCAAGATTATTTTACTTGTTTCAATTCATATTTTCGTAGTTTAAGCTAAAAAAGTATTTAACAATGGGGTAAGACATTTTTACTTACTTCATTGAATTAAAAAAATAAATCAGTAAAAGAATTCCAGTCGTTTAATCAAGGCAATATATTTAATTTTCACAATGTTTTAGGGGTGCTCACAATTATTTTGCTAATCAGCTAATCAAGATCTTTTTCAAATTCATTTTTTATTGATTTTCGTAGTTGAGAAAAGTAAAGAAAGATTTAATGTCAAAGCAATACTTAAAATGAGTGGTAAACTTGTCAGAGAACCAGGAAGTGCACTGTAAGCACGCTAGTTGTCGTTAGCGTTACCGTGACAATAAAACTCCGCTTTGGCCTGTGAAAATTGTGAAAAGCACTTATAAACTCGTCATGAGGATGTTTGGAGTGGGTTTGAAAAGTGAATAAGACGGAACGGTTTTTAAAGTTTTAAAGGAAGTGAAAAGCTTGAATCATGAGTTTACATTACAACATGAAAATGTTTGATGTATTCATTGGTCTGTCCGAATCAACAACCTCTTCAGCACATCCAGCCCAGAAACCAATTCATCCATGAGTCATTTGTTGCAATTTAAAAAAAATCTAAAATAAATGGAATCTGAATTTGACATATTTTTTCACTACTATTTGACCTGAAAAGAACAAACTGTAACATAATAAACACAAACAATGTGTTTAAAGTCATCTATTTTTCATTCCAGAAAATTTGCTTCCAAAAAAATTTAGATTTTTGAGACAAAAGGCAGAGGAATGAACACATCTACACCAGAAACTAAACACTCAAAATCTATATTCAGGCAGATTCTGCGTTCATTCACAGCTCTTGAAATGTAAAACTATGAATGAAGTTTAGTAAACAACAGCTTCTTGTTACATGGACAATGCTGATGCTGCAGAAATGATACTTGAGATATTGTGCAATCGCCAAACCCTTGTAGAAGTAGTAGAAAGTACTAAATTAAATCTATATTCAATTTATACTCAAGGAAAAAAACAGCTGAAGGATATTTGCTTTACCTTAAAGTCCTTCTCCTTCTTCTTGGAGAAGCTGGGCTTCTTGAACACGTGGATGCCCTTGGAGCGCTTCATTTTGGACGGACTTTCGGCCTCATCTGCCGAGCTGTCCTCCTGGAAGGCCGCGTACCCCTCGGCTGGTTCAAACAACACACAAAAACAAAGACACGGGCTTAGAAAAACACTCTGGAAATGGCAGTTTCTCCCGGAGATAAATCCAGGCGAGAAACAGAAAGAGGAAGTGTGGAGCACGAGAGAGAGAGAGAGAGAGCGCTGCGAGGAAAAGAGGTCAGTTTCTTTTTTAGCGTCGCTCCCACTGCACCTGACGCACTCACACAACACACACACACACGAGCAACAACATAGCTTCGGCCCTATCCCGAAATGTCAGAGCAGATCTAGATGGTGCTTCAAGGCGAGGAGCTGCTTCAAGTGTGTAACGACTACTTTTTCCACATCAACACAACTTTATTTACCAAAGTTTAGCCATTTTTGTGGTTCAGACTTGGTCTTTCCAACTGAAAACGATGACATCACACCAGGTACGTCCGTAGCGGTGTATGTGATAAGACTTAGATTTTGTTAAATGAATGTTTAAAGCAGAGGTGGACAAACCTTTTTTCACTGAGGGCCGCATTTAGGCATACAGAGAGCGAGGGGCCCCAAACGATATGACAATGAAGTGAGTCATTTGACGTCGTTTTGACAAGCATTCACACCTTTAATACGGCTTGGGACTTTAATATTAGCTCTGCATCTCATCAAAATGTGTCTTATTTAAAGTTATTAAAGCAGAATTTTAAAGCAGTCGGCCTTTCTACGTCTCCTCAGTGATGCTTTAGAACAGAGCGCTACTTCCTGTCATTTTATACTTTTTTTTTTTTAAACCTTTTCTTCACAACTACGATCAACATTTGCTACAGGTTCGATCCCATCAAACTAAGTCATAATTAAATAAAAGGTAAACTTAAAACCCCGTCATATTCATATCCATAACTAATCCACTTTTGAATCATTTCACAATTTAAAGAGTTAAAAAAAGTCACTTACAGCCCACCGTAACCGGATTTGACCCGGTTTTCGCCTGATACTTTGGCGCAAACGTTGCGGACGAACGTTACTTTTGAGATGAATCGAATTTGCTCTTGGAACGTAAACCCGTTTTCCCGCTCGACGTCCGTGAAAATTACACATTTGAGCTGTTGATAAATGTAAGAACATAGAACGGAGCAGTGTAAAGTCTGACTGAAGATGTCAAGTTTGATAATGAGCCAAAACGATCGCTTTCCTTTCGCTTTCTGAGATTAAACTCTGTGAAATAGTCAAGTTTTGATGCCACTACATTTAAACTGAGCATTACTTAAAGCCACAGAAGACAAAACAAACACGTTTTAAAAGAGTTAAGGTGTTTTGGGTTGTAACTAATCATTTTAGTAGTCGAGTAGTCAGCAAACATTTCTATTGTACATCAATATATTAGAATACATTTTTAAACAAATAAAAAGGTAGAAATGCAGTGATGGAACTGTTCAGTTTTTGACAAAATAAAATAAGTAAAATAAAATAAAGACAAGAGGGAGAAAAAAAAACTAATTTTGTAGAATTTTTAAAAAGAGTTTAGGGGGAAAAAACAATGCAAAAACTGACTAAATAAATAAAACAACATAAATAAAAACAAGGGAAACATTTGTTTAACATTTTAAATACACACAAAATAAATAAAAGAAGAACAGGACGCAGAGGGGGAAAAAATAAAAAATTAATTGTAAATTGAAAAATAAGGCATCCAAAACAAAAAAAAAAGGTTAAAGCACAAAAGTCTAAAATCTGCGTCTCCTTCAGTCAGTTTCTGTTAAATTTCCATTTTGAAGTCGAGTCCGTAAGTGGATTTTCCCCCATTGTCCGTGTGTCAGTGAATGTGTCATTCAAGTCCTTTAGTCGTTGGTGCAGTTTGTGTCATCCATTTGTGTGTGTAGATCGAGACCTCTTTCCAAGTGTGACCCGGGGCAACAGGAAAAACATAACGGCACGCAACGATTTTTATAATGGAAAATATATAATATAAATATATATATTATATGTTTATTAAAGTTAATTTGTGCACCTGATAAAGATGATTCCTACCTGCAACAGATCAAAAAATAATTCCATCAGAAATATGGCAGCTAATTCACATATAAAAGCATATAATAGTGTTTAATAAGGACTAAAGCTAAACAAAGTCTGATCCAAACAACAAACATGGTCTGATGATTCTAGGCATTTTGGACACGTATTTTGACAGATTAAGACCATACAACGCATCTGCAGTACAACAAGTAGTCGCGTTATGGAGTTTCATATATTAAAAATCCGATTGTATGCGTCCTACCTTTAGTCCGGCTCCTCTAAACTAAACTCCTTTTGTTTTTTTCCCAGCTCTGTCCCTGTCCAGTTCCACCTCGGATCGGCTTCATTGGGTGTTCCTCAAATGTCCAGCTCTTCCTCAACAGCTACAAACAACTACAACAGAGGATACGGGCTGACGTGGAAAAAGCCTCATGCAAACGAGAAAAAGGAAAACTTCACAAACACACACTTACAGTTCAAAACCTACTGGATATGAAGATTTTTTTACATTTATTTTACATTGTATGCTACGGAATATAACCGTCTGATTAAAAAGACACAACGTTTATCAGTCATAAATCATTTGTATTCCATTCCAAGAAGGAACTGTGAGCTCCAGGCATTGATATATATACACATAATATATACACATATATATACAACACATATACACCACACACACACACACACACACAACACATATATATACACCACACACATATTATACACACACACATATATATAACACAACATACACACACACACACACACGCTGTTTTTACATCAACAACGCCTGGTCTCAGACTGACTTGATCTCCCAAACACTGCTCTCCTGATCTGGAATATCTTTTCATTAACTGCAAACCATTCTACTCGCCACGTGAGTTCGCCTCATTCATTCTGGCTGTTGTTTACATCCCACCGAGCGCAAACGTGCACGTGGCACAGCGCGCCGCTCGCGGACCAGATTCTGAGTGTGGAGACCTTCCCAACTCCTTGTGTATATCCTGCGGTAATTTTAACAAGGGGAATCTCAGCCACGAACTACCAAAGTACAGACAGTTTATTAAAGTTCCGACCAGAGAGCAGAACACGCTGGATCACTGTTACACAACAGTCAGTAACGCCCTTCCGCGCCGTGGCTCGCGCTGCTCTCGGCTTTTCAGATCACGCCATGGTTCACCTGATCCCCACGTACAGCAGAGGCTGAAGCTCTCCAAACCTGCAGTGAGGACCTCTAAGAAGTGGACCAATGAGGCAGTGCAGGAGCTCCGTGCGTGTTTGGACATTACAGACTGGGAGGTCTTCAGAGCTGCCACAGAGTTTGGATGAGTACGACACCTGTGACGTCATACATTCGATTCTGTGAGGACTAGCTTATACCAACACAAACCAAAGTCACTTTCAACAATACAAACCCTGGTTCACTCCAAAACTGAGGCAGTTAAGGCAGCAGAAGAGGCAGCGCACAGGGCTGGTGACAGGGGCGCTACAAAGATACAAAGTATGGATTTAGCAAAGAGTGTCGAGAGCTAGATCACAGTACAATACGCGTCTGAAGCAGCAGTTCTCTGACAACAACCCGCCTCCGTGTGGAGGGGCTCCGGCTCCTCACCAACCACAAGCCCCGAGCCCCCCCTGCTGCAGACAATCGAAAACTGGCTGAGCAACTCAACACCTTCTACTCCAGGTTTGATGTGACCACCCCTCTCCCACGGTGGCCACCTCCGCCAACCCAAACCTGGTCTCCCCCCCCCACCTCCCCCACACCCTCTCAGTTCAGGAACAGGATGTTCACAGGCTATTTCGGAAATCCAACCCCGAAAAGCTGCTGGACCAGACGGCGTCTCTGCCGCTACATTAAGACATTGCGCAGGAGAGTTAACCTCCGTCTTCATAGACATTTTTAACACCTCCCTGGGGTCATGCCATGTCCAGCCTGCTTCAAGTCTGCCATCATTGTCCCTGTCCCCAAGAAGCCCCGGATCACTGGACTTAATGACTACAGGCCTGTGGCGCTGACGTCTGTAGTCATGAAGTCATTTGAACGCCTGGTCTTGCCCCACCTCAAGTCCTTCACCTCCTCCCTGCTGGACCCCTGCAGTTTGCTTACAGAGCCAACAGGTCTGTAGACGACACAATCAACCTGCACTCCACTTCATCTTGCAGCATCTGGACTCCCCGGGAACCTACGCCAGGATCCTGTTTGTGGACTTCAGCTCTGCGTTCAACACCATCCTCCCTGCTCTACTCCAGGACAAGCTCTCCCAGCTCAACGTGCCTGACTCCACCTGCAGGTGGATCACTGACTTCCTTGACGGATCGGAGCAGTGCGTGCGGCTGGGGAAGAAGTTCTCAGACACTCGGACTATCAGCACGGCACTCCACAGGGCTGTGTTACTTTCTCCTCTGCTCTTCTCCCTGTACACAAACTGCTGCACCTCCAGCCACGACTCCGTAAAACTCATCAAGTTTGCGGACGATACCACCTCATCGGGCTCATCTTGGACGGGATGAGTCTGTCATACAGGAGGGAGGTGGACCGGCTGGTGTCCTGGTGCAGCGGTATAACAACCTGGAGTTCAACGTTCAGTAGACAGTGGAGACTTCAGACCCCAGCCCCCCCTCACCATGACAGACTCCCCCATCACCACCGTGGACTCTTTCCTTGGCACCACCATCACCCAGGACCTCAAGTGGGAGCCTCCATTAGCTCCCTCATCAAGAAGGCCAGCAGAGGATGTACTTCCTGCGGCAGCTGAGGAAAGCCAAGCTGCCAGTGCAGATGATGGTGCAGTTTTACACGGCCATCATTGAGTCCATCCTCACCTCCTCCATCACCGTGTGGTACGCTGGAGCCACAGCCAGGGAGAAACAGAGACTACAGCGCCCTCTGCTGAAGCCACAGCCAGGGACAAACAGAGACTACAGCGCATTGTGCGTTTCTGCTGAGAAGGTTGATCGGCTGCAGACTTCCATCTCTGCAGGACCTGTATCGTCTCCAGGGCTCTGGGACGAGCAGGTCGGATCACAGCTGACCCTTCTCACCCTGGACATGGTCTGTCTGAACCACTCCCCTCAGGCAGGAGGCTACGGTCCATCCGGACCAGAACCTCCCGCCACAAAAAGTTTCTTTCCCTCTGCTGTTGGACTCATGAACACTTCAAAACACCTACCACTTTAACTACACACTTCATCACTCACTGCACTGTCACTTTCTGCACTCAAACTGTAAATCTAACTGTAACTCTTGTGTACATAGAAAAGCCTATTTTATTTTTATGTATAGTAATTTTAAATTGTTTCTTAATGCATGCCCTTTTTGATTGAATATATGTTGTTTTATTATTGCTCAGTGTTTATGTTGCACCTTAAGGCCGAGACAAGTTCTATGTTTGTGAATTTTGTTCATTGACAATGGCAATAAACCCCTTCTGATTCTAAAACAGTGCTCTTAAAAAGGCTTTAAAACACTCTTTGGGCGTTTAAACTGGATTCTTATTTGCAGATACTGAAAAAGAAGACACGGCACGAGGCTGAATGAGGAGAGGAGAAGACTGGGCTGAAGCAGATCTTATATTACTGCCAAAGGAGGCAAGAAGAGAGGAGAAGAGATAGGAGAAGAGAGTGAGCAGAGAAGGGGAGAAGCAGAGAGAGGGAGAGCAGAGAGAGGAGAAGAGAGAGGAGCAGAAGAGAGAGGGGAGCAGAAGAGGGGAAGAGGCAGAAGAGGGGAAACGAGGGAGAAGAGAAGAGAGAGCAGAGAGGAGGGAGCAGAGAGAGGGAGAAGAGAGAGGGGAAAGCAGAGAGAGGGGAAAGCACGAGAGGGAGAGGTGAGCAGAGAGAGGAGAGAGAAGAGGGCGAGCAGATGAAGGGAAGCAGAGAGAGGGGCAGAAGAGAACAGAAGAGAGGGGAGCAGAGAGAAGGGAGAGAGAGAGAGAGGGGAGAAGAAGAGGAGCAGAGAGAGAGGAAGAGAGAGAGCAGAAGAGGAGAAGAGAGAGAGAGCAGAGAGAGAGGAGCAGAAGAGAGGGAGAGCAGAAGAGATGAGAGCAGAAGAAGGGAGAGCAGAAGAGAAGAGAGGAGCAGCTTCCTGTGCCTCCTTCTGTGGGTCTCAGAACCACATGAAGGCGGCATGTGTTTTCATCCTCATAGAAAAGAATGGAGGCGTCTATTTTGCCGCACGTCATGGCGTCCCGGCGTCCTGGTGCGTTGACCTTTACTCCTCATGTTTACCAAAAACAATCCAAGCAGGATTTGAAATCTGAGTTTCCTCCTTGTATAATTAGAGTAACTCCCATCTCCACAAAGAGTCCAGAGATGGTTAATCTTTCTCAAACTATTTTAAAAGGTTGAGTCTTTTGTATCGTTGAAGATTGATGATTCAAAATAAAGAACATTTGTGATGAAATAAAGAAGTGTAATGCCTGAACAAGCAGCTGCCTGAGGACGATTACCAGATGAATGAACTGCTTTTGATATAGAGGATGTTGTTAAATGTGGGATAAAGCCATGCTTACTTCTCTTCTCCTTCTTCTTGAACTTGTTCTTCTTCTTGTTGTGCTCCTTGTCGTCGTCGGACACGTAGACGTCGGGGGGCTCGTGGTGGTGTCCATCGTGAGGAGGTGAGGGCTCCCCGGTGCGGTACAGCCCTGGGAACTTGGTAGGACTGATCTCCTCGGAGCTGGGCGTGCGGGCCACTCCCCCCGGGTGCTCCGCCCTCCGCTGCTCGGCCGGGCTGCTGCTCGGGGGCAGGAAGCACTCCGTCATGGCTGTGGAGCCCGGGACCCTGCGGCAGAGCGGCTCATCACAACTGCACAGAGGGGCCATTTGAACAGACCAACACAACACAGAGAGACAGAGAGACAAAATGAAAGGAATTATCATTTTTAGGGCTCAATAAATCTCTAAATAAATAGATCTGAGTTGTGGAACGTCGTAACTTTAACTATGACTCAATATATCGATAGTAACAAACTACTAACCAAGTATTTAACGAAGTAACTGCAGCTTCTTTTGACGATATTGAACATTTAGCAAAGGGTTTACTGGGATTATAACGCTTAAAGAGGATTGTGGCATAAAGTAGTTTCAGTATTATTGTTTAACATTTACATTTGCTTCAGAAATACATCAAACTTTAGAATGTGGCATCACGACAGACATTTATAAGACGTTGTGTTACAGCGGAAGTGCTACTGGTGCCGTGAAGCACATCTAAAACGACCTCAGTGGACTGAAATCTGACAGTAATAACCAGTAACCAGTCTGTGCAGCTGGTGAAAGAGGAAAATGCTAATTATTGACCAAGAAAAGAACCAATAGAGAGCCACAAACGTCACCGCACACACAGAAGTTTGGATGTCACGGTGTCGAAAAGTTAGTGTTACGATTATTGTAAAAAGAAACGTCACGATTTCACGGTTGTTGTCATTTAGACCGAACAACAATGATCCTTTGTTTGCTTTCTTTCACAAGTCGAGCTTTAGGAAATCAAACTTTGATTATGGATGTCACAATAACAAATGTTAGTGTTACGGTTACTGCGAGAAAAACATCACGACTTAATGATTATTCACAATTATTGAGACTGTGACTAAAAACAACAGTGAAATCTTTCATTTTCTCTCATTCCCGTGTCTGACGTGTTAGATTTTCTCAAGTTTGTGAGCGGTTTTACGAAACTGAACTTTCTGAAAGACAAAATACAGTTAAATGTAGTAAAAACAGCCAGATAAAATGAAGTTCTTTACATTTCGGTCGATTTTTTGGGACTTTAGAATGAACAAAAATACTTAAATTTGCTTCAAAAATTGTCACAATTATTATCTTTTGGTTCTTACGATTACATTATGACCCGAATAATCACGATTATCGATTAACCTGATAATCTTGACATCCTAGTAATGATACTGGCACATGAAACAGCCAGATTAAAAAGAGTACTTTACACCTAGTCTGACTTTTCTGGAGCAAGTATATTGATTTAAAATAACTCCTTGTCGCTGCTTACAATTCTAACGATGATTATTTTTTAGTTCTAGTTATTGTGACCTGAACAATCACGACAATCAATTAACTTATAATCTTGACATCCGTATAAACGTGGAAAACATTTGGCTTGAGTAATCAAGTCGAGTGAATAAATTACTGAACAACTAGACCTGTCAAATAATATTAATAACAATAAATATCACAATAAAGCATAATATTGAAACACTTTGCAGCCGACACAATCAATCTAAAACAGGTTAACTCAAGTAACCCAAACCTTTTACTAAATATAGCCTACAATATTGTAAAAAAATATGAATAATGAATAAAAAGCAGAATTTAAACACTTAAGAATTGTCTATAATGAGTCATAGAAGTTATTTGTTCAACCTTTTACAACTCAAATCTTCTTTTAATACAAAAACAATACCAAAGAAAGGGTAAATATAGTTCCATCTCTCATTTATTGAACGAAAAGTCGATAATAGGGCTGCAACGAACGATCTTTTTGCTCGTCGATGATTTTTGATTAATCGACTGGTTGTTTCGACAGTAAAGTCCCACGATGAAACATTTTGGGCTAAATTTGACCCAGATGAAGCTGAGGTGAAGCCGTTTGAACATCCTGGTGTTGTTTATTTAAGAATAAAAAAAAAAGAAAAAAAAGAGTACCGGTAGTAACATTAAATACACTCAATTTACACATTTTCCGTGTCATTTTCACAGAATTGCGGCTCAATTTGAGTCAAAACAAGGCCTTTTCTCAGCTCATGGCATGTTTTGCGACCTGTGTATGGACAAATTAACAGTTACTCAATTACTAAATTAGTCGACAGTCATTTTAATAATCAATAAATTGCGATGAATTGATTATCTTGTTGCAGCCATAGCACATTAAGTGGACAGCTAGCTTCTCTTTTTAGAACAATCAGCTTAAATAAACAAGCTTTTCTCTTCTGAACTAAAACTGATGCTATAAACACAGCAGTTTTTGTTTTTTGTTTGCAATAAACATTTAAACATGAATCTGAATTGCATAAAAACACGTTGAAACAGTCCATCACCTGCACTGTTATGTTATGTAAAGCTGTCATCTGTCTCCTTGTCAAATGTCAGATGTTATATTTACGACGCACAAAGAGGAACTGGACCGGGACTCAAGGTATTTCATGAAGCAGAACTAGCATCAGCGCAATGACAAGTGTGCAACAGTTCTGGGAAAGATAAAACTAGACGCGACAACGTTCCTAAATGTGTTCATCTTCACTCGGTCACTACGAGATTGGCAAGTTTCCCTCATTTTCTCTCACTTAACCTCAACAAAACAAATGTAAACGAGCACAAGTGTCAACACAATACACGGACAACACGCATATGTACGTGTACAGATGTATAATTTAAGACTTTACCATAAAAAAATAGCAAAAACAGACCGTTATCCTCTGAATGAAGGGCCCATATGCTAGCGTTACTTTAGCTTCAGCATGCTAACTTAGCCGATTAGCATCACCATTTCTTTTAGGACAAATCGGCTCGTTTAGCTTTTTTTTTACAACAGACATTTGGGCAAGAAATAGCTGCAAACTGTATATATTGATATGGATTCATAGTTGTGAGCATTATAAAATAAATATGAAGGAAGCGAAAACATTACCAAGTTCCGTCTGGTTCGGGCAATCTTCTGTGTTGAGCTTCCGGTTCTTCGTACGTTCCAAATAAACAGAGCTACGCATGCGCCAAACTGACAAAGCATGCTGGGAAATGGAGTTCAGAGAAGTAGAAAACATTTGTCGACAAAAATGTAAATTGTATGACGTACGTGTGCGAGAAATTATACAATTCTGATTCATTGTTTATTAAATTATACTGTTTTAAACTGTTCATTGTAAAAAAAAAAAAAAAAAAAAAAAAAAAAAAAAAAAAAAAAAAAAAAAAAAAAAAAAAAAAAAAAAAAAAAAAAAAAAAGAGAGAATTTGGATTAAAATAATAACAGACAGCAATACCACGAAGATGTGAAATATATATAAAAATAATAATAATATAAAAATTAAAACAAATGAGTTACCCAAATGAAAACAAACACAATAATAAAAAATAAATAAATAAATAGCAAATCTAGACCAAACAATTCCATTAATCGAATCTATTAAAAACGTTTCCATGTCCATGAGATAATGGTGCATTGCCTGAAAAGTTCCACAGTTTGGCATTAAACTTACCCTTCTTGCATATATTCAAGTGTTTTAATTTGCAATTCAATTTTTTTTTACTGCAGATAAATACACAGATTTTTAAATATATGTATGCATTTATTTAAAACCAATCTCAGGAATATAAATTATAACACAATTAAAAAAGAATGTCAAAATGGCACAAACGGTTTAAAGTTTACAGTATGGGTTGGCTCTAAGAAAAAAGGCTGCAGTGCCATTTTAAGCCAACAGGGGCCCACGCTGCATACTTTCATCTCATGCTGACCACAAGTTATTTCAACAGCAAAAACGCGACAAGAAGCAGTTGAAATGCCAGCTTTTGGTCTAAATTTAAACAAACCACTTGCTATTCTGAGACGTGATGTAGGTTTCCTTTTCCTGAGCGTGTGTTTGGTCCACGTGGACATCTGAAACTCATTATGCCTTTGATCTTCACTGGCTCCAGGCTCAAACCCACAGCTGCAGCAGTGAAAGGGGGTCACCAGCACTGGCACGGGACAAATCATTACATGTGCTCACTCACATTTCATTCCGTAACTTGCTTTATGGTTTGTCATCTAATTCTTCTTTTAAAAACAATCACTCTTACAGTTTTAGTCCATTATTCTGAAGTCTTAAGCGAGAATCGAGGACATTTTATGGACCCTCAACCAAAAGTCCAGGCCCGTGTTCGCACTCGCACGCAAACCACATCAAAATTGGGACTAAATCTGGACTAGAACTGGTCCAAACTGAGTCTACGTCAGGGCTAAACCGGGATCAAACCAGGAGTGTAAAAACAGCAAAGTTATATTTCACTGGCAATTATCTTCCCATTTAGTGAAGGATTCTCGCGTGTGTGTGACGTTAAGGAGCAAAAATAGTAATATAGTAAGACAAATTTATCCACATAACTCTGGATTAATGCGATGGCAACTATTAAGGGACAAAACCTGAACTAAACCGAGTCTACAAGGCTCTTCGCCGTCCATTTTGAAGTCATAATTTGATGAAAATGTCGAGTTTGTCCTTGGAAAATGATCATATTATCTTCACAATTTTGGTAGTGAAAGTAAAGTAAGCAATTCATTCTGTTCTCCGAAAGGAAACAGAACTGAAAAGTGCCGTTTATGTCGGTTTATTTCTAGTTCATCATTCAGAAAGCGGGAATTATTTATCAAGATCGATTATTTTATGAATCCATCATCGCAATATACCAGTAACAACTAATACAAATGACTATCTTGACTATTGTAGAAGCAAAAGTAAGTAAAGTCAGCAGTTCAATCTACAGTAAAAAGGAAACCTAAGTGTACGGAACCTTTTATTTGTCATGTCAAGTTATTTTATCGTTATCATGGCGTCAACAATCATGAAAAAACGCAAAATTGTTCGGTTTCTTCTCACAATAATCGCGTTTGACACTGTATTGTGACGTCAATTCAACTTAAATGTCAGAATGAGCACAAACAACACCTCATTTTGTGCTCCCTTCGTTAGTTAGGACATTGAATCTGTTCCCAGTTGGCACGGACTGCAAAAAAAACCCCAAAAAAACCCCAGAGCGATAACGTCTTTTGAATAATGGGGACAAAGGGCATATTGTGTGGCACGGAGGAGCTGGCATCAACAAACGCTCCCAAACACCTGTGGACCGCACTCATATCAGGACTACGCTGTCCTCCCAGGAAATGATGCGTTCTGTCGGCAGAGAACACGAGGTGAGAGCGGGCGCAACGGGGGGACAAATGTGGACAGAACCAGAGGAGGAAAAACAACAATGAAGGAAAGAAGAAGTGCTCGGTTTAGTCACTTAAGTAAAAGTACAGACACAGGAGCAGCGAAATACTCACGTGAAGGTGAAAGAAGTAGAGTCAAAATCGACTAAACGTTATGAAGTATTGGTTTGAAAAAAAGGACTTTAAGATGATTTTGAGTGTTTCCAGTGAATTTTATACAGAAAGTCACTGCGAATGTGCCAAATGTAATCCTTCAAACCATGTGAAAAATGTTAAAAAACTAGAAAGTACAGATAATATCCACTGTAGAAGTGACTTGCGCAGTACTTTTACTTTGTACTTTGTTACTTTTCCAGCTCTGTGGGTCACGTTTAACATTTAGGCTGAACAATTCTGGAAAATGTATCGCTATTGTACTTTTTCCGTCGCAGTTTTGGTCTTAAAATCCAGATTCAGTTCACGTTTTAAACATTTCCCGGAGCGTTAAACGTTCAAGAAAAGATTAAAGTTTGAAATATGAACGGCTAAGCTAAAACAAAGTCACACGCATTCGATTTTAGACAAGCTACTTTTGAATGTACAGCACATTATATCACCAAAATTATATACAGCAATTAGCCATTTAAAGTGAAATCCATTGTGATTTCAAAAACAATATAATGATTTGTAAATACATAAAACCACTTCTTACTATCATAAATGTAACTTGATTAATGCAACAAAAAAAAATGTCTGTAAATATTCTATATGATTACAACTGAAAATGTTGTTAAATGACAGTAACTAATTATTCTGAAGAAGTTTATAAAGATTTTATTCTTGACTTTATTTGATAACAGAAAATTGCATATTTTTTATTCTATTTTACATTAAAGAAGACAATTATTGAGTATTTATAACCTACATAGATCATAATTTTACATTCTGTTCACTGTAAACCACTAAATTGATCTAAAACAGTTTAATGATAGAAGCACGCCCATTGACTTCCTGTTCAGCTCCGCCTCTTCACAGTGACAAGCAGCAGATTGTCATTTAAGGTTTAAAAAAAAAAAGGTACTTTATTGTCCCCGTAAGGGATGTTTATTTTGGAAAATGTCTGTACGTGACATGTTAAAAAGTCTACATTTTTGGAATAATTGCAAGTCCAGCGCCGTGTAGGAGGCAGGGGGGAAGTTAAAGCCACTGGAATACTCAAAGAAAACAAAATAAAACGCATCATTCCGCACGACTTTCACTAAAACGCCGGACTAAAGCGAGCCACAACTCAAACTGAAGCTGTTCCTGAACTCTTTAGAGAACCGACTCTGGTCTGAAGCCGAGACTCCGGTAGGTTTAGCTTCTGTTTACTCTGTTTTTAACTCTAATTATAAGCGGAAACAAACTCTTTCTTTGGTAAATATAAAAAGGAGGAGTGACGCCGCTGTTGGAGGTCCGGACTGACTGAACCTTTGTTGAGTTTTGACAAATCCTTTTTCAAACCGAAGCTAATGTCATAATTGTGATGAAGTGAAAACGTTTCGGCAGAATATTTTCTCAGTGTAATCATTTTCATCTATGTCTTTATGTATATATTTTAACAAACTGCCCCTGATTCTTCCCAAAATGGCTGATTTGACTGAAAACAAGTGGATTATCTCTTTCTTTTTATATTCTATTATCTATTACCTTCCCCTTCCGTCTCTCCATAGTTTTTGTTTTAATAAAAAGATGGACAAATCGGAATAAAAGCAGAAAATGTCCACATGTTTCCGCAGGTGTTATAATATGTTAGTGATGAGGGAACACGGTTAGAACTGATAAAATAAACGTTACTCACCTTATCTCCGCTTTGAAGCACAAAATAAGTTCGACTCACGTAGATGGTTAACCGTCTCTGACACCAAACAGCTTTTTATTTGGCACAAGACTTGCATAATAGTCGATCATATGTGTAAAAATACATTATATTCAACATAAAACACATCTAGTAAAAAAAAAAAAAAACACTATTGAAAATATATCTAAAAAAATATACAGTGGAACAAACAGCAGAGTTACACATTGTGCACAGGGCTTTTATAAAAGGGCAGGATTATCTTACAGGGGGGATCCACGAGCAGTTCAAAGGTTATAACGTGAGCGTGCAGGCCGTGCGTTATGGATTCTGTAACGCGGTCGGACAGGTTCGAGGACTGAGAATCAAAAAAGGTGCAAGTGGCAATGTGACGGAGGGGCTGATTTTGTCTCCAATACGTTTGTTGTAAAAGCACAAGGAAGAGAAAGCGGTCACATCTTGAGTTTATGTTGTTTTGTTTTTTTTATGGCTCCCGGACACAATATTCACATTCTCTCAGAAATGTGTCGTAATGTCTCTGCCGAGCATCAAAATTCACATAAAAGTGCAGAAATAGTAGCATACGGCGCGTTTCTGATCTACTTTTTTATACATTTTAAGAAACAGTTTTGCAGTTTTATGTGCTGTGTCTGTTCTCTCACAATAGGCGATTGCACCTTGTATTGTCGTTTACCATCATTAAAAAAAAACAACGTGACATTATCATCAAACTTGATCCAAAAACACCCACGAATGTTTTGAATTTCGCACATTGACTTCACTTGCGCTCGTTTTTCCCACTTCTGAAGAGATCCCGTGGCAATTCAAAGCCGTTTTGGACGTATACAATGTTCAAATCGTTTTTTCTTCTTCTTTTAAATCAATAACAGCAAAACAATTAAGAATATTACTGTAAAATCCATTTCCCCCAAAACATCACTTGCGCTTCTTTTTTGATCGTCGGCCGTTGTGATTGTAATAACGGATCTTGTTATGAATAAAAACGACATTTGTGGATTTTTCTTTCGGATATTTCTCATCAGAACGCCATAAAATGGACACACGGTTAGATCTGAGAACGTGACATCACATCGTAGATAACCAATCACCTGTGAATCTGCTGTCGCTGATGTAAAAGTGATCAAGTCCAGGGCCTCTTGTTGTTTGTTTGTTTGTTTGTTTGTGGATCAGAAAAGGCAGTTCATACATTTGACGGCTTTGGACCCGTAGTCGACGCACTCGGGCCCGATGCACTGGCAGCACGCGTTGTGGAACCAGCGATACTTGGAGCCCCCCATGGACTCGCAGTACTGCTTGCACTGGTGGATGGAGACGCAGTCGTCGAAGTACACCACCGTGCACATGCTCTCTGCACAAAAACACCACAGGCAGAAGAAGATCAGTACGGGGCAAGTATTCATCTCGTTTTATTCTTACTGCGCACCGTATGGCTGTTAAGTAACAAAGTACAAAAGTAAAAGTACTGTCCTTTAAAGTCCATATGGCATGTTCTCCGTTTTCGTCTCATTATGACTTTTATGACCTTTTGTGAATATATCAGTGAAGTTGTGAAAGATGAGAGTTTAAAATGACAGGAACCAGAGCCGAGTTCTAAAAACAGAATCCCTCTGTGATGTCATCAATGTGCGACGTGCCATTGGCAACACAAAGGACGATTTACACGTAACGGACACACTTTTCTGACCGTCGAAACGATCGTTCGACCAAAATAAAAAAGGTGTCGTAGACGAAACTGACGAAATGAAAATGGCGTAATCCCTGTCATTTTACGCAAAAAAAAAGATAGACCAACTTCTTCCTCCAAACTCCGCCCACACAACGACCTGAGGATTGAAGTAGAAAGTAGATTGTCCACCGTCTTACCCCCCTCGACTTCAGGGCCTCAAAACTCCTACCACGGACACAATGAATGGATACTTTTGGCGCATTCTCTTGGAAGAAGACATCATCGGTTCGTGTCGTCTAGTTTTTTTGCGAACGTTTAGCCGATTAATCGGTTAACGGCGCCTTAGTTGACCGACATTTGCATTGGTCGACTGATTATATGGATTTATCGGGAGAGCATCAGAAAGGAGAAGGTCTGGAGCGAGTTAGCAGAAGATTTGTGAGCCAATCGTGCGTCGAATCAACCGCTTTACATATAAAACACACAATTTCCTAATATTTTCATGACAAATCCATATAAAAACACACAATCTCCAAATATTTTCTGTATAAATAGTCACTTTTTGTTGGCGTCTTTCGAGTGCAGGGGTAGGGTTCCACGATTGAACAACTATGTTTGTATTGCACTTTATTTGTTGCTGTTGTTTCCCCTTTTAACAAAGTAAAAAAAAAAATCAATCAATCAATTCTACCTGTATCTACAGCACTAATGAGCCAACGAACGAGGCTGGGCTGGACTTAAAATGATTCACAAAATGGATCAAATTACATTCAGACTTACGGTAATTCGAAAAAGGGCAATTTTGATCGATTTTGGACCAAATGGGACAATTACGCTGGATCACATCTTCAGGACTGGAATATAAAACGTGTTTGTACAATATCTTCTCTGTGTCCAGTTTCTGTTCCGTTTTATGACTTAAAAAAACGGAGAAAAACAGACACTGACTCTGACTGACTCTCGATTAAAATGCCATTAACACCTCAGTCAAACATTTGGGAAAAGTGGACAAAACGTCGTCGTTAAGTCGCACCACGGACCGTCCGGAACCACCACTCTACCACCTCGGACGATGCACTGAGCACATCCGCCTGCAGGTGTCGCCAAAAACAAAACCGCTCCCCTGCCCCGCGCGGTAAAGTACAAACACATGTTTTCGGAGGCGGCCGAGAGCGAAGTGAATCACTGCTATTACGAGTCCGGGCCCGACACAGCGAGACGGAAACGCGGGCAAAACAACATTCATCACCTTTACTACTTCCTAAAAATGTGCGGTAACAACGAGGCGCTAAAGTATGCGTCGGCTGTACAAAAAAATAAACATTAGCGTCTCAAAAAATGTCACAATATGTAGTCAATTTTTAAATTCAAGAAAAATGAGCGAACAGTCTTATTTTAAAAACAGAAAAAAGCGTGTGTCTTTTAAAAAAAAATTCAAACTAAATCAAAACGGCGCTTTTGCAGTTCTTCAGAGTCACAGTTTGTGTGTAGCCGCAGCTGCCCTGGGGCACAGCTGAGGAGGAGTGATGGAGACAAACATCATAAGCAGCCAACAAACGCCCATAAAGACGAGTTTGCCATAAATATATATATAGAAAAACAAAGTAGATGAATAGAAGATAGAAGATCTGTGGAATCACTGATGAAAACACAATTGAATCCGCTTTTATTGTATTTACACATCTTCAGTGGATTCCTGGGGGGGTGTTGCGTGTTGCCGAGTTGATCCGTTCGCTTTGGCAACAGAGAAGAGTTTGGCGAGACACGTTTGAGATGAGTCGCTGTTCGCATAATGAACTACGCTGCAATGGTAAGCTCAGATGTACGGATATTGCAGATCCAGGAGGCGATCTGAACTCTTAAACAGAACTCTCTTAAAAAAAAAAAAAAAAAAAAAGGGGCAGTTGTGAGAGGAGTCATGTGCATTTTGTTTTGCCAACGTTAAAATTTGCGGTTTGACGACACATTTGGGAGTTACTTATGGGGAGGTAGGCCGGATATCTGGGGGGGGAAGACGGATGTGCGGAGTTAATGTACTACGCGCTATCATTGATATGTATTTGACCTTCAATTATTGTCCAGTTATGCCTTAATGTATTAGTCAATTTAACTACGTAAATTTTACACTGAGATAAATGAAAATATCGCCTATTGTAAATAAATATCACACCTTTTTCGAGTCATTTTCTTGCATAAAAAAAAAACGTACATTGTCAGTCAGAGCGAAGGATACAATTTAGTACTGAAGAAAGTGTGTATATCTATTTGTCAGTGAGGTATTGCTGATTACATATTTAGACCCACATCGACATATTTAGGAGCAAATTAATCAGAAATGTGTGAAAAGCATGTGGATTTTAGAACGTCGCGCAATCGTCGAGGGTGTTGCGTTGCGTTTTTAATTATCAGAAAAATGTGCCAATGTCTGATCAAATGAATCCACTTAAATTGCAAAAATATCACTTATATTACTCTTATTTTGAAAGTGTGTTTTAATGTCACATCTTATATTTGCGTTAGCACTTTATTCTCCTGCAAGCTGATGCTACGACACCGAGTATTTCTTTCTCATTGTGAACATCATCAGTACTTCCAAACTAACTAGTGTGCGACAATAGTACTCTCAGAAGTGTTGACATAACGTCTCCACCGCTCGTTTTTGTCTCTTTACAAACAATTATGATCGGGCTACTATAACTCTGTATAACTATGCGAGTGGCGCTTTGCTACCTTGTCCGCGTTAGTTTGGCGGTGAGATTACTGTTGCGGGCAGGGACCACGTTGCTGGTGCTGGTTCTCGAGCGTCTCCAGTAAAGGACACCAGTTCTTCGTGGTTGGGACATTCTCCTCGGCGACATGGGAAGGACCACACCATCATGTTTAATGGGCGTGTCTCCCCTTCCGGTCCAGAGGCGTTTTTAATCGTGTTGTCAAATTGTGGAAGCCAAAATGATAAGTAAAAGCGAAGACCAACACAAACCAAAGTAATTCATGCGTAGCCGGCAATGGTCGCGTTTTCACTCGGCGCCTGGAGTGCGATGCTGTTCACAAGCTCTCCGTGCTCGGATTGGACTGTTTGTGCGGATTGTCTTGAGAGTCGCTGTAGTTCTTGGTGTTACACATGTTCCTGTGTAAGCTGGAGGCAAAGAAAGAGTCACTCCTTCTGGCGAACATAAAGGACTCGAATACTTCTTAAAATAACTCCTAAAACGAGCCAACAGTTTGACGTCTTACACAATGTACAGTATTTCTACTTTTTTCAGTGCGTATAATGGATGTTAAAGTGGACACGGTTTGTTTTTTGGTCGCGTTTAGCATTTCGCTTTGTAAATGAGCCCCTCGAGTCGCCCCTCGAGGCAACTACTGTTGTGATTTTGGGCGTTACAAAAATAAATTGAATTGAATTGAATTGAAATGAAAAAAAAAGCATTCAATGGGGACGAGAGAGGGAAGGACATGCAGCACATTTTCGGAGTTGGATTTGAAACGCTGCTGCGCATTTTGTATTTGTTGATCTAGAATACAATTACAAACTACTCTTCTGTTTCCAATGAGGTTTTTATGCTGCGTTACAGTCGTCCTCGGAACAAGGGCGGCACCAGGTCCGGAACCAGGACGGAACCAGGTCCGGGACCTGGTCGGAACCAGGCTGGAACCAGGTCAAAACCAGGTCGGAACCAGGGCGGAACCAGGGCGGACCAGGGCGGGACCAGGATGGAACCAGGGTAGAACGGAACCATGTCGGAACCAACTAGGTCGGAACCAGGACTGAACCAGGACGGAACCAGGACGGGACAAGGTCAGGACCAGGGCGGACCAGGTCGGAACCAGGATGGAACAGGGAAGAACGAACCAGGTCGGAACCAGGTCGGAACCAGGACGGAACCAGGACGGAACCAGGACTAAACTAGGACGGAACCAGGACAGGACAAGGTCGGGACCAGGACGGGACCAGGACGGGACCAGGACGAACCATGTCGGACCCAGGACAAAACCAAGTCGGAACCAGGGCGGAACTTGGAGTTACTTTTTTTTACGTCATTGTTGTTAAAACGATTACCTCGACTCAAACAAGTAACAAAAACAAGTAAAATGTTTATATCGTATCAAAACGCGGGTCCAAGTTGCTTTATTGACCCGGACATAGTTATCACGTTTCCAACGTATAAAAACGTCGCTCGAGAGTGAATTTCTGCTTTTGTTTACGTTAGCTCCATGCAGACGTTAGCAACATTAGCATGCTAGCATGTAACGACGCGGTTAAGTATTTCTCTTTGGTCATTAGTGTTTGTTTACCTGCTTTACATGTTTCAAATTGCCTTTTTAGAAACGTAAAACTGGATTCTTTTTTAACTGACGCAACAATCTGGGGAATAAAGAAGTGTGATTGGCCACAAAACGGTTTCATTCCAGCGCCCTCTGCTGGTAACATTTAGAATTCTCCGATACTTTAACCTTTTTCCACACTCATTTCAAGCTGTAAAACGTCAAACGTAGTTAAAATAATACCACAAATAAAGGCATAAAACAAAGACCTATAAAACATTCTAATTGTAAATGGTAAAAGATTGTATTTATGTGTTCTTATGTTCTCGTTTGGCCCCACATTTCCAGAGCCGTTTCTCCAAAGATAAACTGGATAAAGCCGTAACAGGCCTGGTTTAGTAAAACAAACTTCTGTGAACATTATCTTATCTGAACATAAGCACTTTAAAACACTTCATTTAATCTTCCTTAAGCAGAAATAATGACTAGACACGAGCCTCGCACCGATAACATCTTTTCAAACGCTTTTAGGCGAATGGCAGGAGTTACTTATCGCGCAGGAAAAGGTTTCGAACTGAAGAGTCGAGTTACAGAAAGATCAGGACGGGGGGGGGGGGTAAAAATGGTGACGAGTTAAAAAGGCGCAGCTGGTTTGAATGAAGGAGTTCACGAAGCTCCTCCCAGGTCTGGACTCGGACGGGAGCTCGGCGGCATTTCGGCAAAACGGGGGGGGGGCCGTCACAGTACGGCAGGGGGAACGGGGGAGCAGGTACGGGTTTGGCGCGGGCCACGGAGCCTTTTTGACATTCAACGCGAGCGACACCGACCCAGCGCTTCTGCAGTCGACTGAAGGCGACGCCGACCTTGAATTGGTCGGTTTGAGAAAGGGGGGTGGCGCTTGGCAAAAGCTCTCAAAAACGATTCAATATCTCCACGATTGGTCCGTGTAGCTGTACCCAAAGTCCACCAACAACCAAAATCAACCGACCTCGATTTATAGAGCCCTTTACACAGGCATAAAAACCAGGAAACTCCCACACGTGCATTGTCCTTGCTGCTGTTGGGACTACTTTAAAATGCGCCTTGAAATAATAATAATAATAATAATCAGTAAAACACATTCGTCAGACTATTGCTTTGGTGTCTTCCATTATTGTTCGTAAATCAATAATCAAAAAGTTCATGTCACTTGGGAAAAACATATTCGATCAAAGAGAATTGTATAAATTGCAGTTTTTTTCATTTAATATTACAGTTGATTTTTTTGGTTCTTTTTTTTGGTATTTTAACACGAGGAACCTTTTGCAGTTCCTATGGCTTTTTTTTTTTTTTTTTTTACTGGGGCTGGAACTAACCTTTACTTCGGCGATAAATTCCATCGTTTTTACCTTTTTTAAATACGTTCGAACCAAATAAAAACGGTTGAAATATGGTGACAAAAGACTTCTGGACACAGAATATTTACAAATAAAGTGAATTATTGACAAAAAATTTGAGATATTTGATTATTTTTTGGACATTTCGCGCGGTTCCGGTTAATGCCACAATACGATTACGATCGACTAATCGCCATTGTTCATCAGATTAATCGTAGCAGCTCTACATTGAGTCGAAAATAAACTGCAAAAGGAGTTTAACGTCTCAGTTTTACACTAGAACTAGCTATTAATTTGATAATAACGACATAAAAACATACAAACATTGATTTAGATAGTCCAAATTGATTGACAACGAGCCTGAAATACACTAAAATCACTGTATTTCTTTTTAAATAATATCTAAAAAAAAAACATGAGTTCAAGCGCGAGCGTCGTGGAGCGTGTGCATTTCAACTTTGTGGTCGTTCGCTGCTCATTTCAGCCCCAAAACCGAACACGGCTCAGTCTAAACTCTCGCACATCTGGACTGGATTTCGGGGCCGGAGCGGCAAACAAACAAACGTGCCGATGTTCCGTGCGACCTGGGGAACGCGCTGCGCCGTAGAAAAATGTTCGGCGTCTCCAAAAAAAGGAAGAAGAAAAAAACAAAAACAAAAAAAGGACGAGGAGGAAGAAGGACAAAGTAGAGCAAAAAGTAAGCGTTTGATGTCAGGATTTTGATTTTTATTGAATGTTTTCGCCTTCAAATTGTACATTTTATTATGTTTTTATGACACAAAACTCTGTACATTTTGACGCTTAATAACAGCACTTTCGGTATGTTTCCCTGTGGTTTTATTCCACTTCTGATAAAAGCTCAAGATCCTTCTAAAACTGTAACTTAAAAACTGCATCGCAATCGTGTCCGCGTTAATAAAAACCAACTACACATCTTTTTGTTTGTCTATTGTCATTTTTTTTTTCTTGTATTTTTTCCGCTTGTTTGTCGTTTTGTCTTCGCTTTGTAGAGAAGCTCCACTCAGTCTCCACATCTGTGCAGCAGCAGCAGCAGCAGCAGCCGCGTTAAGACTCACATTTATGTTCCACTTGAAAACATCCTCATAAAGCCCGGTCGTCGGCGGCAACACTTTGAGCCTGATCCAAAGCAGGTTCTGGTAATGATACACTTACTTCAGTCGGTTTTGAAAGTACTGTCCTTTACTTTTTGAGGGCCTCGTTTATCAAACTTCCACAAACGTCTTCAAACTTCTCGTCTCTCCTCTCTCAGATCAGTGTTCCTCAGATGATTCAGAGCCACGCCTTCTCTAACGCACCTGCTGCAGAACATGACGTGCTGGGACTCTTAAAACATGAAATGGAAAGTCCCCGTTCACATTCTACGCGACTGAAAGTGCCTGAACCGTTTCCCCGGACGCCGCTCTGAGCCGGTGATGTGGCAGAGGCTTCTCAAGTTTGAAGTAGACTTTCCCGTTCTTCTCATTCAAACGGCGGACCTTTGGACGCTCGGAGCCGCCCTCGTGCCCCTCGCGTCGAACCAGAGAACAGAGGAGCTCCAGGAACACAACGGACACATTTGTGTGGAGCTGAGATCACGCACTGATGAGACCCAATGAGACTTGTCTTAATGATGTCACCCAAAGTTAGAGAAATCCTGAACTTTCTATAGAGAACCGTTTTATTCTTCTAGTTGGATTTGTGCGCGTCAGTCCGTCTGCAGCCTGTGTCCATGAGGAGTGACCGTGCTCTCCTTCACTGTGGTTCTCCTCCAGGCTTCCACATGAGAGTGACCTTCTCCTTCACTGTGGTTTCTCCTTCAGGAGTTTCCAGCATGAGCGTGACCTTCTCTTCACTGTGGTTCTCCTCCAGGCTTCCAACAATGAGCGTGACCTTCTCCTTCACTGTGTGGTTCTCCTTTCAGTTTCCTATCATGAGAGTGACCTTCTCCTTCACTGCTGGTTCTCCTTCAGGTTTCCACATGAGAGTGGACCTTCTCCTTCACTGTGGTTTTCTCCCCCCAGGTTTCCACCATGAAGCGTGACCTTCTCCTTCACGTGTTGGTTCTCTCCAAGCTTCCACATGAGAGTGACCTTCCTCCTTCACGTGTTCTCCTCCGCTTCCACAATGAGCGTGACCAGGTTTTCCACATGAGAGTGACCTTCTCCTTCACTTGGGGGTGGTTCTCCTCCAAGGCTTCCACAGATGAGCGTGACCTTCTCCTTCACTGTGGTTCTCCTCCAGGTTCCACATGAGAGTGACCTTCTCCTTCACTGTGGTTCTCCCTCCAGGCTTCCACATGAGAGTGACCTTCTCCTTCGCTGTGGTTCTCCTCCAGCTTCCAATGAGAGTGGACTTCTCCTTCACTGTGGTTCTCCTCCAGGCTTCCACATGAGAGTGACCTTCTCCTTCACTGTGTTCTCCTCCTCCCAGGCTTCACATGAGAGTGACCTTCCTCTTCGCTGTGGTTCCTCTCCAGGCTTCCACATCAGAGTGACCTTCTCCTTCACTGTGGTTCTCCTCCAGGCTAACTTCCACATGAGAGTGACCTTCTCCTTCACTGTGGTTCTCCTCCAGGTTACCACATGAGAGTGACCTTCTCCTTCGCTGTGGTTCTCCTCGCAGGTTTCCACACTGAGCGTGACCTTCTCCTTCACTGTGGTTCTCCTCCAGGTTCCACACATGAGCGTGACCTTCTCCTTCACTGTGGTTCTCCTTCACTGTGGTTCTCCTACACTGTGGTTCTCCTTCACTGTGGTTTCTTCAGGTTTCCACATGAGAGAGTGACCTTTCTCCTTACTGTGGTTCTCCTCCAGGGCTTCCACCATGAGCGTGACCAGGTTTCCACATGAGAGTGACCTTCTCCTTCCACTGTGGTTCTCCTTCACTGTGTTCTCCTACACTGTGGTTCTCCTTCACTGTGGTTCTTCAGGTTTCCACATGAGTGTGACCTTCTCCTTCCACTTGGTGGTTTCTCCTCCAGGTTTCCACATGAGAGTGACCTTCTCCTTCACTGTGGTTCTCCTCCAGGCTTCCACATGAGAGTGACCTTCTCCTTCACTGTGGTTCTCCTCCAGGTTTCCACATGAGCGTGACCTTCTCCTTACTTCTCCAGGTTCTTCACTGTGGTTCTCCTTCACTGTGGTTTCTTCCTTCACTGTGGTTCTCCTTCAGGTTTCCACATGAGAGTGACCTTCTCCTTCACTGTGGTTCTCCTCCAGGCTTCCACTGTGGTTCTCCTTCAGGTTTCCACATGAGAGTGACCATCTCCTTCACTGTGGTTCTCCTCCAGGTTTCCACATGAGCGTGACCTTCTCCTTCACTGTGGTTCTCCTCCAGGTTTCCACATGAGCGTGACCTTCTCCTTCACTGTGGTTCTCCTCCAGGTTTCCACATGAGCGTGGACCTTCTCCTTCACTGTGGTTCTCCTCCAGGTTTCGACCATGAGCGTGACCTTCTCCTTCACTGTGGTTCTCCTCCAGGTTCCACATGAGCTGTGACCTTTCCTCCTTCACTGTGGTTCTCCTCCAAGCTTCCACTGTGGTTCTCCTCTCCAGGCTTCCACTTGTGTTTCCTCCAGGCTTCCACTGTGGTTCTCCTCAGGCTTCCACATGAGAGTGACCTTCTCCTTCACTGTGGTTCTCCTCCAGGTTTCGACATGAGCGTGACCTTCTCTGACCTTCTCCTTCACTGTGGTTCTCCTTCCAGGTTTCCACATGAGAGTGACCTTCTCCTTCACTGTGGTTCTCCTCCAGGTTTCCACATGAGTGTGACCTTCTCCTTCACTGTGGTTCTCCTCCAGGCTTCCACTGTGGTTCTCCTTCAGGTTTCCACATGAGAGTGACCTTCTCCTTCACTGTGGTTCTCCTCCAGTTTCGACATGAGCGTGACCTTCTCCTTCACTATGGTTCTCCTCCAGGTTTCCACATGAGAGTGACCTTCTCCTTCACTGTGGTTCTCCTCCAGGTTTCGACATGAGCGTGACCTTCTCCTTCACTGTGGTTCTCCTTCAGGTTTCCACATGAGAGTGACCTTCTCCTTCACTGTGGTTCTCCTCCAGGTTTCCACATGAGCGTGACCTTCTCCTTCACTGTGGTTCTCCTCCAGGTTTCCACATGAGAGTGACCTTCTCCTTCACTGTGTTTCTCCTCCAGGCTTCCACTCTTGCTGAGACAGTTATTAATTTGCTCATTTCCAGTAAATGTTGGTCAATCTGCTTGTCTTTTTTCCCCCTCTGACAAACCACACATTGTTTTTTCTAACTTTCTCTTGGTAAATTTAACATTTCTGCAAAGCCCTGCGAGGCGACCGCTTTGGCATACGCACAAATGCGTCGAGCAGAGAACGTGGGCGTCAGATGTTTTAAAGACACTCACCCACGCAGTCGCAGCACTCCTCCCACAGGTTCCCCAAACACAACATGCATTCTTTGCAACAGGAGCAGTTTCCATCGGACGGACGACACTGGCACAGCTCCTGAAAGAAGAAAACACCCATAAATCAACAGATGAATGCAGCTGCAATAGACATTCTACGCCAGGGCTATTCAACTTAAGGCCCGGGGGCCAGATCCGGCACGCCGAAACGATCTGATCCGCCCCATCGCCCCATCTCCCAATAAACAAATACGAATATTAAAACTTTTTTTTTTTGGTTTAATCCTGGGTTAGTCCACATTTAATTCTGCTTTAGACCTGGTTTGATTCTTGGTTAGTGTTGGTTCAGACCTGGTTCGTAGGCCCCCCGTCTGGCCCTCAGGACAATTAAATTGAATAGCCCTGTTTTGTTTTTGTTGCATCTTTGGATCTGTTATCAACAAACGGTTGTTCAGATCGTTCTTCTAATCCCACAGCTTTACTCCCTTTTAAAACAGAGTGGCGGCAATTCATCGGGAAAACATTTGTTATCGTTATCTGAACTACGCAAACAAATGCCAAAAGTGCAACCTTTTATTTCATCTTTGTGTTTTTTTTTATTGATATGAATGCGACGACGCGTTCCAAGTTCGTTCATTTTAAACTCTGCAGTTGTTTAGTTCTTCTGCTGCGTTTTGTACAATGACAATAAATCTCCTTCTAAACGAGCTTTTGTAATAATGACCGCAGCAGTATTCAATCGAAAAGGACAAAAATATATAATACAGAATTTAAGATTTTCCTCAATAATACACCATCGAATCTTGCAGAACCTAATTTTATGTTGGTTCTCCTTTAGACCGGTTTTTATCTTAATTTAGACCCAGTTCAAATCTTTAAAATAAAAAGTCCACGTTGTAACTATATTTTTGAATTAATATTGAGCTTTTATTTCTTTATTTTGATCTCCAGTTGCCAAAAATCACGTTGCAAGTTTTCCCCCAAACAATAAAAATAAATAGCAACAGCAAGAAAATATCAATGAAAAGTATTAAGTATCATTTATTTTAAAAAATTACAATTAAAGAAAATATCACTGCATAAAAGTCCCAAAAAATGCATCGTGACTAATAAGAGTAAAAATGTAAATAATAAACAGTCAACTCTTGCCTAAATGTGCACGTCATGTGTTGCAGAGCGGTTTGCGAGATTTGAAGTGTGGATCAAATAAATATTTGTGTGAGGGACTTAAAAGACCCTGGTCCAAGTGAGTCCAGACCTGATAAACACCAGAGCACGGCCGCCTCCTGCCAACGAAAACAAGTGCAACCGAGTTTAAGGCTCTAACTTTAGCCCGATTTAGTTTGCTTTGGGAGCCGAGGCGCACGAATCTCTCCGCTTCACAACCCTGAACTCGACGGACTCAATTCAACACGCTCGAAAGATTAAGCTAAAAGTTCAGGACTCCAAAAACATTAACGCTTTAGAAAAAGACTGAAACATGAACGGATTAATTCATACAAAGTGATTTTGACGGATTTGTTGTATCTCTAATTCTAAGCCTGATTTATTAAAGCTTTCACAAAGAGAGATAAGACTAAAATACTGTATGGAATCTCTTTTTAGCATCGATCTGCCTTAACTCAAGCTGAGGCCGATCTCTTTAAAAGAATCAGAGCTTTATTTGAACACTAGTGCGAAGAGTCGTTTGCAGTAAAAGAGGTTTGTAAATGAGTTTGCAGTCAATTCAAATTCTATCGTTTGGGGAAAATCATCTAAAAAAAATTCTAAAAAACTGATGTCGGCACTAGGGCTGTAACAATAGCTGAAGAATCTTGATATTGTATTGTCCAAAGTCAATAATAAAATAAAATAAATAAAATAAATAAATAAAATAAATAAAATAAATAAAATAAAATAAAATAAATAAATAAATAAAATAAATAAAATAAAAAAATAAAATAAATAAAATAAATAAAATAAATAAAAATAAAATAAATAAAATTAATAAATAACAATTAAATAACAATTAAATAACAATTAAAATAACAATTAATACAATAACATATATATACTTTTTTACATTCATTGTTTGTTGCAGCTAAATTTTTTTTTTTGAACAAAAACAAACTACTACATAAACCATGATCCTTTTGCTACATTTCAGAGCAGACAATGCAAAAAATGATAAAAGCACTTTTATATCGTAATTTTGACATGACAGAAATGATTCACACAAAGGCTTATCAAGGCATTTTTAAAAAGGAAAAAAAATAAATAAAGTCGTATTTCGTTAATTCTGTCAGCCTCTCCACAACATTGCAATAAATATGGTCCCAGAGCATGAATATTGTGATCTCTAACTCTTAGTACGTTGTAATTTACTCATATAATATTTAAGAATCCACTCTTTAAACAAAAGAAAGTAAGAAATTGCAAATATATATGTCGTAAATATGTTCATTTCTACATATAAAAAGGCCTAAATGAAAACACTACACAATGAAAAACTTGTAATACAGCTTTTCTTACATTTAAATGAGCAACTACAGAACGAGTCTCTCTAAATGTGAGCTTTTTTCCCTCCTTCACCTGCAGTGCCTCGCGTTACTGAATACTGTGATATGGGAGCATTAAATTGGGGCCGGAACAGAGAGGTGGGCTGAGACGGAGAGAACATTCCTCACGTGGAGGTCAGACCGACGTGAACCCGCAAACAGCAGGAGGACAGACCTGACCGGACACGACAGACTCGCTCTGCCCTGTCGCCAAACATTTACGCTTTCATCGTAAAATACGGGCCTACGACGGGGTTTTAGGGCATTATCGTTTTGACTTCATTTGTCATAAACATATATAATAGTTTTACACAAATAAAGTATTGAGTATTGAAACATATTGATGATATCGCACAGGTTTGAACATTTCGGCATTAATTCACACAAATAAACACATTTATCTGACCATTGAAACAAAAATAAATGTGTTTTCATACATTTGTATTTGTCAAAAACTCATTTCTGTGACTTTAGAGGCGTTGCGGCCCACTGTGTAACATGGTTGCTAGGTAACAGTTATGGAATTTCAAAGTGTGTTGTCGTGATTTTACAACCAGGAAGTTAAACGATCAACCCAAAACATTAAACTCAAGCTAAAATTTGTCAAACGTTTACAAAATCTTAAATATAAATGATCTTAACTGTGTTTTAGTAAAGTGAGAGTTCAAACCTGTCATAGGCACGTTAAGGATGGAGCGTTCACTATATCAACTATTTTTGACAAAATATAGGTCAATAAAAACTATGATTAATCAATGAAACTGAAGCTAATTATTACCCAAAAATATTCAGATATTTTAGATTTTTTTAAAATATGTCAAAGGTCTTCTATATAACAGAAATAATGTTGTTTTTTTGTGGTTTTCTTATTTATTTATTTTTTTTTTCCATGTTAAAGGTTTAATTAGCTTTGATAAGGCTCAGTTTTGTCTCTGTTCGTTGTTTATTTTTAACTGAAATATTTGTGTTAAAAAGCGACGCTAAAGTCTCACGTTCTTCTAATTATGCCGTCGATTGGCGAGTTCGTCTCTGTGGTAAGCAATTATCATAGTTTTACAGTCAAGTTGCATTTTTTTTGAAGAAAATTCGACAATTTAAAGTTGAAAATGACAGGAAGTAGCGCTGCGTTCTACAGTGTGATGAGTGTGATGTCATCAAAAAAGCGCCATTCCATCACAAATCAAAAACGCTGCATCGCATATGGCAATACTGTCCCAATATTGTGCAGTTTTAGTATTTAGGGCTGCCGTTACTCAGCCTCAAAGTACAAAAGTAAAAGTACAATACTCAATTCAAGTAAAGCTTTTAATTTAAAAAATTTAAAAAGTACATTTTACACCGGATACTTTTTACTTATACCTCACTACACTTTTTATACTTCACTATACGGTTTCTATACTTTCTACTTCGTCGTTAGACTGGACTAAAAAGCAAAGCGTTTTCAGAGTTTAACAGTGATAGAAAGCTTATTTAAAAAACGGTTTTGAACAAAAGAATAAAAACTAATAAATGCATAAAATTCACTTTAAAAATGAGAAAACGTATCCATATGTCTACCAAAACTCAGCACAACTATTTATACAATTCACGACATTTAACGCTTAAATAGTTCTCAAAATCTGTACTTTTTTTTACTTTGACATACAGTAAGTCAATGGTTTTTTTACTTAAAACAAAATATATATGTCTATACACCAGTTTGTAGCTCGTAAGAGGTCGAACTTCCATTTTGGCGAGTCTCTTTTGTCGTCTCACCGATGTTGGCGTGGGAGTCAGCCGTGCCCGCTGTGTTTATACAGAGCCGAGCTGGAGCTTAGTTTAATTGTACGTTTTTTTTTTTTTTTTGAGTCATAATTACTCCGAGTTTTGAGGCCAGGTTTGCAATGCGGCGGTGTTTTTTTTTTCTTTTTTTTTGTCGGAGCCTCGGCGGTGACTCACGGGCTTTTATCGCGGCGGTGTTTACGCCAGGCGGAAAGAGGGACGGAGGGGAGCAGGTGAGGGAGAAGAGACGAGCGTGTTATGACAGAACGGTCATAATAAACTACATTTCAGAGACAAACCTTTTCAGAGCGGCCGCGATCGAAACAATAAATGGATTCAACACTTATTTGCGCGACGATATACTGTTTAAAACGGTGTATGACAGGTTTTTATGACGCTCTAACTTTGACTTTATTTGGACTATTTTTGCCCGTTATGAGTATTAATAATAGTTTTACACCAATCGAGTTAAGCATTTGTGGAGAAAACGTTGAAAAATGTGTAGAAATATGACAGGAAGTGACATCACACGAGGGAGACTCCTTTACAGTCAAAGTTTACACATCATTTACACAAAACACATTTTTTTTACATTAATTCAACAAAAAAAAATAAAGCTTCCCTCTCATATATTTTAATTTGTCAAATAAAAAAAAGATTATTTCCTCGTGTGATGTCATCAATTACCAGCAGGAAGTAAAATTATAAACCTAAAAACGAGCTATTCTGGGATAAAAATGTATTTTTAAAAAAAAGTGTATAATCATGAGCTAAATTTAAAATATATTTATCTTTTTTTAGTTTAAAGTGTAGTCCAACTTGTCAGAGGCACTTTAAAGTCTCAGTGTGCAATAGACACGATGAACGAATGAATGCACTTGTGGAACCATGAATGAACTCACTGAACTTTACTAAAACCATTGAGTCGTGTTCTGAACGTCGATAACTCTACTTCTGATCGTGACTGCAGCTTTTACCACTTTCTACAACTTTCCTCATGTCCAGGAGCCACGCCCTTTTAACCACAGCTTGATTTAACCTTTGACTATCCTTTCACTTGTGTCTGTGCGTGTGTGTGTTTGCCCCCCCCCTCCCCAGACGCCTCCTCCTCCTCGGGGCTCTGACTGAACTTCACACAAATGAGACAAACGACTGCAGACAGGAGCAGACGGCTGGAAATCCTGTGAAGATTTACAGAGACTGAAGCCAGAGTCCGAGTCCCAGAAGCCTCGGAGTCGACGCAACAAGTTCTGCCCAGGTGGGTTTCGATGAGGCCAGATCAGGACAAAGCCTGGTTCATTTGGGGAATCCGGGCTCATCAACGCCTCGGTTTCCGTTCCACCAACGTGGCTAGCCAGAGCTGGTTTCGAGTTGCCGTAGTAACAAGCACTCAGGGTCAGGGCCGGGCTCAACGTCGAGATTATGTTTGTTTCATCTCCAAGAACGTGAAAGAAAAACACTCTAATCACAAGTTTTAGTTTTAGTTTAGTTTGCACACCCGAGTTTCATGACTTTACGTACATCCATGGTCGGGTCTGTCGCCATAGCAAATTACCAAGTGTGATATATTTCTATAGCAAAACATCACAATAAATGATAATATTAAAAACTACTTCATGCCACTGACACAATAACTCTAAAGCAGAATGTTTAAATATAATGTATTATTTTCTTTTTTTTTTATAAATCGCAGATTGAAACAGTGCGTAATGTCTCTCAGATCTTATTGTACAACAAATAAATAAAATATCCCCACAAACGCAAAGAAGATGTACACACTATAAAGGACGCAGACCGTGACGGCTCAAGCAGGTTTGGGTCGAGAAGGTTGGACAGTTTCACAAGCGACAGGAAGTGGGGGCGTTATAGTATATACCTTATATATATATTTATTTTACAGGACACATTATGCAAGCGAACAGGCTCTGAAGAAACTTTGGCATCTCATGTTCTAGAACTTTAAATAATGTATCTAATGAAAAACACACTTTCTAACGGTCAGGCATTCCCTCATCAGAAATTGGTATTAGCAGGCCATCTACTGGCAGCAGAGCGAATTATCATGGGGAAATAAACACATGCTAGCTTGCAAAGACATGCTAATATAAGCATGGAGTGGTAATAAACGAGATTTGACCACAGAAATGCTCAGAAGGAGTCGGTGATTTATGGCTTTAAAACAACAAGAATGAATGAACTTTGAAACTGAGTGTTTTCTGAGCACAGAGGGGAGCGGATCTTGTAGGAGGCGTAATGAAACAAGCGTGAATGAAGTTAAATACAACTCCAGGTATGTTTTTGACGAGGGAACAATGTCATAACATGGTAAAAGCGCAGATGTAGCAGGAGCTGGTATAAAATCAACCCAAAAAGTTACAACATGGGCATATTTTTACCCAAGAATGATGTTTTACAGACCGAGCCACGGGTCAGTCCTCCTTAAAAACCAGCAGTGAGGAGTTAAACAGGAAACATGGAAACATAAATCTATTTTTTCCCCACTAAAAACACAGGTACTGCCCTTTTTCCCCATCAGCCACTGCAGCCTTAAAGGAAAATATGACAAGAGGAAGTGAAGTGAGAAAGTCAACAAATGTTAAATGTGGCAGCTCCATATTCAGCCTCAGATTCACACAAACAGTCCAAACATCAGCAGAAGAAAGAACAAGAACAAGACGAATTGTCAGGGAGTAAAAAATGTACCGGTAATAATGTCAAGTTCATTTATTTACAATGAAACAAACATGTCAGGTTATTCCAGGTTTAGGACAGGTTTAGTCCTGGTTTAGTCCTGGTTTAGTCCTGGTTTAGTCCTGGTTTAGTCCTGGTTTAGTCCTGGTTTAGTCAAATTCACGTTTAGTCTAGGTTTAATTCAAGTTCAGGCCAGGTATTGAACAGGTTTAATCAAAGTTTAGTGAAAATCTAATCCGAGTTAAATCAGACTTTAGCCCAGGTTTAGTCCTGGTTAAAGCCAGGTTAAATCCAGGTAAGATCCAGGTTAAATCCAAGTTAAATCCAGGTTAAATCCAAGTAACACCAAGTTAAGTGCAAGTAATGAATGAGTTAAGTCCACGTTAAGTCCATGTTAAGTCCAAGTTAAATCAAATGTTGTCCACGTTAAACCCAGGTTAAAACCAAGTCAAGACCAAGTAAATTACAAATTATGACCAAATTAAATCCAAATGTAGTCTCAGTCTAGTCCAAGTTCAGGTCTCCTACTCTGAATTCCATTTCCCCCCCAGTTTCTTGGTTCACCACTAGTTAAGACCTGGTTTAGTCCTGGTTTAGTCCCGTTTTAACGATGTTTGTTTTAAGTCCATCTTTAGCCCTGATTTTGATCTTGTTATTAGTCCTGGTTTAGTCCCGGTTAAGTCTTGGTTCAGTCCCAGAGCAGACTTGGCCGGCGTTGGTTATCAAAGGAATGAATCAGCTGCATTTTTCACATCTTTGTTCTTCTCAAATCCACATTTTTCCATCATCACAACTCTAATGCGTCCAATGACCAGAGGATTTCAGAAATATGCAGACGGACCTTCAACAGACTCCGAAGTGCAACAAAATAAGATTAAAACGCAAAAGTATTACAGTTTTAAGGCGCTCTATCTGTGAGACTTTTCCGGAAGCCATTCAGACAACATTTGCTACAGTCGACCAAGTTCCCACATAAAGTTGACACGGTTTAGAGATTATCAGCATCAGGAAACAAAATAAAACCTCAATAAACAAGGTTCTGGCTGACGGAGGCCAGAAAGAGTGTATATAAAGACTTTGGTGAGAATAATTACACCATATTCCATCAAAGTACCACATAAAAGTGCTTAATGACAGTCATTTCTTCACGTCGTCTGCACTGAAAAGAAGCAAAGGATCATGGTCTATGAAGTTCCCTCTGCGGCTGCACAATATATAACAAAAGCATTTGATAATAATACAGCAACCAGTTAGTTCCGTTAGTTCTGACAAAAATCTACAGTTTTTTTTTTTTTTTTTAAATGAAAATGTAAAAAGAAGTTGATTTAATTTATTATAAATGCTTAAAATTAGCCTTGATCTGTTTATTTTCACACACTTGGACTAATAAATTGATCGCAATAACATCGATATGGCAGTACTTTAAAAATGTATCACATATTTAGAGTTAGGGTTAACTGCAACCAGTTAATCGATTAATCGCAACTAATCGATTAATCGCAACTAATCGATTATTGAGATTATCGTCAACTAATTGAATAACCGTTATCTGCACTATAAAACAGACTCCAAAACATGCCATGAGCGATTTATGACACTTACAAAGCAGTAGCTACTACAAAATTACACAAGAAACATGTACTTTAAAGCGCTTTTGATCAAAAAACAATTTGAAATCAGGACGTCCTCATTTTAAAGGACACATATTTTGCTAAATTGACTTTTTGGAGCTTTTAACCATGTTCTAACATTGCTCCCTCATCAAAATCATACTTGGAGTAGCATTTAGCTTCATTCGCGCTACTTTGATGAATCCTGGTGAGAAAGTCCTCTCCCCTCCGAGCGTCAAAAACACGCCGTTCTGAATTTCCCAGACGTGTGACGTTTTTGCTGCCGTTTTTAAGTCCATGAATTATCACCAGACTCGATCTGAGCATTCCATCAAATCGCAGTCATTACAACTGTGTAGCTTCATGTTTTATCTCAACTACGTAACCCTCTGCTGCCAGTAGATGGAGCCCTAAACTCCTTGCATGCGTAAAGCCAGAGAGATGGAACTCCTTTGGATTTTTAATCAAACTTTTTGGGCCTAAACCATTAAATTTTGACGTTAAAGTTACTCAAGAGCATGTTTAAAGGGTAATAACACTACAAATAATGCACAATATTTGTCAACTTTAATTTCATCTGGGTAAAATGGAGTAAAATTCTGATATTTACAGGCATTTCACATTCTAAACAATTGATCAATTAATCGAAAGACTCATTTCTAGACTAATCGATTACGTCCAACATTGTGCAGCCCTAATTACCTTTGTTTTTTAGCAATATTGTGACTTTTGACGACACGATATGACGCTCCCACATACACATTGTTCTCGCGTATGTTGTACTCGTTACCGTGAGCTCAAATGAACTATAACGGGCCTGCCCTCGCCGTTCTCGAGGCAGCGGCGGCTCCTTACTTGTATGAGGCACTTGCTGACGTCGCTGGCGCACAGGGCCTTGTTGCAGCCGTCGGTCAGACTGAGCCCCGAGACGAGCAGCAGGACGAGGGCAGCGGAGAGCGGGACGAGAGCCTGACGCATCCTGGACCAGCGCACCGGGACTGGGACGACTGCGGGCGCAAGCAGACAAGACAGGGAATGACGCGACACGTCCACGATAACGATGTGCAGACACGATGCTATGTCACGCCAACAGAAATGTGTCAAATGATGTCTTTAAAAGTCTGAGTTGAGGTTTAATTTATAAGACAAATGATAAATATCTGTAAAATGAATCACAAAAGTGCAGAAATATCACATATTTTCATTTTATCTCGTCCCATCCGTACAGGTTATCGATTAGTGAAATATTCGTCATTTTTTAAAGAAATCAATTCATCTGTTCTGTGCACACGCTTTAAAAAACATGACATGTGCTGAGAAGTTGTTTTATGGATCAGATAAAACAGGAATTACATCAAATTGGACACAGAAATCGTGTGAATTTTAACTCTTTTCAAATTCGGTAAAAGTGTCCACGATCTAAACTAATCGATTAATCAAGAGAATAATGGCTAATTTAATCTACTGGCGAAAACATTGTTCGTTGTAGCTCTAATAAATACAAAGTTCCTATAATTAAACAAACTATACCGGAGATTACAGTTACAAAAAGAATAATTGCAATAGTTATTTGGACAATACAGACTTGAAAACACATTTTGAAATAGCAAAAAACAGCAAACAAAATGTCAAAATTTCATCAATGGTACACTTTATTCGTAAGTATTCTCTGTACAATAATAATAGTAATAATAATAATAATAATAATAATAATAATAATAAATCATCATTAGTTGCAGCTCTAATACACATTTTAAACACATCCACATTTGAGTTTAGACTGAAATATAAACTACTAAACGAAAGCAAGAATCACATGCATTTCAGAGTGCGTTTGTAGAGGTTTAAAGTGCAGGGTTAACAGGTTTATTTACACAATAAAACCTCACGGCGACGGAGTATTATTAAGGTGCAGACGACATTATATTAAGCACATGGACAAAAACAGGTATCGTCTGTGGTGGGACTTGAACTGGAAACCCTTGTGAAAGTCCTTACCAACTGAGTAACGCAATCTCTTAAACTTTATTCTATGCAAATAAGTAAAAGGTAAGCACGCCAAAGAAGATGTACACGAAGGTTTAATATGTAGAAATCCAACCGAAAAAGAAAAGATTTAACATTCCAGAACTAACGAGTCAAACGGTTATTTCTATTCTACATCGAGCCTTTTTAAAACGCATTATCAACCAAATAAATGTGGGGAAATAGTGACTGAAGGTTTCCAGACAGAAAATATTCATTAACAAAGTGTATTATTGGGGAAAATCCGAAATAGTTTATCCTTTGGTTTAATAACGCCACTGTCTTTGTTATAACAAGGTCTTTTCGTGTGCGTTTTAGAGTC
Source organism: Chaenogobius annularis (assembly GCA_015082035.1). NCBI lineage: Eukaryota > Metazoa > Chordata > Actinopteri > Gobiiformes > Gobiidae > Chaenogobius > Chaenogobius annularis. Next base: position 792,261 of record BJKM01000156.1, read on the forward strand.
TGCACAGTCCAGACAACAATTACCATCATCAAAATACCATTATTTTGCAACTAGTTACAATTAGTCGAATAACCATTGCGGCCCTAGTAAACGACATATGCAAAAGTAGAACATTTACGCGTCACCCAGGCTCTTTTGCTTACGTTCTTTCTTTTTTTAATTCTTCAAAAAATGAGTGAAAAAAGAGAAAAACAGAACAATCAACATGCAAAGTTCACCAATTGGCTCGTTTTTAATTGATGATCTATGTTTTGATTTGTTTGTACTGTTATTTAACGCATTTGTATTGTGATTTAATGCATATTTTGATTGCTTATGTATGAACTGTGCTTGCAACATATAAAAATAACCTTATGAAGCACCTAAATAATGCAGAAAACTGGTGAAAATCAGCTCAATTCTCTTCAAATCATGGCTATTTTGCATAAATATTCATCATATTCAACACAAATGGTCAAACTTCCCTTTTACCTACATCCACTTTGCGTTAAAATGATGCTTCAAATCGAATCCAGATCGTTGTAAAGTAAAAGTAACGACGGATGAATTGTGAATACATGAGAATACTTGAGTGGCACGAGCCCGTAACGTGTGTAAACAAACAGAACTACTTTTCCCAAACGGCGTCACGACGTTTCATTCAATGCCAAAAGTCACTGTGGCCCAACATCTGGACACATCAGGACCTCCAAAATCCGACTTTTCGGAACTAGTTCTGCGCGTAAACGACGTGAAAAAAAACTAAAGAAAAACACTTTTATCTGACGCGTTTTCTTCTTTCCGCGTTACGTTGCCTCACTTTCCATTATTCCCCCTCATGCAACCGCAAAAAAAAAGAAAAAAAAAAAAATCTATCAACAAAAAAAAAAAACGTGAGGAGAACACTAGCCCTCAACTTAAAAAAAGAAAAGAAAAAAGAACACGTTTTTTTTCTTTTTTCTTTTTTTTTGTTGTTTGTGCCGATTCCTCTCGCGCGAACGTCACTCGCACGGAAACGCGTACAAAGTGTACGTTAAAATTTTTTTAACTTACCAGCGCGCTCGGTGGACGTGCGATTCGTTTCTCGTGGCCGCGGAGGAGCCTTGTGTTGTCCTCGGAGCTCTCCAGGATGAAGGGAGTGCGGAGTGTGGCTGTGGCCAGAGGGCGTCGGTGTCCGCGCAAAGCAGCAGGAACACGGGCGCCTTAAAGGGACAGGCCCCGGCTTTAGACCAGGGCGCACGGGACAACGGGAGGACGGGAGGACGGGAGGAAAGCGTTTACGTTTGTTCTCGAAGTCACTTATTCACTTCAGTTTGTGTGTTTGGAGTAACGATAAAATAACGTTGTATGAGCACAAAGATTAAACCGTTAACAGTATACGCGGGAATTTTCAGTTAGCTTAATGCTACACCAGTTGAGGTTTTAAGACGCTAATTACTAAATTTAGCGTTCATTAAAAAAACTATTCTAATGTCATGGATTAATGATATATGAGCACGAAGACAAAGATTAAACCGTTAATAGCACACGCGGGAATTTTCAGTTAGCTTAATGTTACACCAGTTGAGATTTTAAGATGCTAATTACTAAAATTAGCGTTCATTAAAAAAACGATTCTAATGTCATGGATTAAACGATATATGAGCACGAAGACAAAGATTAAACCGTTAATAGTATATGTGCAAATTTTCAGTTAGCTTAATGTTACACCAGTTGAGATTTTAAGATGCTAATTACTAACGTTCATTAAAAAAAGATTCTAACGTCATAGATTAACGTTATATGATCACATTATATGAGCACGAAGACAAAGATTAAACCGTTAACAGTATACGCGTGGATTTTCAGTTAGCTTAATGTTACACCAGTTGAGATTTTAAGGTGCTAATTACTAACATTCATTAAAAAAAGATTCTAACGTTATAGATTAATGTTAAATGAGCACGTTATATGAGCACAAAGTCAAACTGTAATAGCATACGTGCAAATTTTCAGTTAGCCTAACATTAAACCAGTGGAGATTTTAAGACGCTAATTACTAAATTTAGCGTTCATTAAAAATATATATTCTAACATTATGGATTGATAAATGTATTTACATGTAGTGACCCTGCAGTTTATCAGGTTGTTCCATGGCTTTTTCATGGTCTACTTTTACAATGTTTTGGCTAGTTTAGCAACAAAACAAAAAAAATGGCGGATTTCCATGGTAAGAAACTTGTCGGTGTAATCCCTCATTCGTCCAGGAGTGTCCCATTGTAGAAAACGATTCAGTTGAAGTCATCTGGACTCTGTTTTGTTTTTCTACAATGGTAACAAACGTTTTTTTGACATTCTGTTACTATGGATATCTGCCATGTTTGTTGTTGCTGATGCGCTTGGAATGCAATTAAATATATTTGTGTGTTATTTATTCGTCAAAAAGAAAATACATTGTCAAAGTTAAATGCCAGTTTAGATTTGAGTCCAATTTGAGTCCAATCGGCTTCAACTACTTCATTTTACTTTACAAAAATGACCCAAAATAATTAGGTTTAGAATATATAGTGTGTTTCTTTACTAAATGACTTCTCCTTTCTAATCTTACATTTTTTCCTCTCTTGTGTGACCACGTTGCTGGCCCAGATTCGTTGTCAAATTGTCTCAAAATTACCTGGGCAACTGGAGGATTTAAATCACAAAAGTGTCTCTAGTTTAAGCCATGTTAACACAGAGAGGGAAATATTGTTTTCATTATTATATTTCATATTATTCTCTTACTCTGCACACGTTTCACTGCTGAGTGCAATCGTTTACGTCCACGGAGAAGAGGGGGCTGACGCATTTACGCACAGCACGTTTAGACTTGATATGAAGTGGTGTGGAGCCAAATCAAACAAAGTACAAACTAAAACCGAGAGCCCGCGTGAAGAGCGTGAGCGCGCGCCACAGGTGTTGTGTGTGTGTGTGTGTGTTTTGCGTTGCGCGCGTCGCTGTCCGGACACTTACAAAGGGGGCCGCTTCCGCTCCATGGCAACAGTCATAAGGAGCACGAGACACAAATACACAACGCTCGCTCACGCGCGGACGTCGGGTCATAAAGGTGAGGGGTTTAAAGAAAGCGTGAAGTGCGCCCCGCAGAGGCTCTTTCATATAGAAAATGTCACGTGTGCCTGGCAGGGGCGCCTCCAAGGTCGGCCTGGGGGGGGGGGGGCTCGGCCCTAGTGGTCGGGCCTGATTGGTTGGAAAAGAAAAAGAGCTCTTATGTATTCTGCTCCGGTGTTTCTACATTTAGGCGCACGTGGTTCGCAAAAACAAAAACAAATAATGTTCATTTAGACTTTTATTATGACTCCAGTATGGTCTGCTTACTCTGCTTCACTCTGCATCACTCTGCTCCTCACTCTGCTTCACTCTGGCTTCACTTCTGCTTCTCACTCTGTTTCATTCTGATGCCTCTGCCTTTCACTCGACTCTGCTTCACTCTGCTTCACTCACTCGGCTTCACTCTGCTTTCACTCACTCTGCTGTCACGCCGCTTCACTCTGCTTTCACTCACTCTGCTTCACTCTGCTTCACTCACTCTGCTTTCATCACTTGCTTCTCTCTGCTTCACTCACTGCTTCTCTCACTCTGCTTCATCTGCTTCACTCTGCTTCACTCACTTGGTTCACTCACTGCTTACTCACTGCTTCCTCTGCTTCACGCTTCACTCTGCTTCACTCACTCTGCTTCACTCTGCTTCACTCACTGTTCACTTCTGCTTCTCCTCTGCTTCACTCTGCTTCCTCACCTCTTCTCACTCTGCTTCACTCACGTCTGCTTCACTCTTGCTTCACTCACTCTGCTTCCTCACTCTGCTTCACTCTGCTCACTGCACTCTGCTTCACTCTGCTTGCTTCACTCATCTGCTTCCTTCCACTCTGCTTCAACTCTGCTTACTCACTCTTGGCTTCACTGTCACTGCTTCACTCTGCTTCACTACTCTGCTTCACTCACTCTGCTTCACTCTGCTTCACTCTGCTTCACTCACTCTGCTTCACTCTGCTTCACTCACTCTGCTTCCTCACTCTGCTTCACTCACTGCTTCACTCTGCTTCACTCACTCTGCTTCACGTCACTGCTTCACTCTGCTGTCACTCACTCTGCTTCACTCTGCTTCACTCTGCTTCACGTCTGGCTTCACTCTGCTTCACTCACTCTGCTTCTTCACTCTGCTTCACTCATCTGTTCACTCACTCTGCTTCACTCACTCTGCTCCACTCTGCCTACTCTGCTTCACTCTCTTCACTCTGCTTCACTCACTCTGCTTCACACGATCCTTCTTCAACTCTGCTTCACACACGTCCTCTGCTTCACTCTGCTTCACTTCTCTTCTTGCTGCTTCACTCACTCTGCTTCATCTGCTTTACTGTCACAGTGAAGCTTCACAATGCACTCTTTATCAGACTCACTCTGCTTCACTCACTGGTTCATCACGACAAATCCAGGCCTGTATCACCGTTCACTCTGCTTCAGTACGTTCACTACTCTCTGCTTCACTCACTCTGCTTCACTTTGCTTCATACTAACGCGTTCACTCTGCTTCAGTCACCGCTTCACTCTGGTTTCCAACTCTGCTTCTCTCATGCTGGAGGCGCCACTGCCTGCTTCACTCTGCTTCACTCTGCTTCACTCACTGCTTCACTATATGACTGTTGCTTCAAATAAAAGCCACATTACTAAATAAACGTCTGCTTCAGTCTTGATAGTCTTATAGCTAAATCCCATCTGAATGAGCGGTGAAAGAAACACAAACGTTCAATCAGAACTTTTACACAAGAGTTACTTAATAATTAGGCAATTCTTTACAATAATCCTCAATTTAATAATGAGCTCATGCTGTGTGCAGTTTTTCTTCTTCACGCCACATCCTTAACTCTCTACTGCCCCCTGTTCTTGGCAAATAATGTGCAATGCGTTTGGAAGCAAGAAGATGGCAGTGTTTAATCAATTATCCGTTTAGGCAAATGCACAGTTTAGACCTGGGCGAAGTTCAAACAGCTCCCTCTGCTGTCCACAACATGAACTGAGCTCACTGAATCCACGAGCTGCACTTTTAAACATAGACTGGGTCAGGTTTGGCCTAGTCACTTTCACTCCATTTACCCTGTTCAACAACTGAATTCATCAACGAGCAAAGTAGTATAATTAGTATTTTTTTATACGTAAACAATTAAACACTTAAAACATAAAAAAGCAATTCTGAAGCAAAATATTGACAATTGATCTGCATGTTTTAATCAGAGACAACTCTTGACTTTCATTTCACAACAAATAAAATTTATTCAATTATATATTACAGATATGTACAGGTCATGTAACAAGTAAATATTAAAATAGACATTTTTAGAACCATCGTTCAAAAGGCATTATGTTGAAAAAATAGGTTTTGTTGTGATCTCACATTGAAACTGTAAAAGTAAGGGTTTTTTTTTTTTCCTTTTATCTTGAAGCCACAACAGACTCTAATGTGCGCGAGACACGTGGACGACATGCGCCGCAAAAGAAATATGATCTACACGAGTTAAAACGACCGGAATTCACATTTGAACTGCTTTTTTTTTTTAATCAGAAGTCACGCTGCATAAATAATTAAAATATTCAAGAATAGGTTTTTCTTTCTTTTATAACAAAAACAATGTTACCAATTATAACGTCCGCAATTAAATCACTTTGCATGCTTTAGCAGGCAATTTGCTTTCTTGAAATTCATAGTTAAATAACCGAATACTTAAAAGTACACGCAGTACATCATTTATTTAAAAAATGTCTTACTACTTTCTTGAATATCGGCCTGTACTTCATTGAAAGTTTTTGGTTTTCTTGCAATTTGAGTCGTACAATTTAGAAAAGATGTTTACAACTTAAAGATTTTTTTGAGTAAAATAACATCACCGAAATGTTTTCAAAATATTCCATAAATCAATTTGGTTTTCTTGTAATTATTATTATTAACTATTTTTCTAACCCACTGGCAGGAGAAAATATTATATAACATAACAGAATACTTTGGGCATTTCTAACTGGAGTCAATTACGTGCATATTTAATTAAGTTATTGGTTTTATTGCAGTATTTGTCATAAAATGTATATTAAAAAATGATTCTAACAAATGGCACACATTTTGAACCAGTCAATAAGTTTTTTCAAAATCAATTTAAATAAAGTTTCAGTTTTCCTCTCGTAATCTGTGCGGAAAATTTGATGCAAGAACAATTTTCCCAACCCATTTGCAGGAGAAAATATTTCATAATCAGTCAGAAAAATGTTATAATCAGTCAAACAATGCAACCTAATATTTAAGGTGTCAATCAAGTACAACGTTTGTGGTTTTATTGTGATGCGTGTCGGGAAAATGCATGTAAAAACTATTCCAACTAATCAGCAGACTTTAAAATGAGAACATAATCAGTCAGAAATACGTCATAATGAGGGAAATAATCTATCCTAATACTTTAAACACACCTTACTAGTTTTAATCAAGTACGTAGTCAATAAAGTTTCTGGTTTTCTTGTGTGGGAAAACGATCAAAAAGGAAAGAAAATGTTTTGTAATAAGTCAAATAAACGTCGCCCTAAAACCATAGCTGAAACTAAAAACAAAACTGCTCCGACGACGGTCAATATTGACGATGGAAATCGTTGTAACTCGTGTAGATTTGGTCGTCGTTTCTTTTCTTTTTTTTGCGGCGCGAGGAGTGAAACACGAGGCGGGGGCGCTTGGCGGGGGGGGAAGAGAAGCCGAAAAAGCTCACGATTTAAAACCCACAGAAGAAACGCATGCACAGCTTTTTAAACCTCCGAAACGTTTGTATGAGGGGGGGGGGGAGGGGAGGAGACGTGGGACGTGGGGGGGGGACGTCTCGATCAGCTGTGGATGGAGAAAAGAGGGGGGGGGGAAACGCTGAACGCAAAGTCGCCGGAAAAACACATGCTTTAAAAGTTCAACAACATTAAACGAGAACAGCACGGACGAAGGACACCCGATATAAAAGAAAACAAACAACTTTGGTCCATTCAAACGAGACAGAACGAGTTTACAATCAAAATATCTATTATTTTTTTTACAGGTTTAAAACAATACTTACATGGCTATTTACAAATGCACAATTTTTTATGTATAAAATAAGTTAAAAAATTAAGAGCACAAGTCTGTACACGACGTATGAACAAGCTTTTTTTTTCCCGTTTTTGTTGTCTGTTTCGTTTCCGCGGACACAAAGAGAAGCACGTGGGGCTTCGTTGAGTTGGTCTCTCGCTTCGTTAGACCGGACCGGGGACTTCCTGGATCCTGGACTTGGGGATCCTGGTCTGCTCCCGGGGTTTAGACCTGGTTAAGACCTGGTTTAGAGTCTTAAGTGCCTGGATTTAAGTGCTTCATATTTCACCGTATCTCAAATGCACAGAATCTTGCCCTGGAAAAAAAAAAAAGAATAGAAAATGAATAATTCGCATTTGAATTTTTATTTATTTATGTTTCATATGCGATATAAACAGAAAATAAAATCATGACCTATAATCCAGGAAAACGTTTGACCTGCTTTATGGTTAATATTTCTGTAATCACTGGGTTCAAAATAATAGATAAGATAATAATCTTAATAATAAAATAATCTTATTGTGCAAAAGAGAAAGGACAGAATGTCTCCAAGAAAATGTGCACAAACTAAATACTGAGTCACAAAAATATTGTCCCCGTTATAATTTACTCAACAGTAAGTAAATGTAGTAATTATTGAAGTTTATTATTGTAAAATAATGTCGTAATATAGCGAGACAAGAGTCATGTTTTTGGGGTTGAATGCTGGCTCCACATTCTGAAGCGACTGAACATAATACAAACGCCGACATTTTCTTTTTACTCTCGTTTCTGCCGACAGAGCAGATGTTGAACTTTATGTCCGTTTTTGTTCCATGTGGACAGACCCAGGCGTTACAGCGATACGAATCAGAAACTATGAAAAAACAGGTCTACGACGTAAAAGGGTCCGTTTCAAACCCACCGTTCAGATGGGCGTCAGGTCGAAGTCGTCGTTCACTTCCACCAGGGGGATGTAGAACTCTGGGATCTCGAAGATGCTGGTGGACTTGTACATGGCCGGGTCGAGCTCCTGGAGCTTGAGCTGCCACTCCAGCCTCTGCACGGCGTTCAGAGCGGCCGCCTCGTGCTGCTGCCGCATCAGGAGACACGTCTGGGGGGGAAACCGGCAGAGACGCGTGTGAGTAAAGCCAGTCCATGGTTTGTTTTACACACTGTACATACATTCTCCTCTTGTATCGCGCTCAAACGACACTAAAAACAGATTTACACCAGAAAAATGGATGAAATGAACATCCCTTGCAAAGATCTCGTCACTTTCTGGGGCTTCTGTGTTTCTCGGTTGTGATATGACGTGATGTAATGCTTTTCCAAAGAGATAAACATTGAATAAACAGTCTAAATTTATCATGTTTGCACCACTTCCCACTTTTACTACAGTTGGAGGCAGCTGCCCTACTTCTGCAATTGTTTTGAATCCTTTTTCTGTACTATTATTATTATCATCATTATCATTATTATCATCATCATCATCAGTATTTCTGGAGTTAGAGTTACTGAAATGGCATGGTAACAGTTACACCTGATTGCTTTCTGATTGTTTACACGTGTGCACTCTGTTTTTTGCATACATTTCCTTGCCAAAACAATCTAAAGTGGCAAAAACAAGTTAAAGAGTTATTTTAAATTCATTGCACAGTAAAAAAAAATCAATCAAATAAAAGACGAAAATAAACAATAACTGATTAACAATAACAAAGATTTTGAAGTACGATAAAATGCAACAAAATATGACGATAATATTGAAACTACTTTATACAACTAAAGAGCACAACGAAGCACTTTTGGAGTTGGATAAAGAGTCATTAAAGTTCCTTATTTCACTCAAATCTTCTCAAAAAATAAAAAGTTAAAAAAAGGAAAGACAAGATAAAAATGTAGCCCCAAATATATTGCCCTTTCTATCATATATTGAAGGATTAGTCGATATAGTAATTATCGTATCAGGCCTAGACACACGTCCGCTGTTTCTGATGAATCGACTTCTCTGGTGCTGAAAACAAACACCAAAGATCCAATCGTATTCGTTACCTTGAGTTTATCAAACTTGTCGTCGACGTCCTGGAGCCACGACATGAACTGCCGAGCGTTGAACCGATCTCTCACGGACGTCTTTCCGTCGTCGCTCTGAAGAAGGAAACACGACGACGTCACTCTTTTGTCCAGCGCGAGTTGAAATAATGCCGTTGAATAAAGTTACTGACATTTGCACAAACCTGGACGTCTTGGGGCATGTTGTAAACTTCAGCGTCCAATAGGACGGTGCAGGCGCTGAAAGGGAGCGTCTGATTGGCCAACGTCCGCGCCGCTCTGTAGTGAACTCTGAGGACTTCCTGCTCGTTGGAAACTATCAGCTTTTCCTGAAAACAACGAAAAGGTCAAAGAGTAATAACAAGTCATCTTTCATCATCGTCTTTCTGCTATAGCATTTCACACGACCAGTGTTTGTAAACAGAATGCTACATGCTAAAGGCTCATACGGCGCCATACATTAGCTCAGAGAGTGTGAGCGTGAGCTAGAGCGTTAGCGTGAGCTCGAGCGTTAGCGTTAGTCTCAAACATCACAAACTATGGAAAACGGCTGACGAACACCGGACCACACAACACCAGAGCCTTGTCAGAAAACATTACCACATGTTTTGGGTCGATTAGCAACATTAGCGATTAGCACTGAAACTAGCATACATGCTAACGACTGGATAATACACATTTCTTAAATCTGACGTAATGCTGGACAACAATGCACCAAACATATAGCGAGCCACAACAGTTTGAGGATGGCGTTTTAGTTTTATTTCATTGAGTGCTATAAAACCTGCTTACATTTGACATCATAATCAATAACCTCAGAAGATGGAGCTGGATATTGACTGTTGTTGAATGTAACAAACATATAAACAACCACCGTTTGTCTGTGCCGTCTACAAACGTCACAATTTGAGTATTGATTTTGCGGCCTCATTCAAATGAACGGGACAGAATGTTTACGCCAGTACCAGGCTGCGTGCATTCTAAACCACTCTAAACCCGTCAGTCCTGGAAGGGTCTTATAGTCGACGTTTACATTTCAGCAGTACATTTTGTCTTTTCTTACCCTTTCGATGCTGTGCTGAAGTCGCAGTTTCATGCGGACGACCTCCTGCTGTTTGAACATCTCTTTCAGTTGTTCAGGTAACGACGGAGGCGGAGTTATCTAGAGACAGACGGCGATGGGGGGGGGAAAAGTACAGAATTTAACAGACCAAGAACCACTGGGATTGTTATTGGAATTGAGCCGTATTTTGGAGTTCGCAGTAGTTTGGAGAAGCAGTGAGTCACAGTCCACCGAGCTGAAGGATTCATGGACTCTAGAGCCGTTTGGAAAGTTTGGAAAACAATTGCGATGGAACATGTCGTCCTTAATAACGATTCAATAAATAAATAATGGATCATTTAAGAACAGATTGAAATATGAACAGGATATTTTGTTGTTTGTCGGGGAATGTTCTATTGCGCAATGAAATGCCGTAATTGCTCCCATCTCCAGACCGGACAGTCTTGCACGTTACGGTCAACAACAACTTGCTAAAATATGAACCATCTGTTGCTAGGGAGGTCACAATATTCCATTTTGGTGTGGTGAGAAGAAACGTCACCATTTTACGACCATTCACAAAAACACTTTCAATTAGATTCTTTCCTAGAGCGTGACCAGCTTTATGAAATCAAACTTTACGTCAAATGTACGTGACAGTAATAAAAAGCTCTTTATTTGGTTATGTAAGTAGAGCAGGGCTATTCAACTTAAGTTTCCAACGGGCCAGATATTTCGGCAGGACAAGACCTCTGGGCCTGCACAACGCGCCACTACTGTAATTTGGGTCAAATATCCTCAACACTATTTTCATGAATTGAGTTAATACAGTAAAATAACTACTGACAGATTAGATTTGTGAGGAATAACAAACATTGCTTGGCAAAATGGCTCATCCAGAACTGGACCAGAATTAAACTAGTTCTAGATTTGAACCAGCCAGGTCTGAACCAGGACTAACCCAGAATCAGAACAAGTCTAAATGTCTTGGATGAGAGTTGAAACGTTTTGTTTTTTCTAAAACAGAGTCCAGATGACTACAACTGAATCTTTTTCTACAAGTCTAAATCTGATTAACCTGGGATTAAACCAGACCAGACCTGGTATAGGTTGAGTATATAAATGAGTATACATTTATAATGAGTATACATTTATAATGTTAAAATTGGATATGAATATTTTCGTGTCACAATGATTGATTATTTACAATTATTATTATAAGACATTCATCTTGACCAAGGCTGTCAAGATTATTCGGTTAATCAATAATTGCATTAAGTCAGTCCTCAATATACACATAACAAAATTATAGAAGTTTTTAGAATCCATCTATACTCCAAAATATCCACCTGTTTATGAAGTGCTCTTATTTATCTGGCTTTTTATGTCAATTTGACTTTACGTTCAAGAAAGTTTGCACCGTTTCCCAGTAACAAAGTAGACTGGTGCCCCCTGAAGTCTAAAAACTGAGGAATAAAATTGGTATTAAAAATGCTACTTTTTGCTTATTGTATTGTCATAAATATATACAAGTAACTTTATTTATTCTTTAATCAGTCCTTTTTAGATTAGCAGAGACCATAACATTCCAAAATCTATAAAAATGGTACAGTATTCAATAAAATGATTCAAATAAGGATCGCCTCTGCTACAATAGTCTTCTATAAGTACATCGCCGTTGTTTGGTCATGGCGTCGACAATCGTGACGTTTCTTCTCACAACCAACATCTCACAAATCCAAACTACCCGTGTATCCAAATACTCACAGTGGGTATGCAGAGTTTGCTGAGGGGGTTCCCGTCGAGGAGGTAGGACCCGTTGAACGTCACGTACTCGTCGTAGTACTGCGGCGGCTGAGGAATCACGCTGCACAACACTTTGCGCTTCTCCTCGATCTTTCTCCTGATGTGCAAGAACTCGTAGTACGGATTCGCCCTCTCCGTCTGATAAGGTTCGATCTCCTCCAGCTTCACCGAATCCACCATCGCCGCCAACGACTGCTGCCCCTTGTCTTTGTCCTGCGGGCTGCCGGACGACTGCGACATGGACATTTTCGGCATTTTCCTCTTCCTCGGATGTTGGACGCTGAGGTCGACTTCTTCGTCTGAACTGCGTGTTTTCACCTTGGCGCCGCTGCAAGAATCGGACTCGCCAGATTGAGGGGAGGAACTGCCCGATGTGTTACTACTACTACTACTACGACTACTACTACCACTACTACTACTACTACAACTTGTGTCTGCTACATTGGGGGCTAAACGCTGGTCGTCTGAATTCATTTGCAGCTCAGGTTTATCTTCCGTATTCTCCACATCCATTGGTTCGACATTGTCCAATTTAGACTCGACAAAATGTTCGCTCATTTTACTCGGATGCCCCTCAACTTCGGTGACATCTTGTAGTCTCGTATCGTCACTTGAAGTGTCCTTTTTCTCCTCAATACTTGCAACCGCATCAATTGACATTTTGGATTTCTTATTGTCATTTATGTCAACATCCATATCTTCTTGTGTGTCGCCGCAAAAACCCGGTAAAGATTCAACTGGAGTGGAGCCAGGAATATTAGCCGTACTTGTAGATGGCACAGGGCTAGCAATAGCATTCGCGATAACACTAGCATTAGCACTAGGGAAAGCATTAGCACCTGTATCAACAGTTTCTGAATTGGCTTCCACGTTGTCTTGGTTGTCATTTTTGTCGCCGCTCTCTAGCGTCTTGTCTTTTGGTTCAGTTACCTCTACTTTTTCTAAACTGACGATAGCATCTTTTGTTGTAATTGCTGAATTTTCAGCTGTGCTAACGTCCATAGTTGTTGCTTGGTGATCCTTACAATCTACCTTTTCTACTAAGCACTGAACGTCCAGGAGTGAACTAGGCTCACTGGAGGAGAAGGATACTTTCGGATCTGTAGGATTTTTGACATCTTTACTCTGCAAAGTGATTGCGTCTTGGTCTGAATTGCACTCTGGCGTTAAGCTTAAATGTTGCGTGTCCACTTGGGTATTCAAACTTGCATCCTCTTCCACTGGAGTATCGTTAGGCTTCGTCTCTTCTAAGGTTACGCTAATTTTTGGCATATTTTCAACCATTTTTGTTTCACTTGAAGCCTCCTCATCCAAAATCGCTCTTAGACATGGTGACTCATGCCTTACCGGTAGCGCAGCCCGGTTGCCATCTAAAACACTGCTGCCATTATCGTGAATGGACGGCGATCGCGTGGCTTGAATGACTAGTGAGGATTGTAGGAAGGCTGGCTGAGAATCTGACGCATCCAAATTCATATCGGAATCGTATTCCGTGTGTTTTGGGGTTAAAATTGTCGCGTGGCTCGAATCTTCAGAGCTAGCTACCGATATCATAGACACAGACCTGGACATCAAGCGTTCGCTACTGTCCGGTCTCGGCGATCTCGTCAAGCAGTTTTCAACAACGGAAATAACCTTTGCGCCAATTGACGGTAGATTCTTGCCGTCTAGCGACACAGTTCTTTGAGAATTGCCCTCTTTTAACCCTTTGCCTTCTTGAGTATCCGAGCTTTTCGATCTCATCAACTCCTTACTCAAACACGATTCCGGTTTTGTCCTGTCTTTTAATTTGGGCTTCACCGAATCTCCCACTGGTCTTTGCTTTAGCCGCTCTCTTTCCTTCTGCTTGATTTTTTCCATGTGTTTGCGGTGCCACTGCTCAATTTCCTGGTCCTTCAGACTAAGCATTCGCTCAAAGCTCGTCTGCATCAAGTCATCGTTAACCAGGCGCTTCTCTTTGGGTTTCGCGTCTTTCTGCGGAGCCGGAGATGCCTTGACTTTGGCCTTATCTGGATCGTTTTCATTGGATTTAGGTTTGTTCGGTTTGGCTAGCGGGACGCGCTCTTTGTGCCTCTCCTTATCCCGGTCCTTATGTCTATCCGAATCCCTCTCTCGGTCTCGCCTATCGCGGTCTTTTTCCGGCGTCCGCACCACGTCCTCCTTAGATTTTCCAGATATTAGCTTCCCACTTTCTGAAATGTAACCCCTTTTTTCCTCCAACAGTAACTTTAAATTTGAGCTTGATGAATTTGACAAATCTTTTGGTCTATCTCGTCTCTTTTTGTCACCATCTTTATCCTTTGAGCGCTCGGATTTGCTATGATCGCTGCTTTTCTCTTGTAATTTATTTTTCCTATCCAAACTGCTGCGATCCTTGTCTCTGTGCTCCCTATGTTCGCCTATGCTTTCCCGATCGGACCTCTTCTCCATCTTATCCTTGCTTTTCCTGCCATCTTCATGCCTTTTAATTGAAGACGACGATTTTAGTTTTTCATTTTCCTTGTAACTTTTATCCCTCTCCTTCCAGCGCTCTTCCGAATGCTCAGATTTAATTTTCTTATCTTTACTGTCAGAATGTTTTCTCTCATTTTTTTCAACGTCTTTTGTTACAATTTTCTTATCAGATTTTTCCCGCTTTTCCGATGTATCTAGCGTCTCCGAATCCGCAGAAACGACCCTCTCCTCCGCCTCCTCCTTCAAGTTCGAATCCTCCAAACTCCTCCCTGAACTATGCCCATCGATTTTCTCATCTTTTCTTTCTTTTTTCCTGTCTTTTTCCTCTTTGGGCCTCTTCTCTTTACTCGTCGAGTGCTTTCTCTCCTCCCTTATTGACGGCAAATCCGATATTTTAAACTCCTCTCCTTCCTTTTTGATCGCATCTTCCGTGTCGTCGCTTTTGAAGAAGTTTTCTTTCCAAAATTCGCGATCGAACTCCAGATTTCGGTGGCCATCCTTTCTGGCCTCCTTTAGCTTATGCCTGTTGCCGTCGTAGTCTCGTCGATGCTTGTCCTTTTCTTTGTGTTTCAGTTTGTGCTTCTTGACCACCTTTCCCTCCGTGTCAGTTTTCCTAAGCGCCCCATCCGAACTGTCCAGACTGTTCAGACTGTTTCCTATGGCGCCGTCTTTGTTATACGGACTCGAATGCCCGTCTTCTCCTTCAACATTGTCTTTTTGCTGATGCTTGATTTTTTCCTTATGCTTGCATCCTTTACTAGACCCTTCTGTGCAGTAATCAGAATCAGTGTAGTGGTTGTACTTATCAATGTTCTCTTGTTTCAGCGGCGTTTGCTTGTCCGTCAAACTGTGATTCAATTTGGGCGACTTTATTGACGACAAGTGGAAGAGATGGACCGAGGACTCGTCTTTGGGGCTGAACGACATTTTGAACGAATCCTCCTCCCGGATCTTTTCCGACGTTTCCGACACGGTCGCTAGCGACAGCACGAGTGTTTTGCCATTCTCCTTCCCCTCCTCCTGGTTTTCCTTATTGCGGCTTTTACTTTTCCGCTTCACTTTGCCCAGTTTTTGATCGTCCTTTTTCGATCTAGACTCACTGTTGTGCGTCTCGGAGGTTTGCGAGCAAGTAGGCGAGTTTCTTTTGTCAGGAAGACTGTCCACTTCGTCACTCGATGTGTCCGAACTGCAGTGCACGCGGGACGATTTTTGTTTTTTGGATTTGTCGCCTTTTCCGCTCTGCTTGACGTGGTTTCTTTCCTTCTCCTCCTTCTCTCGTTGCCGTAGCTCGCGCCGCAGAATGTGCCGTTCGTTCAGCGCTTTGCTGAGGTCCTCCTCCTCCTCTTCGTCCTTGAACTCGTACTCGTCGAGCCCCTGGACGTTGGAGTTTGAGGATTTGGGTTTTCCGTCCGAGTCCTTCTCCGTGTCCGAGTCGTCCATGTTGTCGTCCACACTCGAGGGGTTCACGGATGGAGGGTCCTCAGAATCTGCACAGAAAAACAAAACGTATTTTGAAAATGAAAAGCAGTAGCAGTAAGTTAAGAACATATGAATTTTGTTTTTAGAAATGAATGTAAAAAGTGTAAACTTAAAGTACTTTTGGGATCTTTAAAGCCTGGTTTACACCTCCCTTCTCTGCTTGGTTCTAAACTCATGATTGCTTTTACAATTAGGTAAATGTATAGTAAATTATTTGTCTTCGAGTTAATATGCAACAAAAAGATTCAAACTCAAGACTCTGCGGCCTGCTTCACACGGCAGGCATATGTGCAATCCACTCGAACACAATCGGCATGGCGATTGGATTATAACATCTTTGAAATATTTTTTGTTATGACTAAAATTGTCATAATAGTGTCAGATAGATAGATAGAGATATTTGTATCTTAAACCCTCATGAAGGACCCAAACTTTCCATTACAAATGTGATCGCTTTTTGGCCAAATTTAATGCCAAAGCAATTGAAATGTTTTTGAAAATTCGTAATATTTAAAATTAGGGCTTCAACAATAATTCGCTTAAAACATATTTTGAGAATCGTAATCTGGACTATACAGACTCTAAATGCCAAAAAGACCTTTTATAAACAAAAAATATATTAAAAAATCTCAAATTTTCACAATAATCGATTTAGAATAGATAGGAAAAGCCGTTTAGTTGACTAATGGAGACAAATTATCTCCCCGATTTGTGGGCCGCTAAAATAATCCCTAGTTGCCGCTTTATTTAACATCGATCACTACTTTATGAAGCCAGATATAATCCAGTTCTGCTGAAGCCTTCAATGATCAGAATGTGTTTGTACCGGAGGAGCTGTCTTCAGGCTCAGACAGCGGCAGTTCACCCTTCAGCAGCTGCTCCAGCTCCTGAGAGTCAGCCACGTCCACCGGCCTCTCTCCGCGTTTGTTCGCCTGAAACGCATTTCCACCGTGACGCAGGAGCAGCTTCACGATCTGGAAGACGCAAACGCACAAACATGGAGGTTAAACATGCGAGGATTTCAGGCATCACCACTATGTTCTGTAAGATTGTCACGTTTAAGTGAGACGGGACAGGCAAAATGACTAGGGATGTCACAAACGAGTATTTTAGATCAGTCTCAGTGATTATTTCTATTGTACTAAGACTACTATTGACTGAAGGCTTCTAGATAGACAATGTTTATGAATGAAGTGCATTATCGATGAAAAGCAGAAATGGTTTATTCTTTGACATTTTGATTTCATGCGTTTTAGAGTCTCAAAAGTCCAAAGAAGAAGAAATGACAATTGTTAAAGTGCATTTTGTACTAGTTTGATAAATATAGTGGAATGTAGGTCGCAAATCCGCTGAACAGCATTTTATTTTTGTCTCCAATTCAGCTTTTAATTGTACTTGAATGAATTGCTTGTAGTATATCCGACATTGAACTTAGACATCTTTAGCATATTTGTTAAACCACATGTCTGCTTCAAAAGGTTTGGCAGCAGCTTGAAAAAAATGAAGTGAGAGGAATTCACAACATTTTCCAGATCCCGCAGTATCTGATGTCGTTGCAAGATTTATAATTTGAGTTTGATCCAGTGGAACTGTTTTTGACACACAAAATCATCTCGGAGCGGATCGCGTACGTGTTTCTCAAGTGAAATCCTGACATTTCAGGTTTCTGCTTTCAAACGTTGTATCGCTCCATTCAGAAAAGAGTGCGCAGACGTCACGCAAACATGGATCTGATACCAAGTTCAAAACCACAATCGTAATTAAAATGCTCTTTTAAACGTCGAGGTTTTAGACATTAGACCCACATTTTCAACACAAAATAATAGTATTTTCTTTATTAAACAAGTTTTGATTGAGTTTAAGATCATTTTTGAAACTGTTCACAAAAGACAGAATTTGATCCCGTTATTGATTTTTGTTTTGTCACAAATGAGTATTCTGTTTTGATACTAGCTTTAGTATTGATTAGTAACTGATTTCATACTTTTGACAACCGCAGTTACCATGAAGACAAAAGACAAAAAATAAGACATATTTTTAGAAACAGTTGCTTCTTCTTTATTATTCCTACTCTTTCTATACAACATAATGCTCAATAATGTCGATAAACTGATTAAATAACCACGAGCACATAAAGCGCTCCCGCCTTACATCCTTGTGTCCGCTGCTGGAGGCGTCGTGCAGGGGCGTGTCGTCGTCGAGCCCCTGCGTGTTCACTTCTGCGCCGGCTGCGATCAGGACTTTGGCCACGTCGTAATAACCCAGATTACAGGCTTCGTGAAGAGGCGTCCAACCTGCCAACAGCGACAGACGTCAGCGTTTCGACACGACAAACACTGAATTATATGAGAAACACTGCATTGAAAAAGGCATCAAGATCAACTTTATGACAAACCAACAATGAGCACTTTATAATAACACTTATTCCTGCCTTAACAAAGCATGAGCAAAGACTAAATGACTAGTGTACAATAATACTCAAATTCTTTGCTCATGCTTTGTTAAGTCGTATTATATGTAGTTATTATAAAGTGATACCCATTTTAATTCTTATAGTTTACAATTTAAGGGCGAGATATACGAGTTGGCCAATATCTTTTAGCCCCATGTTCAACAGCTGAAAAGGAAACACATTAAGCTTTATTTTACTTTAGGGTGAAGAAAGCACTGCACAAAATGTGACTACGCCGCTTCTTTATGGGTTAGTAGTAAAGTACGGCTGTAGATGTCCAAAAATACGTTCCATTTGTCTAATATTTTTCCTTATTATACTTTTATTATTGATATTTCAAACTCATATACTTTGAGGAAAATGATCAAAATCGGCCATCAGCTGCTCTGGATTCTAAAAATAATCTGTATATGCCGTGGAAAAAACCCTATTGGTCGATCTCTATTCCAGTTATAATAATATAAAGTAGGGCTGTAATGACTGATTAGTTTAATAATCCATTAGTCACAATTAATCTGAGCGATGACTTTAGTCTTTAATAATCACTATCTTTACAATGATGAATTAAAGTTAAATCCATGTTGCATTTTAATAAGGGTTATAAATCCATTGTTTGCTCACGATTTGATTACGATGAAGATGCATGTGTCAATGTTTTATTATACGATTTTCTTAAAAAAAAAAAAAAAGTCTAAATTATAGTCTACAAATGATAGATTTTTAGGTTCATTTGGGAGCGTTCTGTTTATATTGCGAGCTGGCATTTTAAACGTCTTATTTGTGCATTGTGTTCCTCTGACCTCCAAACGCACCACTTTTCATTAATTATCGGACGTTTGCATCTCAAACCGATGCCGTTCAAACACGCCGTAACGTCCCTGCCAGGCCACCGTACCTGCGAAGTCCTTCACGTTGACGTCCGCGCCGAGGCTGATGAGCTCCTTGACCTGTTTGGCGTCGCCTCGGATGGCCGCCATGTGCAGCGGCGTCTCACCGCGCTCGTTCCTTTTGTTCACTTTGTCCTTCTGCCGAGACGGGGGCACCTTCTTCTGCACCGGCGGCGTCTGCGAGGGGTGGCTGGGCGTCGAGTCTGAGGGGACAAACGCGACAATCACTACAATGGAGGCGAACTGAAGACGTGCGGTCAATGTGGTTGGGCAATAATAATAATAATGCACTTTTTAGTAGCGCGATAACGATATTATCAATCCAACAGAAAAGCGTTTAAACATGTCTGTAAAGTTAATCCCAAACATGCAGAAACACCACTTTTTACCACATATAAAAAAAAATTCCCTTTTTAAAATCAGCACTTATTTACAGCGGATTTGACTATAAAACTGATGCACTCTATATGAAAATTGAGCAAATCTTTCAAAAACAACATTCGATATTATCTACATTGTGATATATTGCCCAGCTCTGTTATCTGGACTAAACAGACTCTAAAACGCATACAAAAAGAGCTTATTATATACACAGACGCATTAAATCACAATGTCAAAATGGAATAAATAAATGCTTCATATAAATTCATATACTTCACATATATTTTCATTAATTTACTTTAATCATAAATAATCACGTTGAAGCAGACATATTTCAACCTTTATTTGGCGAATATGTATTTAAAGAGTCTACGGGCATATTTAGAAGCGCTGTACCAGATTTCTACGGCCTTAAAAAACCTGAAAACTACAACGAGTACATTTTAAAAAACAGTTTGCAGAAGTCCAAAGTATTCCTCACTTTACTAATGCATTCCTGGCATCCTATTTATACACAGCAATTAATTTAGAAGTGCTTCTGACAACTTTCAGAGGCCAGAGCGGAATTTTGGTAAAGCCAACTATGACAAGCATGCCAACACGGACGATAAAAACGCATTATAATTCAGACGCGGACATGATTTTGCCTCCAAAAGCTGCTTTTGTTGCATACAGTATCTGCACTGAGACAAGACACATTTTGCACATTTAATATATACATTTTATAGAAGAAAATACATGCTTGAAATGAATCGCACGTCACATGGATAATTAAATTGCCCTAAACAAATGACTTTATCGTGCTCCGTCTCTTTTAGAAGCCTCTGATTGGACAGGACCGGTTGCACTTGACCCAGTTCTCATTCATTCTCACGGTTTACAAACGGCGAGGCCCGTCATGACTGGTGTTGACACGGAACACGATTACTCAGCGACTCTAAATCCAGGAAGCGCAGTTTATTTTGACAGAAAACCACTGAGGATTAAAAAGCAGGTGAACTGGTTTTACTGGAACGCTCAGATTCACTCGTTTCTTTTGTCACCCGTAAAAAACAGAGTTACACGAGTGGCCTTTCTCACAATGCCAATGAAAGAGCGTTACATGCAACAGAAACAAAATCCTGAAATTGATCAAAGGCGTGGCTAAATGTTTATGACAATTTGAAGGAGGAAACTGCAAGATACGATTGTGTAAACGACTATTTTAGGCAGGGAAATATGTGTACGGTACATTTAGTCACAATAGTTCAATGAATGAAAACAAATTTGGAATAAATAGTTGGTGTCACAGAATCATTTAGTACAAAATGTGTGACAATTCAATTAGCAAATCACTGCATGACGCGAGTCGGACCATTAGCGCAAAGTTGACTTCAAATTCAAACACTTTTAACGCGTGACAGACAAAAAAATACAAACGTCTTTTTAAATACGTTATCAACCAAATAAAAGTTGACTGAAGGTTTAAAAAAAAAAAAAAAGTTTTTAGGAATAAAGTAGTATTTATGAAAATCTTAAATCATTTGTGGCATTATTAAATCGAATTAAAAAAAGCAGTCTTTGTTAGAAAAAGGTTTTTTCATGTGCGTTTTAGAGTCTGTATTCATGGTCCGAAGTGACGCGTAACAAAGAGCCAGTTTGTTACCACGAGCACCATTTACGCTTTAAATTACATTGGGCACAAAATGGATTTTAAATATTTATTGAAGTAATGTCAATACTAGATCTGGTGCACAGGGGCACTTTAGTTGAAGCCGTCTGTCCTGGAGGGAAAAGGGAGACATATTCAATTATTAGGTCAATTGGAACTGCAATATTTGTGTTTAAGGGTGTTCAGGTGTTTGTGTGCTAATGTCGTTTTTAGTGTGTTGGTAAAGAATGTTTACTCACTTCCTCTGTTCTAGTGTCCAGGAGTCAAAGGGTTCCCTCTGGAAACGAGCTCCCTTATAAGGGTTGGACCAAGGCAGAGGATGTGTAGGGGAGCATGACCCTAACCTCTGACCCTAACCTTGTACAGGGGTTTAAGGCTTTTTGTCATTGTTAGGTGTTGGTTTTAGCGTTTTATGTATATATTTGGGTGAGCTGAGTGGGTTTATGTGTGTTTTTATGGAGGTTTTAGAACGTTTTATGAGCTAGTGATAATTCAAACATCCCTGTCAATCGTCTGTGGTGTTGCCCAATTGTGTGAACGGGATTAAAGGGCGCCTGGAACGTCAGTCCTTGTTCTGCTGCTGGAGAAGACACAGCTTCGTGCCTCCATAAATTTTGCACAATGCATGTTGCACTTTAATTTGATTTGATAAAAACATGTGGACCTCGTCAATGCCTTGTCTCACTTAACTCCAACCGCTCAAGGCCAGCCTACGTTACATGACGTCACACACACTCGTTGCTACTGCCACCTTGAGGACTAACGCTGCAGGCTCACTGTGGGCTGTGCCAACAAAATGTCATCCCCAAAGACCCCGTTTGTACAAAAATGTAGGACTGTGGTCAGGAGGGACCAGTGGACTTACAGAGATCACTCCAGACTGAGGCGGAGCTGTTTGTTTGACGTAACGTTAGCGGCTAATCCTACTGCAAGTGCACATGTTATTGCGTGGCTATGCTAATAAATGTTACTTGCAGACAGTTTAAACAAGCCAAATTTCCAACTGCGTGGGTATTATATTTTAGGATCAGACACAAAGTCCGTGCTCTTGAGGGCGTGTCCGGTGCAGAGGGCTCAATTCCCAGGGTCAATTCCCTGTAGCCGTAACATTTCTATTAGAGTCTAACAGAATGCCGACACTGGGGGGAAAAGTAGGTGAAGCGTCTTGCCCAGGGACACCGGGGAAGTACCAAAGTCGTCTAAGAGCACAAACCTGGGCTGTTGGCGGTCATCTGCATGAGGAGAGCCATCTGCTTCCTCTCCGACAGCGGATAACCAAACAACAGGTTCGACGACTGCGACTTTTTGCCTCCGGACTCTTTCTTCACTCGCTTCTTATCGGGCCCATCTTTATCTGAAACAAAAACCAGGCAAAGGTCATCACTTTTTGAGAAACGCCTTCTCTTTTGGAGGGGCGGGGGGGATGTCGGCATTTCGGCGCGACAGGAGGAGGTTGGTGTTCCTCTTCGCCTTGTATCTGTCGAGAACTCCGTGAACAGATGACAAGCTGAAGTGTCCAAAAAAAAAAAAGAAAAAAAAGAGGGAAACTAAAGCCACGTTTCCACCGAGAGGTTTGGTGCGAAGGCATTTAGTTCTGTTCGCGGTGAATCTGGTGAAACTGTTCGCTTTGCTCAGTCGCGATTCATTCAGATTCCACTTCCACCGTTCAAAAGATAAAATATTTAGTTACAAATTGTTGCCTGGCTATTTCTAGGGCTGCATGATATGGAAAAAAAGATGCGATTTTCAATAACTTTGTGTTTTATTGCAATACTAACATCAGTGTAATAGGTAAACATACTTTTTTGACAGTTAAATTAAACAAAAATATTTAAATGACTAAATTATAGCCTTGAATTCCTAGTGAAAAGGCATTATCATAAAAACTTTACAGAGACTAAACTAAGAGGAATTTATGCATTTTTTTTGCACATTTTACTTTGAAAAACAGTTGCATTGTTGTGATATATTCATTTTCTTGCGATATCGATTGTTGTGATATATTGTGCCGCTCTACATACCATTTTTCATCATTTTCAAACCAAATCGACGACGACTCTAGACTGCAGTTTAGTTTGACAGTTTGTTTTTTTGTCTAAACACTTCTCTGGAGACGAGGGAACCAGTCACAATGTCTCCGAATATCTCCCTTTTGTTTATCAAGGGATTTCGCGCTGTAATTCGATTTGTAAATAGTGATTCATAACATAAATCTCCACTTTTAGCTGGAAACGGCAGGGCGGGACTAAAGAAAACAGACCGGTCTCTATAAATCAACTTTAAATAAATAAAATTAAAAGTTCAATAAGGCAGTGCACAATTAAATCTGGTAATTTTCTGATTTCTGGACTTTTAAAATGATGTAAACGACATGCAAAGCTAAACTCACTCAATCCCACGTGAGTAATGAGAGGAATCAGAATGAAAGCAGACCATTTATTTCTAATTTAGTTTTAAATAAAGTAATGAGGGCCCACTCCTTTTCGAGCCAAAACGTTTTTGTTTTTATTACATTTGTGGAAGGCTTAATCATTGCAAATGTGCATACACTTGGCAATGCTCAAAATAAACTAACTACACTAATCTATAACAAAATGTATCCGTTTACATGTTTAAAAAAAAAAAAAAAAAAAAAAAAAAAAAAAAAGGGAGATTTAATGGTCTTGTAGACATTTCTAAATCAGTAGGGGCAGAAATCCTTTAGTCGATTAATCGGTCGATGGTGTCATAGTCGACCAACATTTTTCTGAGTTGATTCATTGTTTTATTCAGAGATCAAAACATATTTTTAATGGGACAGCGTTATAAATATCATAGATATTGGAGTGAGTTGGCTGAAGAGTTTGGGAGTGAACCACGAGTTTAATCTAATTTACATATATTCAATGTAAAAATACTCCCGCGCAGCTGAAGCGTTTTGAGCGCAGTTTCGGTTAGATACTGACCAGTCGACCGATCCTTTTCAGTCGACGACAGCCCCGCTAACCAGTTTCACGACATCTGAAGTCATCGTCCCGCCTCGTACCAAACCTCCTCAGTGGAAACCGCATTCTCTGAAGCCAGCCAAGGACAAAACTAAGCTACACTTTTCGGGACAGTCCTTCTACCCCTCCCCCATCTCAGTATCAGCGTTTCAAAAACAACAACAAAACCGCATGCTTGAGCTGGGCGAGGGGCAGCGGATGCAAAGGGAGGATGTTACAAAAAAAAAAAAAAAAAAAAGCACACACAAAAAAACACACAGCAGTCAAAGTGCCTAGTATCTCCGTTATGAACTGCAGCAGAGTTTGATTGTTTAGCGTTGGAGGAGGGGGGGAGAAAGGCGTGGTTTCCTCCCACAAAGGCGTGGTTTCTAAAAGAGGGCGGGGGCGCAGGAGGAGTGGGGGGTTACCTGAGTACATCCTCCAGGGCTCGGTAGAAACGCCCGGCTCTGATTCGTCTACAGAGCAAAGCAGAAGGAGCAGGAGAGGCAGCGTCACTCACACGGACACAAACACTCGCACCACAACAACAACGACAACAACGACAACAACGACACACTCAGGCCTGTCACAACGACCCGTGTGAAGAGAGGCTACGCTGAAGACCGTTTTTAAAAGATGCACTGTGCAACTTTCCTGGTTGAGGGGCCGCCACCCGCACGTCTCTATGGAAATGGTAATGCTTTGCAAGAATGCTCTACTGAACGGCGTTACACTTAATGACCCTAAAAAAAGAATAAAATAAACGATATAGTGATGTGAAATATAAAATTAAAGCTACAACACTTATTTTGAGTGAAATAAACCAGTTTCGGAAGAATTAGGGTCACTTTGTTCTGCAAAAAATGTTTCAATTACCCTTAACAAACAAAAAAGACGAAACCCAACTCATTTTTAGTGAAATTGGCTTCAGCTTTGAGCATTTGTTGGGTTTTGACCAGTCCTTTTTCCATCTACTCTCTCAGTCCAGACCTCCAACAGCAGCTTTACTTCCTTTACTTTTGGAGTCTGGACTTTCTTTCCACTTATAATTAGAGTAAATCAGAGGCCAAAATTACAGTCTTAGCTTCACAAAGAGTTCAGACGATTAATTGTTCTTCTGTTTGAATTGTGGCTCATTTTCGTCAGACGTTTAAGGACAGATCAGCCGGAATGACAATAACAAAAAAAACACCTGTACTGACATTGCGAAACAGACATTTTGAACACCATATTGTGGAACGTTCCAGAAAAGGCATTAACGTCTCCATGGAAATGAGTAGGTAGCGAAAAGTTACGCAATGCACCGTCATATGATATAGAGTTGCACAGTTAGCAACATTTTAAAGCTTGAGTTAAAAGTTTGATCCACTATTTACGGGTCAAAAAATTTAAATAAAAAGGATTAAAAATTACTTAAATAAATAATAATATATAATTTAAATAGAAATTATTTAAAACCAAAATATTTTAAATTGGTTGCATTTTACGCGGGACATAAAACGTGCCCAGTCTACAGCCACACGATGCAAACTAAAGCCCGGGAGCCAATCTCGAGTCGAGAAGACAACTACTGCCCTGTTTCCTGGTTCTCACACGCCGGATCGAGTCATAATATTGTGACAGGCCAACAATTATACCACTGGATACAAGAGTCCGCTGTGTTCAATGAGACGCCGGCCGAGAAGCCACAGACACGGCACAACAGCGCTGCCCCGCGACTTTACACTGGAGCCACGCGTTCACAGCTGAATTACAACAGCAGAGTATGCGTTACAGACGGCAAAAAGTACAAACCAAATATCTGTTCTTCGGTCAGTCTCCAACACAGGTATTTTCTAAAAACCTGGTGTTGATGCTGCAAGATTGGAATATCTTTAAATCTAGCGTCGTCAAGATACTAAAACGTTTAAAATCGATTTTGATACCAAGCAATATACTCTATTCTTGATACAACAATCATGACAAATGCTTTTTTTTTTTAGTTCAAGGTTTTAGAAAATAGACAGACTTTCCCAACACAAAGTAAAAGTAGTGTCTTGATTTAACATTGTGGTCTTATTCTAGCTTTGATTCAGTTAAAAAACATTCTATGTGAAAGCAACAGGTGGATTATTTTATAGCTAAATTTTTAAATATTTTTTAGATAAATTTGCATTATTAGTCAACAACGTGGTTTAATTTGAAATATATTTTAAATTCTAATTAGCAAAGTTGGTTCGCAGCGCTCGGGTAACAAAATGTCACCAAAAGAAAAATGACTAAACTATAAATGTTACACTTGTTTCAGTCCATGAATGAGAAGAACGACATAAACCTAGAGCAAATATGAAACGTCTAAAGTCAGCAGATTCTAAATGAACGGCTGTTTTGTGTAATGACTGCAGATTAAAATGATTATACAGATCATCTTGAGCCTAAAAGCTGAGACGTCTCACTTTTTACTCGATCTAAGAGAAGCAGAGAGGCCACAGAGGAAGATTTTCTTAACTAAAAACCAAACGTGTTAAGACATTTGAGGATTCGCCAACTAAAAGAACAATATTGACACAAATAAAAATCAGGAATGTGCTAAAATGCAGCTGGAAACGTCTCGGTTGATGTTCAATGTTCAAATCTAGCAGAAAACGTGAATGAACCATAAAAGTAACACCAAAATTGCATGAAGATAACTTGACACCCTTATTTTGGACATTTCTGGCAAATTCTCCATAAAAAGTGTGATATTGTCAATTTTTTCAATTCATCTCCTGCCTCCAGTCGAACGTTTCAATGACGCCAATGCCTAGTCTATTTAAATGTCTTCCTGAAACAAAATACAATATTAAACGGAAAAACAAAACAAAGCTTTATATCCCATCTGACAAAGGAAAAATAATCTCAAATATAATCTACCAAAATTCTTAAAACTACGTGAAGTACAACTCAGAAGTAAATCGTGTATGAACCACATAAGTCACACTGACGTAGCTGTGCGTGTCCAGCAGAGGGCGCCGTGAGAGTGGCGGAGGGCCAGCGGTGGCGCACCGGGCACCAGGGGGACAGAGCTGTACCTGTGTCCGAGTCGCGCTCCTCTGCCCGGGGCTCTGCGCGGGGCTCGGAGGGCGGCGAGCTGGAGCTGAACGAGAGCTTGCGTTTCATGGAGGACTTGGCCTTGGCCTCCTTCCCCAGCAACTCGCTCCGGTCCAACTTCGGAGTCTTGGTGAAAGGGGACAACTTGTCTTTACTCTGGGGGGGGAAAGCAAAACAAGGCAAAACGTGGTTAAAATGTGAACGTTGAGACTAGTCTAGACCTGGATCTCTACGGACTATTCAGACTCAAAAACACATGGAAAAGGACATTTTAGTCACAAAACTGAGGCATTATTCACTTAAAAATGGCAAAACAGAACAATTTTGGATTTCCTTTTTATTTTAAAGGATTTTTAGCCCGTAGAATTCATAATGTGAATGTTTCGACTAGTCTAGACTTTAGATTAGGTATAATTGTGACTAATCTGGACTTTGCAGACTATTCAGACTCAAAAACATATGGAAAAAGACATTTTATCACAAAAACTGAGGCATTGGATTTCCTTCTTAGTATTTTCTATCATTTGACAGGACTGTGCGGCGTAAAAATGGGGACGAGACTGGGAAAGGACATGCAGCAAATAGTCGAGAGCTGGTTTTATGCATTCAGTGTTCAGCATGCACTAAAAACCACCACAACAAAGTAAAGTTTATTCGTAAATCTTCATCTAGAAGCCTCCAGTTACCAGATTTCCCCCTTTATTTGGTTAAAATGTCACTAAAAGGTTTAAAACAAGGCACGAGACACAATTTCAACGAGACACAATTTCAACGAGACACAATTTCAGCAAGACGACACACGAGACTGAGTCCACGGGGCGAGACTTTGACATTTATAAATCAGTTCAGCGCCCAATTTTAGATCAGATGCTTTTATTTTTTCTATTGAAGTGTGACTCACCAGTGTTTAAACCTTTTTATGTCTCACAAGATCATTTCCCCACACGTGTGCACAATCTTGTCCCGTCATTAAGTGCGGGGCTCAAACTGACAATCGATCAAACCATTTGTACACTTCTTTCGTACGTTTACATAATAATGAGTTGCCAAGTTCTATGAAATACTGTGGAGAAACTGTGGTGAACTCAAAATTCTAGATGAAATTATCAATGGTTGTCATAAATCTTGCCTTTCAACTGCAAAGAATACATTTAACGATCAGGCGCATGTGAAATGAATGTTAAAATCACCCACAAAATAAGTTTACTCCGCTCTTTTTGCATTGTTTTATGTACATTTCTCTCATCTTCAGAGCGACGCTCACATTTTTTGACGATCTGCCCTCCCCAGGACGGAAGCAAAAATAAAACCCTAGAAAGCCCAGAGTACAGAACCCCGGAACGATCTCACGTACACAAACAATAAAAAAGGACTCTTATTAAGCCTGATACAACCTGATAAATGGTCGGCCGTAATGCTTTCCCGTAGAACTTCAACTCCTTGCACATTTCTTTCTTCTTAATCATCCGCTAAATAAACAAGAGTTTGCTCCGTGCAGCTGCGGCGAAGCACAAAGCAGAGTCTGGACCTCGTCTTTGCTCTGTCGCTGCAGTGAATCCCATGTTTTTGGCCGGTTTTGCCGTGCGGATCCTCTTTGATCTTTAAGTGAAGTCCGGCAGATTGCACGGGACGAGGCCACGCAACAAAGCGCAATGCAGAGATGTGGGGCAGGGCAACTAAACCGAGGTCGCGTTGGTGAATATCATCCTTTAACTCATAGGGCCAAGGAGTTTTGACAACGAATACAAGGAGGAAGCGAGAAAAGTCATAATGTAAACACAAATTTGGAGCCACACGGTTTGAAAATACTTCTTGGAATCTTATCTCATCTTCTCGATTTCCAAAGAGCGTGATCGACAGGTGGATTAACCACAGAAGCGCACGGTGGGGAAGGGGGAAAAAAAGAAACAAGCGATTAAACTCTATAAATCTGAGGTCAATTAAGATAGAATGTCATTTTGTTCGGAATGTCACGCATATATTTGAGCAGAGAATTCTTCCGCATCTGAGAGACAAATGCGTGATACAAATTTGGAGTGAGGAGAGCTTTTCTTATGGTCCGACTCCAGATCCTTCTGCATTTAAACAGCCGTAAAAGTTGTAAATACAATGCAACTAACCTAATCTTTTAGTAGTCGACTGGTTTAATGATCATTTCTGTTGTACATAGAAATTGGTACTCCTTGATAGCATGTTGCGTCATATTGAGCTAGCACTGAGTATTATTAAACCAATTTCAAACTCCAGTGTTTGGTAGAAAGTAATACTGTAAATACACAATTAGTAAAATAAACAGTCAAAATATTAGTTGGCTAAAGGCTTCTGAACATCAGACTGCAGGGCATAAACAACAAGCTACTACTGCTAGCCAACTAGCTACTCACTGCTAGCCCAACGAAGCCTACTACTGCACGCAACACGCTTTACTAACTGGCTAGCCAACAAGCTACTACTTGCTAGCCAACAAGCTACTACTGGCTAGCCAACAAGCTACTACTGCTAGCCGGCCGGTCCCACGAGCATTTTCTAAAGTTACAAGAACACCTGGCCACAACGAAGCAAAAAACAGAAGCATCAATTAATAGTATTATCATGATATATTTGTTTTTTACATTCAATACAAAAAGTGGAATTTCACAGTACTTGCCGACATTTCCAAATAAAGTTGTCCCTCTGCATTTAGCCTTTTTGTCCAAAGCGAAGAACGGATTCACTTCCTCCGGTTGTAAACAGTGACACATGTCCACAACAAAAGGAGCTCAAACGCAACGCATTTCGATTTGTTTTTACATTCTTTTTCTTGCATTAAGTTTGTCGACAAGACGACTTTGTTCACGGCCCGGCGAGGACCACACACACAGACTCACACTTCACAACACAGACAACACAAGGTACAGACAGACACACAACAGACACACGAGGACAGCGACACAGCAGACAGACACACAGACAGACACACAGAGCAGACACACAGCCAGACACAGAGACAGACACACAGACAGACACACAGCACAGACACACGCAGACAGACAACACAGACAGACACACAGATACACACCGTAAACGTAATAATTATACATTTTAAAGATACATTTTTATCGTGGCGAACTACAGATCCAGTTTTAGTTTAAACAATTATTGTGCGATTACGTGTTGGGATTTACGTTTCAAAAAGTAGAATTCTTTTTGCGTAATTTCACATTTTAAAACAGTGTTCGGGCGAGCATTGATTATTTTAAGAGGAATGAAATCTGAGCAACAGCAAAACTTAATACAAAATAATCACATGACATTCTGAACTAATGAGGAGCGCTTTCTTTTTTTTAAACTTTTATTTGTGGTAATCGTAGTACAAGTTTCGGTTACGCCAACGTCCACTCACCATTTCACACGACAAAATATCCTCTGAATGAAACGTGGCTGTAATTCTTTTTGGAATGTTTTTGTCTTTTCGGCATCACGTGCCTTACCTTGGGACGACAGACAGAAACGAGCGTCAGATGTTCATTAATATACACTGTCCCCATCAAAAAAGAAATAATGGCCAAAAGGTTGAGAGGGATAAATATGTACAGTAAAGGGTCGCTACGATTAAGCAACCGATCGTGACTACCGTAAAAGTCGGGATCCTATTGAGTGTACCAACCAACCAACTGAACTAACTAAACGGAAAATAAATTGTAGATAAGGTGTAGGGGGTCCACGGTGTAACATGAGATATTTACACAGAAAGATGTTGTTAGGGTTGTCTTTTACACGCGGGTTGGGTTGAGGCGGGTTATAAAGCGCTGACCGCCGTATCGCACGTGAATACGAGTCGGATTGTAATAAAAACACGCAACATTTTGATGCTTAATGCACAGAGGACACGTCTCAACTGTCCCCCGATTTCTCTGTGTGAGCCGATTTTCCCGTGTCTGTCTGCCCTCTCCACGTCTGGCTCCGCTCCTGCGCTTGTACTTGGCGGGTGAGGAAGACAGCGCGAACTAAAACTGTCCCGTAAAAACGCCTATAAATTCTCTGCGTCGCTGCAAAAGCTGCAGGGTTCAAAGAGTGTGAAAAAAGTAGCGGCTTTTAGTCCGACTTTTACGGTAATAGATTATAAAAATAAAAATCTTATTTTGATTAGACGCAACTAGTCAATTACAGAACTAGTCTAGACTACTAGAACAGTACACAGACAGAGAGAAGAGGTTTTATTACTCAAACGGAGCGAGAATAACATAAAAATGACATGGAAAATGTGTCCATTTTGTGTATTTATCAAACTTGATTACAAAATCTCATTCTTCGCATTCGAAACAACAATTGAAAGAATAATAGCTAAACTAAACGATTACCATAATAACCATTAGTTGTAGCGTTGATTTTGATCATCGTAATTGTGCTCTGAACACTACACAAACATACAAAAAGACGTTTTATAAACAAAGACAGCGGCGTTATTAAATCAAAATGTCAAAAAAAGAACAGTCCATTTCAGATCATTATCAATATTAAACTTGATTTGGCATAAATATTCTCAATCTAGAAGCCTTAAATTACCACATTTCAACCTTTTATTTGGTTAAAAAATAAATCACAAAGTACAACAGACAAAATAATGGCTGACTGGTGGGCTTCTAAAACAATGTACATGGAGCGTTTGTTTACCTTCTTGCCCGCAGGCTGTTTGTCCACCATGGCTCCATCGCGCGGTCACTCAACGGGTTTGGCCATGGTCCCGCCTCCAGACTAGCTGTCACTGCGGTACGCTCTGTCGGACGCATCATGCACCGCTGTAACAGAGGGGTCAGAGGTCAGGCAGATGGTAATCAAACAGGGAGGAAAAGTATTTTGCACAACGTGTCCGCGGAATAAGCCAAATTAAGCTTTTCCCCAGAAGACAGATTTATAAATAGAGAGCAGGGGTCAAAAACGAAGACCGCTGTGTGCTGCCCTGCGTCTAACTCAGAAGTGTTTTATCATCCGAGAACCAGGAAGTGTGCCGTGATGCGTGCTTTATCAAGACGGCAAAACTCCGCTCTGGCCTCTGAAAGTTGTGAATAATAATCACGAGAACCAGGAAGTGTGCCGTGAGCGTGCTTGATCAAGACGGCAAAACTCCGCTCTGCCTCTGAAAGTTGTGAATAATTAGGATGCAAGAAGATGAGGACATTTTCACAATTTCAAAGTCGGTCAAATCAGGTACAATTAACCTGACATTTATCATAATAATAACCGCAGTAAAAAACGTTTAACCTGACAATCTAGCAGAAGTGGTCTAATAGGTTAAAAGGCTAAAGGAGTGCATTGTAATAAGCGTTCGGGCAGCAGCTAATGCTTCCGTTAGTATTTGACTAGTTTAAACGGTTATTATCTGTCGTACATTGAGACTTTAGTACATTATCAACCCATATAAAAAAGGTGACTGAAAGCTTCTGGATGGAGAATATTATTAGGGTATTGCCTAGTACCTCACGATGCAATACTTACTCCCGATACTCAGAACTTGATACAATAAGAGTCCTGATTCATATGATATTGCTTAAAACCGGAGTTAAATGTGACTAAAATGATGTTTTGATTCAAGTAGAATAAACAAAATGCATTAGAAGAATGTCATGTTCACACTGTCCTTAACCTCCAAATACAACTGGTCTATGATGACGTCAACATTTTCAGCTCCTCAGATTCAGCCTTGATGCAGCAGTCTGTAGTTCATGACTTTATGTTGTTTTAAAAGAATCACGATGCGCAGTGTAATAATGAATACAAATCTGAAATGGTTTATTCCTTTTTCGTCTTTTCGTATGCGTTTCAGAGTCCATTGAGTCCAGATAACGATCGCGGTGATCAAATCAGACGACGATTATTTTAGACACAATTGGTCTCATCATAAAAAACAAAAAAAACGTGACAGAACTTGCAATTTGTTAAATACGCAAGCTTCATTTAGCACGCAAACAAAACAAAAAACACACATCCAGGAGTGTTTTTGACGAGATGTTTCAAAACTCTCCTAATTAGAGCTGGGAATCGCAAGGGTTCTCACACTCACGATATGATAATGGAACAATCTTACGATACATGCGATTACCGATATATTATATTCTGCAATTCATCATTATTTTTAATGACGCAAATATAGTTCAACAACAGTACATAACTTTGTAAAATATAAATACTCAATACAATATCAGAATCAAATGTTTCAGTTGGGGATGTGACGATTTCAAATGTCAGTGTTGTGATTAATGTGAGAACAAACATCGTGATTTAACGGTTATTCACGATTAGGGATGTCACGATTATTAGGTTAATCGATAATTGTGATTATTCAGGTCACAATATCATCGTAAGAACCAAAAATGAATAATTGTGACCATTTTAGAAGCAAATGTAAGTATTTATCAATGTGAATAACTTTTTTTTATCTGGCTATTTTTGTCACATTTAACTCAATTTTGTCTTTCAGAAAGTTCAATTTTCCGGTCACAAACTTGAGGAACAGTACGTGTTAGACCATGATTTCACTGTTTGGTCACACGCTCAATAATCGTGAATAATCGTGAAATTGTGTTTTTCCTCACAATAACCGCACACCAAAATTTGATATCGTGACATCTCGAGTTGCGATAATAAACATCACGACCAAAACGACGATAAAATGCCAAATGTTCTTTCCTTCTTGTTTTCTTCGCACATTAGACCGCTGCTCAATACATGACCTGCTTTATCAAATCAAACTTTCTTAATTAGCAATTTGACATAAACGGCAAGATTTATTTAAAAAAAAAAGCACATTTAGGTTTACTTTTTTGAGGGAAAGACTGAGCAGAACGGACTTCATTTTGCTTCCAAAATCACCACATTTATTTTAAACTGAACTAAAAAATACTTAATTCAGTTCAAAAATGTTTACTTTTCTTGAATTATTAAATGAACAAAACTTAATTTTTCAGCTAAAAATGTCAAAATTATAATTGTTTTCGTCCAAGATTATATTGTGACCTGAATAATCTCAATTATTAACTATAACCTATAACATGTTTGGTCTCTATTGACAAAAACAAGTCACTTTAAGCTGTACAATAAGAGGCGATATAAGGCCAAAAGCATCCACAGTCGGACCACTAAAAACAAGTGTCATTTTTAGCTACAAAATGTGTGTGTAAAACTAAATAAAAACACTCCTCACCTTCAAAGCCTATATTTAACACTTTCTAAGATTACAAACAGACACGCCCAGCGCTTTTGAGGAAGTGTGATCAGCGAGTCCCGGATTTTTATAGAGTTTCCGTTGAACGGGAAAGGGCTCAGAGCAGCGTGAATCACTATGGGCCACACAGCTACGGGCCAGCGGGTCCGACGCGGCCGGGACCGGAAAACGAGGGTGAAAGAACAAAAACAATAGCGGGGGGAAAAAAAAGAAAAAGAAGATGATTCACAGATATTCACAGCCTGCTAACAAATCTGACAAAGAGCACTATGAGCAAATGCGGAAAAGTCGCTAGTCCTGCCATGTCCGGGCGGGCTTTACGATCATCATGTCGCTCTGAAACTGGTTAGTAGTGAAGCGTCGAGGGTCTCAGATCTCCATAACGTCCCACCACGACGTTGCCAAACTGGAAGATCGGCCGCTGGTAGTTGGTTGAGTCTGCAAAATCTCTTGACCCCTGCAGCGCTCACATCCAATAAAAAAAACAATCGGCTTCTGACAAAAGTGATTTTCAGCAGATAGCACAGATAAGAAGTACGTAAACGCAATAAAATATAATAAGTAATAATCAGTGGCCCATATGACAGGTTTAAACCATACAATTTCACTTAAAACACAATTATATAATTTCAGATTTTACGTAACCATTTTTGGCCCATTTCTCCGCCGAGCTTGTGACCGATGTTTTTGTAAAGTTTAATAATTGGATCAGCAATAAGACATTTGTACAATAGAACATGGCCTATTTTTATTTTTACTTGTATTTAAGGTTGTAAATTGTTCCTAATGCATGCTGCTCGTTTTTTGATTGAATATATGTTGTTTTATTATGTACTCAGTGTTTGTATGTTGCACACTTAAGGGCCGAGACAAGTTCCTCACGTACTTTTGATTTTGTTCATCTGACATACTCGGCAATAAACTCGTTTGATTCTGATTCTGATTCTGAAGACATAGGTAGTAGGTGATTCCAAACTGTTAGCGCAACGCAGACTGTAAAACAAGAGCAAAAATCGCATATAAATGACACAACAGTTATGCTGTTGAACCACAATAATACCATAAACATTTTATTTGTGATGAATGGTTCAAACTGTCAGAAAGTGTGTCAGTTCAGCAGAGTTACTCAATGGCACGTCGCCGTTGATGACATCATGTTTCAGCTCTACTTCCTGTCATTTTAAACTTTCTACTTTTCAAAATTTCTTCGATTAGACTACAAACTTAAAAAGAAGAAAAACAGGTTTCTACACCGACAGACTAAGTCATAATTAGAAAAAACGCAGAACATCGGTTCTTGTGTCATGGTTAAAACCAAGTATCATTTCAACATTTTGAATAAAACCCTTTGACGCAATCATTTCAGATAAATTGAATTAAAATGCACTGCCTTAAATTACCGAGACGGATTAAAAAACACACATTTTCATTTAAAAAAACAAGAAGAGTGGATGAACCTGCAGTGCATTTAGTCGACAGACAATTCTGCAGCCTCCTTTATTGACTTCTCGTCTGTTTAGTTCAATGTTTATTTGATGGGGACAATGTACAGAAGACATGAAGCTCGTATCAACAGAGATGTTCTGCACCAGAGTGGAGCTACATACTTCATTTCCATCTGCAGACCACGAGTGACAGGAAGAAAGGATTACAGCGCAAAACGAACACACTCCACAATTAAGAGCATTTCACAGAGTACACACTCTGACAACACCCAAGACACCCAGCCGCCCGACATCACAACAGCCACGCACACACAGGCCACCGCGCGGCCACACACACACAGCCCCGAGCGCGCACACACACAACGCGCCCGCGCGCCACACACACAGGCCGCGCGCGGCCACCACACCACAGCGCGCGCGCGCACACACACACCACAGCCCGGCGCGCACAACAGCGCGCGCACACAACACCACCGGCCGCCACACACACACACAGCGCCGCGCACACACACACACACAGAACCGCGGCGCACACACACCACACAGCGCGCCGCGCGCGCACACACAACACACGCCGGCGAGCGCGCACACACACACCAGCGCCCGCGCGCCACACACACACACAGCGACCGCGCGCGACACACCACACAGCGCGGCGCATACATTCACACAGCGGCCGCGCGCGCACACACACAACAGCGCCGCGCTGCCGCACACCACACAGGGCCGCCGGCGCACACACACACACACACAGCGCCGCGCACACACACACTACACAGAGTCCGCGCACACACATAGCAGAGCCGCAACACACACCACACACAGAGCCGCCACACACAACACACACACACAGAGCCGCACACACACACACACGACACACGAGCCGCACACACCACCACCACACAGAGTCCCGCACACACACACAGAGCGCCGCCACACACACACACACACAACAAGCGCCGCACACACACACAATCACACACACGAGCCGCACACACACACACACACACGAAGCCGCACACCACACACACACACACCACACACCAGAGCCGCACCACACACACACCACTAGACCGAACCGCAGCCGGCGACAGACCACACAGAGCCACACACATCAGAGAGCCGCACATTCACACACAGAGCCGCACACACAACACACACTATCTCACTTAAAAGCTATGTTACATAAACACGAGTCAAACATGAGCTTTAGCCTTTGCACTACTTAAACAGTCCATGAAAATACAGAGCATCTGATACATCTGTTTCATTTGTCCTTGTAAACATTGTAATTATTCCTGGGTGTGTGCAGTTACCATATTTACCTCACATGTGGTGTTCGCGACGTCATAAAACGGTTGTCATACGTGCTACATTAGGCTCATCATAACGTTAGGAGAAGGTTTCATAGTTATACGCCGACGTCCTGATTGTTTGAGATTGTTTGCTTCGACTTGTTGTAGTTCAGAGAGGGAGATTGTTCCGCTCCTTTATTGCGTTATAAGAAAATGCGGTTTGTGCTAATGTCGTTTTACGCTTGGGTACGGACACATTGGCCCCCTGGTGGAGGCCCGTCTGTCACTACATGACGTGAGTCTGAACAAAGCGCTGTAAGAGTTAATTTAGAATTCTGCTGTAATGTTTCAACTTTTGCAAAGCGCTCATTGATCAAATTCAAAATGATAATCACGTTTAATATTACACACATATCAGTTTCAGTTTAGTTTATTAGGACAAATGTGCAGTTTCCATTAAAAATATGTCTGCACCAGATTTAGCTTTCAAAGCTAAATTTCCATCTGCAAGTCCTCACAAAAAACATTACAACAAGTATAAAAGTGGGCAATACAAATATAAGTGCTTATTCTCCCAGACCTCACCAATCTAAAATACAGTACCAATGAAAACAGAATAAAGTCCAAATACAAATACAATCTCCATCCGTCTCTCATAAAATACAGTACATAACAAACAAATGTAAACAAATACTAACTCCAGTCCTCACAGTATAAAATGCAGTGCAAAATACAATAAAAGTGCCAATACAAACATAAATACCATTACTTCCTTACTTATATAAAGCCTCATACCTTGATTTGTACTATTTGTTTTGAGGTGCCATTGCCAACAGCAAGATACCCACGCAGGTAACGCTGTTGGCCGACTACCGTCCGGTATTTTAGTGCGATCAGTGATGACTTGTCCAGGAGCCAGCCTTTTTTACAGCTCGAGAAAACGATAGAAAGTCAGGCCATGTCTTATGATGTGGACTTCGCGAGTCTGTTCCACTCCGTCACAGCTTTATAAGAAAAAGCTGATTGGAGAAGGCAGTTCTCCTTTTGGGGAGATCGCAAGTCTCCCTCGAAACGGACCTCAGCACTCGGTCTGGTGAGGCCAGAGCGCAGAGGCACTCGGACGTATGTCTGTAGAGGGGGCGGGGCACTGCGTCATGTACAGATTATGAACCAAGTACGAAATATTGGAGTAGTTGATCAGATTTTCACAAGCTATACAATTTGATTATTTTATAAGTATATGACAGTGAATGGTTGCTTGGGTTTTTTATTTCACACTGATCTTCAGAGGTCCCCGATTTTGCACGGATCTGAGGGGCCGGCCTCATTAGATCTTATAGAAAAATGTAGTTGTTTTGTTTTGTTAACACAAGCTTTGGACGCATCAGAACTTCCAACAATCCACTAATAGCCCAGTCGATGATTGTTGCCTCCACATCGATGCTGCTTTTACGACAGCAGGGTCACAAATAAAACATTTGCCGCTATAAATGTAAGGACAAAACACTCGACCAAAGAAAAATAACAAAAAAAAACCAAAACTATAACTCTGAAGGAATCACTTGAGCGCCGACTGTTCTGGAGAATCGTAAAAAAAAGACAAAAAAGAAAAAGTGTACCAGGAAAATCTCGTTTGCCTTCTGTGACTCAGCGCTATATTTATCCTCTGGAACGACACAAATACACACACAAAAAAAAAGGGGGGAAAAAACGGGGAACGAGGAGGAATTAAAAAAAAACTAAATCCCACACTGCTAATTTTAAATGGCAGCGTGCTTAAAAAGGCAACGTTATGGTCGTGTCTGGCCCAAAGACCTGAGCAGGATCTGGACCTGAGCAGGATCTGGACCCGAGCAGGATCTGGACCTGAGCAGGCGCTGAACGTTTTAAGAATGGAAATATATTGATCCACCTCCTGGTACAAAACCATCAAGAACAACAACAGCTTTTCAACATACAAATCAATTCATCATTACTCGCACTTCCTTACATCGTTACTCTGGATGTGGAACGATACATCAGTACTTTCTAGTCAAAACATTATTTCTGTTGTTGAAAAACATTAAACTAAATAAACATTGAAATATTGAGACAGAAAGCTTCTATAAAAGAGAATGTTTATGATTAAAGTGTATTATTGAAAGCAAATCAGAAGGTGTATTCTTTGACATTTTGATTCAATAATGCCACTGTCTTTGTAATAAAGAAGTATTTTCTTATGTGTTGAGTGTGTATTGTCCAGATAACTATTTTTTTTTTAAATAAATTGACTTGTCATTCACAATTAAATGGAATAATTGTTGCAGCACGATTCTAAAACGTGCACTGTGAGTAGGGGCGTCGCGAGATCACATTTTAGTGGTCCGATTGGGAGAAGAACCATTTGCAATTGAGACTGTGACCAAACAAAAGTGAAATCTTTCATTTTCTTTCTACCGTCCCTCCAGTTTGAGACCGGCTTTACAAAAATTTAACTAATTAATTGCCTAAATAAAGTTTAATGTGACAAAAAACAGCCAGATAAAACAAAATTCTTTTCTGTTCTATTTTAAGAGATTGAACTAGAAAGACTTAATTTTGCTTTTAAAATGGTTGGGTCACGATTATTATTATTTTGCTTCTTACGATTATCGATTAACTAACAGTGAGCTTCTTATTTCTGAAAATCAAATGACAATCAAATCACTCTCAATACGTGTCCGATAAATTGCAATACGCCAATTCCACCGCTAATTTGACCCCCGCAATGCTTTTGCGCCGTCGTTTCCTAACGGTTACGACGATGTGAGCGGCGACGGTGCGAGACGCGGCGATAATTCTCAGGAGGATCCTCTCGCCCGCCTCTCGCTCCCCCCTTAAGTGAAACAGATCGACCCACGTGTGAGCCGCTACGGGGGGGCCCGAGACGTAAAGGCGGACAAGCGAGGAGCGAAAAGACCCTTGAATTCAGGATGGACAAACTGACAACAAAACGCGACTTCTTTTACTTCAGATTCGCGGGGGGGTTTAGTGCTTTGTTTGTTGTTAAAAAGCGGGTGGTCTCGGCTGGTCAGGAGGAAAGAACAGAAACTATTCCTCCAGTTAAAAGTATTTGAACGGTTCATCACATAAAATATATTCCAATATCTATTTTATATATTCGTTAAAGGATTTTTTGTGCGGAAAGTTTTATTAGAAGGGAGTGTCTCGGAGGAATGGACGGAAGGGCTAAGGGGGAGGGACCGGCGGGGGGACGTCCACTGAATGGGAGGAAATGGGATCGGACAGGGGTGTAAGGGGGGGGGGGGGACGGGACAAGAGGAGCACTCACCAACGCTTCCAATACTGCAATTTAGTTTCTACATTTGAAAGTATTAGTCGACCAAAAAGGCACACGACAAGTATGCAAAGTCTTAGTTTACGCGTTTGCTTTTAAGACCCTTTTAAAGACTCTTCGCATACCGAGCCTGTGCTTCTGCTCTGATCAGCCTTTATTTATGCTAAATATCTGATTCGTTTGAATGGTAAATGGTCAGTTTATTGATAGTTTATTGGGTGCTCAACAGTGGTGAGTTTAGTTGTTCTCCGTACATTGGTGTGTTCCCAGGGAGCAGAACGCAGCTCTTTCTGATGGCTGCAGTGGCCCAGGCAAAAGGGCGTGACTGTAACAACTGAGGTATTTGGGCCTGGGCCAGTTTGGCAACGCTCGTCTGCTGACAGGGCCGCGACTCACACGCCCGAGAGTTTAGTAGCCCCCGCAGAGTGAGGCGGAGTGAGGCGGAGAGCAGAGGGACGGCAAGAAGCTGAAGAGTGAGGCAAGGCCCAGTGTGATGCAGAGAGGGGCAGAGAGCAGACTGAGGCAGAATCGTGAAGCAGAGAGGGGCAAGAGTGAGGCAGTGTGGAGGTAGTATGAGGCATGGTGAGGCCGAGAAAATTTTTAGTAGAGTGAAGCAGAGAGACGCAGAGAGACGCAAGAGTGAGGCAATTCGAGAACGTGGAGTGCAAAAGAGTGATGCAGGGCAGAGGGGCAGAGAGCAGACTGA
The DNA here is from genome assembly GCA_015082035.1 of Chaenogobius annularis. Classification (NCBI taxonomy): domain Eukaryota; kingdom Metazoa; phylum Chordata; class Actinopteri; order Gobiiformes; family Gobiidae; genus Chaenogobius; species Chaenogobius annularis. The sequence goes on from BJKM01000156.1 coordinate 833,538, forward strand.
GGCAGAGTGAAGCAGAGAAGACGCAAGAGTGAAGCAAGAGAACGTGAAGCAAGAAGTGAAGCTGTGAAGAGAAATGTGTTTGAAGCAAGAGTGATGCAGAGAGGGGCAAGAGAGCAAGAGCTGAGGCAGAGTGAAGCCGAGTGAGGCAAGAGTGAGGCAAGAGTGAGGCAAGAGTAGGGCAAGAGTGAGGCAAGAGTGAGGCAAGAGTGAAGCAAGAGTGATGCAAGAGTGTGAGCAGAGTGCTGAGGAGCAGAGTGAAGCAGAGAGCCGAGTGAGGCAAGAGTGAGGCAAGAGTGAGGCAAGAGTGAGGCAAGAGTGAGGCAAGAGTGAGGCAAGAGTGAGGCAAGAGTGACGGCAAGAGTGAGGCAAAGAGTGAGGGCAAGAATGAGGCAGAGAGGAGAGGGGCAGAGAGGAGCAGACTGAAGGCAGAGTGAAGCAGAGAGCCGAGTGAGGCAAGAGTGAGGCAAGAGTAAGGCAAGAGTGAGGCAAGAGTGAGGCAAGAGTGAGGCAAGAGTGAGGCAAGTGGAGGCAAGAGTGAGGCAAGTTCGAGGCAAGAGTGAGCAAGAGTGAGGCAAGAGTGAGGCAAGTGAGGCAAGAGTGGCAGGCAGGCAAGAGTGAGGCGAGAAGCTGTCATTAAGCTCAGAGTCTCAGATCACACTGATCCAAACAGAGTCCAGTTCCACTGTTATTTAGCCCTTTATTTGACATCAGATGCTGTTCCTGGTAAACTAACCCAAATCCTGCCTTAAGTCACAGTATTTGGTATACTGCAGTATACTGCAGTCCACTGCACTACTGCCATCTAATTTGGGTCATCAAAATGATTGTTTATTACAGGTCACGAGGATTGTCAAAAGTATCAGAATGTTTGTACTAATCTATACTAAAACTAGCATCAGAACAACACTCGGGAGAATCCATACTAAACACACAGGACATTTCCTCTTTTCAATGACAGTATATCATTTGAAATGTGTTTTATGGTCATTGTGGTTTCAAAATTCGTATCGAGTACACAATTTTGGAAGCAAACGTTTCAAAATGTAAAATGTACAGATCAAGTGTTTTTTCACATTAGCTGTGCATGTGAAAGGATGTTATACGCACCCTTTTATTTTAAATATAATGATCGTGTTTGTTTTGTGACGTTAATGCATCTGATCCTTCAATAAAGCACTTTGAATTACTTTGGGTGAAAAAAATAAAGATAAACATGCCTTTCCACGCCATAGAAACCAAAATGTTTAAAAACAATGAAATAAACAGAGGATTTCACTGGTAATGAGAGTTTCTTACAACGATCACACACAAAAACATGGAGATCCTGACATCCTGCCTGGCCAGATTTAACACCGAGCACGTTAGAGAGGCGGTCGAGCAATCTATGAAGACTCATTTGAGCCTTTATTACCGATTCTTGTGCGATGACTCGTGTGACGTAGAACAAAGGCCAGGTTTGAGAGAGAGAGAGACGCTGGAGTGAGGGGTGCAGAGGAGAAGAGCTGCTGACTCACGGCTCCGTCAAAACAAAACCAAACCTCTAATAAATCTGATCTGTTCATGTTCCTTGTAAAGCCGTTCCGATCCTTTTCTCTTCTCGCAAATGGAGTTGATGCACGTAAATAGATTAAAAAGTGTAAACATTAAGTTTAAATCTATAAACAGAAGTGGTCCATATCATGTGTATATAATCTGTGCTGCTAATCACAAATGACATCGTAGACCCTTCCACGAGTGACATGTTTGTATTGGTTTGAGAGCGAGCGCAACCGTTTTTAATTTAATAAAACTACAATTTCAATGTCAAACGTTGTGGCCCGCTAGATTTCATTTTGGACCAGGAATTCAAGACGTGTTAATGGTGTGGTTCTAAGCTGTTTACGCCAATTTTGTTGTCATTCGCTTTCGTCAATTAACTTTGCAAAATGATGCTGGACACAGATTATTTGCCCAAACAGAACTGGTTTTTCATAGTTTGCGATTGAAATGACAGTGGAGCGACCGCACGGAACAGCACCGGCTTTCAGGATGCGGCCGCTCCGTTCACTCAAGGTCTGCGTACGGTATAAGATGAAGAAAATGGAGCCGTTAGAAAGGCCGGAGTTCCCCGCACGTCAACGCCACACAGTTATGACACACAACTGCAGCTGCGATTGACCAGTGCGGCGTCATTGTTTACGTGGGAGTGAAAAGAACAATACGCCGAGAGTCGATGAATGCACGCGCTTCGACTGTAACAGCATTTAGAACTGCAGGGCTGCAAGAGGAGCCCAGGTCGAAGGTCGAAGAGAAGGCTGCAAAGTGCTGGGGAGTTTCGTAAGCGCCGTTAAACGCATCGAGGTAAAACCAGCGGCAAACTTACATTTATTTCTTTGAGCAGCATTTTAAATAAACTACACCTTGACCTTAGCTGAAATGGCTTAGCTGAAAACAAAAAACAAACTCATTTTGATTTCAGAATTAGGGCTTTTTAAAAAGAACTAGCAATTAATTATTCATTTATGCAACACTAATTATCAGTCTCTGACCTCCAAATGACGACAAGAGAAAATGCTTTGCTTTAAACAGTTTGAGCTGAAACAAGTTCCAACGTTTAATCGCAACCGATTGTTTATTGACATAATCATGAACTCATTTAGAAATCTATTAATTGGTCTACAAGGATTCCAAAGCGTGCCATGTTCTGAGACACGTTTTAGGACTCAAACGGTCACAGGAAATGTGTGAAACGGGTGCTTTTTGGTGAAAAATGCTGTGTGACTGTAAAAGTACTCCATCCGGGCGGCCTTTATCTTTATCTGGGGCAAAATAAAATTAAATAATAATAGTCTACATTTTTAATGGCTCATTGACGATCCAAACAAATCGATTAAATACTTGTTTTGAAAACAAGAGCTTGTAGTAAATGACTTTAAAACGTGAGAGACTGGAAAGGCGGGTACTGCAGCTTCAAAAGTGGAGTCTGTTTCTGACTTATGGTGCAAGAATACGCACTATGAAGATGGTGGTTTGAAGGGAGAAGGAGAAAGAGAGAGCGAGAAACAGACAAAAGAGAGGAATGGGGAGAGAGGGACCGAAAATGAGAACGAGGGGGACAAAGAAGTGGAGGGGGAGAGGAGGAACGAGGGGACGGAGCGAGATGGAGAGAGCGGAGACGGAGTGAGAGAGGTGTTGTAAGCCGTGGCTGGAGAGCACATGCAGTACAGTAACCCGAGCCACTGCAGAGCGGAGGGAAGAGCGGGCTAAGAATAGAAACACGCTACGTCCACGCCTCTCCCTGCGAACACGTGTGCAGGAGACGGGCCGCCGAGAATACGTTTCAAAACGCCAGGAAGAAGGGAAGACTGTCGGAGGAGGAGGAGGAGGAGAAGGGACGAGGACGCTCTTCGAGACACAAGATGAGCGATGGCGGTGGGCCAACGGAACTGGACTGAACCGAGCCTGAACCGGGAAAATGTAAAAAAAAGGAAAAAAAACGGGTTCTTTGGACTATGACAGGGCCAAAAAGATCATAGCCAAAATCGTTTTTCTTCATGTTCGAAACTTTGATGAAGATTTGAGATAGATTCCTCAAGGCTACAGACGCGGGGCACATCTGCACAAGAGCCCCGACATTACATAACATTTAGCCCCAACTCCAGCCACACACTGTTCTCCGATTGCACTGACCCTTTGCTTTCAGTCCTCAAACTGTGAGCTGCTCAGAGTTACTTACACAGCAATACAGTGACCTTTTTTTCCCCTTTTTTAAAAAAGGTCAGCCTCTAGATTTCTCAATACACCACGAAAACAAGTTCAACTGCAAAATGTTGATAATGCATAAGGCCAAAAGAGAAGGCATTACAAAAGGGCAACGCACAGGGGCTATACTTGACGAAGAGCAACGAAAAACGTCAAGAAAAATACCCGCCCCGTTACCAAACTCGCGTTGGATTTATGCTCGAGTACGTCTGCACCGCTGGCAACAGCAGGTTACCAAGTGCTCTACATGGTTTAAGAGTGGATTTGCCTTTGAATCTGCTGCTCCTTCAGTGAGAAAAGAAACATGCTAAAACCCGCGTCTGCTTGAGGCTCGGGCCGATCTGGACTGAAGGGAAGTGTTAGCGGTTAGCTTTAGCTCTGGAATCATGAAATGGTTTTTGTATCGTTAAATTGCGCTGGGCATGTGCGTGGAGCCTCATTAAAATGCAGAATGCGGTTACCGAGGTCGCTCGAGCCCTTGTGCGGTTCGAGTGATCAGGAGAGTTGTGGTCATTACCGCGGCAGCGCTATAGCGCACGCTAATACGCGGCATGTTTTGGTTTTTTAATGTGCAATGCTTCGTGCGGCAGTTAAAAGAGTCCATTGTCCTGCATTACCTGTCTTTCTGGGATGAATATTGACACTCCTACATTAGCGTTTCCCTGCGCTCGTTGTCAGGTGACGTCACATCAAAGCCCTTCATGTTTGAGACATTGAATATTTGCAATGAAAATGGCAGAAATCTGGATAGGAAACAATTATTTTGGCCATTTCCTTACAGAGCTTTTCAAACATTTTTTTTTTTTTTATCTTGGGAGATTAAAAACCCCTTAAAAAGGAGGGGAAGCATCAGGGTCAGTTTGTACTCCAAACCCCCAAATTACCCTAAAATAAAATGAATAAGACTTTTTATATGGATTTCGCCTGGACTTGCTTCAATACAAGTCCCTAAAACTAATTTTTAGTGACTTTATCTTCAGCTTTTAAAAGAGAATGTTTATTGGGTTTTGAACACTTAAACTAGTGTCAATCAGACCATCCTCCAGACACCAGCTTTACTCATTCATATATTTAACAAAGAAAATCTAGGCGCAATTTAAAATCAGATTTCCTCTGTGCAGAGCTTGTTTCTACTTCTAATTTAGAGTTAAACAGACATCAGAGTCCAAAAACGACAGAGTCTTAGCTTCAATTCAATTCAATTTATTTTTGTTACGCCCAAAATCACAACAGCAGTTGCCTCAAGGGGCGACAGTGGAAAAAACAGAAAAAAAACAGAACAAACAGTGATCATAGGAGCATCTTGTGTCCTTAGACAGATGTCCCAAGCTCCCTTGTCCTTAGACCCTCCTTCTCGGCCAGGAAAAACTACCAAACCGCTTTGGGGAAAAGTAGAAACCTGGAGGGTGAAGGAGAGATCAGACTCCCTCGGACGGACAGGCGGACGCGCCTCAATTTGCAGATAGAGGGTGAGCTGGACCCACTCAGGAGAACCAGTTCTTCGAGGCTGATGAAGAACCGTTCATATGGAGTAGAGACCGTTTCTCCAGGCAGTTGAGGAGCATCTGGATCCACAGGTCATCGATGTGCCTGCTCCACTCCCGTCGAGGAAGTGGGAGAAAAAGAAGGAAAAGCGATGAACAAAGGCTCCAGCCAATTGTTTGTGCTCCAGAGGGTTCAGGAACAGCTTCACTTTTAAATGGGGCTCATGTTTTCAGGCGTTTTTTGAAAAATAGGCCCTAAGCATAAATCAAATTTTAAAAAATAAAAAAGTATCCACGCCCCCACAGCCTCTGGGACAGCGCAGAATTGGCGCTTCATTGCTGTAAATACAGCGTTTAAAAAGGAGAAGTCACGTTACGTCTCGTCACTTTTACCACTGCAGGTCCATGACTGGACTTTGAAGACGTACAACTACAGTAGGTGGCAGTAAATGCACCTTTTCAGTTGGATGCCAACCGCCATTAAAAGCAACACAACAACAGGGTCCGCGACCGTCACACACAGACTGCGTTCTGCACGGTGCGTTTAAGTTTCATTGTGTTCAAAACCCATGTGATCAAAACGGAAAGGAATCGAACGCACACGCATTCTTTTCACATATGCTTTATGGGGTCACATGACCAGTCAGTAACAGAGCAAGTTCAAAAGTTGGATACTAAAAGGGGAGTGTAGCGTCCAGTTGAATTGAGAAGGCCAGAACTGATGTTCAATGAGTTTTGATTGTTTCCATTCAACCAAAGTCAGAACATGGCCGAACTAAAAGAATTACCACCATTACCGTGGAAGCACTGTTACTAGCATTAGCATAACCGTTTCCCAAACGTTTGTAAATCAAACATTTAAAACTGTTCAATGATATAGTCACTCATATTACAAACCTTGTTCCGCTGTCGACAGTAGTGTTTGGGTCAAGGAGGAGGGTCAAGAGGAGGGACAAGGAGAGACAGTCACGCCCCACACTTTGAGAAGCTCTGCATTACATTACACTAAAGCCTGCTTCTGCTGAATGGAGGCAGCAGCAGCAGTGAGCGGTGGTCTGTGTGATGATAAACAGCTGGTCACGTGATCAGAGGGGGGGGTTGATCATGTGACCGGAGCGCTGGGGCTGGTCATGTGACGCAGGTCTAAACGATGGGGGAGGACGGGCTCAGACTGCATAATGAGCAGGAGCAGGACAAAGCCCGGCGCAGATTAGACGCACAGAGAGCGAGCGATGACGACAAGAACGTTTCATTCCAACCACAATAGACACACATTTATTGCAATTTCACGCTGAAAATGATTATTAATTGGCGTTACTTTTTTTCTTTTTAATCAATATGTAACTGAAAGAAAAAATTACAACTGAAATAGCAAAAAACGAGACGCATTTCATTTATAGATCAAATAAGAGTCCGAAAAAAAGCCAATGATGATTTGATTTAGTCTTATTAAAAATAGAAACATGGCTTCCAATTTCCTGAACATAAACGTTACAGACTTTAAATCTATTTGTTGTTTCTCCTGACACAAAACCACTGTATGTTCAAGTTCAAAATGGACATGAGATTTCCAAACACATGCAGCATTGTGATTGATATCTTATTACTACTTAAATGATCCAAACTAGAGTAATAAAAAGTATGTTCGGGCCACACACACACAAAAAAACCAAACAACAACAATTACAGCACATTTGAGCTCACATTCGAAGAGTACAGCAGCTCCTTCGGGCTTTAGCGCAGACACTTCCTGCCCCGAAGACGCAGCGACAGAGACTGACAGACAGGGGGGCGCCTCGGGCCTCTTCACCTACTGACCCCTGACCCCAGACTAAAACAACATTTAACCGGAGGAGGGAAAGCAGGGCACGCGAGCGGGAAGCCACGTAAACGCAGACGCTCTTTACGCGAGGAGGATTTGTCCATTGAAACCTGTATTTAACCCAGAAATAGCTCCACAGACAGCGATACGGAGGTAATCACTGAAAGGCTACAAGGAAGTACTTCAAATTGAATGCGCCGATGAGCAGCAAAAAAGGCTCAAAAAGTACTTGCACACATTTACTTACATCGGCTGAGAGGACGACAAAATAAAAACATCCTTACGGTGGACATACCGTGCATTCTTTTAGCTTTGATTGCCTTTTAAAAACATGCTTTTGGTCAACTTGGGATTGGCGTTTCACATTTTCCAACTTAAAATACACATCTACATTTGGAAAACACTTTACAAAACAACCGATGAGTCAACAAATGTCAACAGTGGGAATGACAAAAACAATAAATAATAAATGAAGCCCTGAGGCAACGTGAATGCTAACAGAGCCATGGCTGCGACTCCAATCCGGTCCTGGTTTATCAACTCAACTGCACAGGAGAAGTCTGGATTTTTACCTGCGACGTAACGGCTACTTCAAACGGAGTATTTACTGTGCGCTAAGAGATGATGACCTCGTAAACAAGAGTGCAGAAACCAGTGCAAATGACACAAACTACAACTATGGTATGTTCTGATAAGCGGACAGCATAAAAATGGTTAAAAAGCTCAATAAGTACACAAATAAGTACATAAAAGTCAAGTCAATATGTTGTGGGGGTGGGCGATTATATAAACAATTATGTCAGGATTTTTAAAAGCCTAGCTAGATCACGACGTTATCACGAGTCATGCAGTTATTTTTAAATGTACCATAAAAAGCTAACTAAAGCCACCAGCTGTTTGACGGTTCACACTTCAGCCTGATTGGTGAAATCCAGCTGTCACTCACTCAGAGCGTGAAAGGGGCTGACCACAAGGGGAAGTGGGCGGTTAAAAAAAAAAAATTTAAAAAAAGTGTGTCGTTTGAGCAAAGAGCTGCAATTACGCAGAAAAGCACTGATACGACGAGCTCACCAAAATGACCGATCACAGTTCAGTTTTGTCTCGCCATATTTCGATATACACAACAGGCGCATATACATTTCAAAAGTTCACGTGTATAAACCGTCAAACCACATTTTCTATCAAACAAAAACACCACTAACTGTTTATGAGATCTCGATAATATTTCCATAAAGCTTCAGGCACAGTTTTAGTTCTGGACAATGCACTTCTCCCAAAACAGTAGTGCGATATTATCCATTTGTGATACAACGCTACTCAACCAAGTCTGGACAGTGACATCAACCAGCAGCTAGACCCCCAGGACTGAACCGGGACTGAACCAAGGCACAGGTCTAGGCACCGGCTTTGACATAAGAATCGTTTAGTGCAGTTCAGGATCAGAACTGTTGCGTGACTTTATGAAAAACAGACATTCACAGGGGGTTAAAGTTAGTGAAGGGTTAACTTCTCTGGCTCGGCCCAAAACACGCCCAACTAACTAGCTCTGCAGAAAGAGAGAAAGAGGAGAGAGAAAGAGCTGGGGAGAGACAGAGGGCGGAGGGGAGAGCGAGGGAGCCAGTCTTAAGCAGCTGAATGTAGGTTAATGTTGGCACAGCCCTGAACAATGGGCCTTTGGTTTGGCTGCTGGTGGTTAAAGCTCAGAGGGAAGATTAGAGCAAAGGTCAAGGTTTAGGCGTGGGGCCGCGGGTCACGTGACCTGAGCCACGCTGAGGCGGGTCAGAGGGTCCGCGTAGAGCCCGGAGATGTATCAACAACGGCTAACGGCTCGAAATTAGAATAGCATGTGTATCGTTTATAATTAAAGCATTCAAGTGATATTTCTGCACGTAAGTGGTTCACTTTAAAAAAGGTCCATTCACGTTTTGTGTGATACTGAATTTAAATAAAGTTGATCCATTTATGGTAAGAAATGCTACAAAAAGAGCAGATTACAAATAAAAAAAATTAAACAAAGTCATGTCGCAAACTTTTAAACGTTTCACATTTATCTGATAAAAAATAAAAAATAAAACGCAACTATTACATTTACAGACATGTTTCACCACATTTCTAAGTCATTCTAATTTTTGTTGACATCGCCCAGCCCAGGTGCAAATATCGGCCCCATATTTCCGTTTCGCTCCGATTTGAAACTGAAACCAAAGCATTACAAAAGGCACATTTTAGCACATTTCTGATGCGTTGTTAAAATGTAGTCTGAATATATAGTAATTGGGATAATGCAAAAAATAAACATAGGAGATATTTGACAGTAGTCGCTCAGGAGCACAACATGGAAGTCATAAATAAAACCCTGTACAAGTCATTCATCAAACCGCTTAAATACAAAAATAATCAGCCTTTACCATTAATAGAGGGGACTACGGCGGCCCCCCAATAATCCAAAATAGATACTGTACATTGGCATCGCAAAATCACATTTTTTATAATTCAGTGAGCTACAAACATTTGAAACTAACTTAAACAGGGAAAAGGACAGATTAAAGATGAAACTCACAATTTATAAAAAAGGTCACACTACAGTTCTTGGTTATTTGTTTTGTTGTGGTTCGCCCTGATAATAATGGAATAAGAAGCAGAAAAATGAAGCCACGCATTGAACTTTTTTGAGCAATGCGTGAATGACTTGCAAAAACGTCCCTCGGGCCAAACAAAGCCGGTCATCCTGAAACCGTGACGTGGGAAAAAATGTGCCCATGCAAATCGTCCAAAAAGTATTCGGTTGACTGACCATTTGAGCTTTTTTTTTTTTTCTTTGTGCGTGAGAATGTATTTGTATTTTTTTTCTTTTTCTTCGCCTCCTTCGGCTCAGGAGGCACCAGACACTCACCTCTTTTACAACAGATTCTGCAGTGTCATGTTCGGCTCCGTCCTTTTCCACAGAGACGGGAAAACGTGGTCAGCATTTAAATTAGGGCTGCGCGATATGGGGGGGTGCGATATGCGGGTCAAGTGCTGAGATGTACTTGATATTACTGCGATTATTTACGCTCACCCAAACGTGTATGCCACTTCTCTTACAATTAGTATCAGAATGGTTTATTGCCATTGCCAAAGAACAACATTCACAAACATAGGAACTTGCTTTAGTGATTCAGTGCAACATAAAACAATGAACAGTGATAAAACATATGAAATCAAAAGGACATGAGTTACAGAAACAATTTAAATCTACTATAGGGTAAAAATAGGCTTACTATATACACAGTTTTTACAGTAAAATGTACAGTTGTAGTGCAGAAAGTGACAGTGCAGTGAGTGATTGATTAAATTGTAGTTAAAGTGACAGGTGTTTAGAAGTGTTCATGAGTCCAACGGCAGAGGGAAAGAAACTATTCTTGTGGTGAGAGGTTCTGGTCTGGATGGACCGTAGCCTCCTGCCTGAGGGGAGTGGTTCAAATAGTCCATGTCCAGGGTGAGAAGGGTCAGCTGTGATCCGACTGCTCGTCCCAGAGCCCTGGAGACGTACAGGTCCTGCAGAGATGGAAGTCTGCAGCCGATCACCTTCTCAGCAGAACGCACGATGCGCTGTAGTCTCTGTTTGTCCTGGCTGTGGCTCCAGTGTACCACACGGTGATGGAGGAGGTGAGGATGGACTCAATGATGGCCGTGTAAAACTGCACCATCATCTGCGCTGGCAGCTTGGCTTCCTCAGCTGCCGCAGGAAGTACATCCTCTGCTGGGCCTTCTTGATGAGGGAGCTGATGGAGGGCTCCCACTTGAGGTCCTGGGTGATGGTGGTGCCCAGGAAGCGGAAGGAGTCCACGGTGGTGATGGGGGAGTCTGTTATGGTGAGGGGGGGGGGGGGCTGGGGTCTGAAGTCTCCACTGTCTACTGGGCGTTGAACTCCAGGTTGTTACCGCTGCACCAGGACACCAGCCGGTCCACCTCGCTCCTGTAGACAGACTCATCCCCGTCCGAGATGAGCCCGATGAGGGTGTTGTCGTCCGCAAACTTGATGAGTTTTTACGGAGTCGTGGCTGGAGGTGCAGCAGTTTGTGTACAGGGAGAAGAGCAGAGGAGAAAGTACACAGCCCTGTGGAGCTCTTGTGCTGATAGTCCGAGTGTCTGAGACATTCTTCCCCAGCCGCACGCACTGCCTCCGATCCGTCAGGAAGTCAGTGCTCCACCTGCAGGTGAAGTTCGGCAAGCTGAGCTGGGAGAGCTTGTCCTGGGGTAGAACAGGGAGGATGGTGTTGAATGCAGAGCTGAAGTCCACCAACAGGATCCTGGCGTAGGTTCCAGGGAGTCCAGATGCTGCAGGATGAAGTGGAGTGCCAGGTTGATGCTGTCGTCTACAGACCTGTTGGCTCTGTAGGAAAACTGCAGGGGGTCCTGCACGGAGGAGCAAAGGACTTGAGGTGGGGGCACGACCAGGCGTTTAGATGACTTCATACGTCAGCGCCACAGGCCTGTAGTCATTAAGTCCAGTGATCTGGGGCTTCTTGGGGACAGAGGACAATGATGGACAACTTGAAGCAGGCTGGGACATAGCATGAACCCAGGGAGGTGTTAATGTTTTGAAAACGGGGGACAGCACTCCTGCGCAGCGTCTTAAGGTGGCGGGAGAAACACTGTATGGTCAGCAGCTTGTCGGGGTTGGAATTCTTAAAGTGCTGTTTACATTCTGTTCCTGAACTGAGTGGTGAGGGAGGGGGGGGGGGGGGGGGGGGGGGGGCGAGGTTGGGTTGGCAGAGGTGGCAACCGTGGGGGAGTGGGTGGTCACATCAAATCTGGAGTAGAAGGCGTTAAATTGATCTGCCAGTTTCCGGTCATCTGACACATGGGGGACTCTGGGCTTGTAGTTGGTGAGAAGGGGTTGTTGTCCGAGAACTGCTGCTTCAGACGCGTATTGTACTGTGATCTAGGTCTCGACACCTCCCTGCTAAATCCATATTTTGCGTCTTTGTAGCGCTCTCCGTCACCAGCCCTGGTCGCTGCCGCCTCCTGCTGCCTTAGTATCATTATTCATTATTTTGACTGTGGATTGTGTACAGTACAAACTGCAATGTAACTTTCTGAAAGACAAACAAAAGTTAAATGACAAAAACAGCCAGTTAAAATGAAGATCTTTACATTTAAGTCTATTTTTGGGCTATATATGTATATTGATTTAAAAAAAATCTTAATTTTGCGTCTAAAAAAAATGGTCACGGTTATTATTTTTTGATTTGCACGATTATTTTGTGGCCTGAAAAATCCGGATTTTCGATCAATCTAATAATCTTGACATCCCTACTGTAGATAATATTCATAAACTTCACTCGACACCTGAAAAGCACATCGTAGCTAATCGACGGTGCCAACATCAGCCAAGTTAGATTTGAGTGTTTTATCTGTCTGAACTAATTTTGTAATTTTAGAAATGGTGAAGTTTTAGAGTGTGCAGATCTTCTCCTCTCTTGAAGATGAATGGTTTTGCACACGGTCCCTGACAAAAGACTAAACTAAACTAGCAAATCAGCAGGCTACGCTAGCATATTTCAGACAATGCTTTTGCGGAGTGATTTTAGCCTCGAGTTGAGAGCCTTTCCAACTCGTTGCCCTGCGTTTCAGCGTTTTGTTTTGTCTAACGCCGGTACATCTGCTTCCGCGGAGAACATTTAAAGTTGTGTCTGATTGTTGCATTGCACACACCATTAATACATAAAATTATTAAAAACCATGGTGCAACTTTGCAATACGCATATCGCACGCTCCAATATTGTGATATTTCTGATATATTGTGCAGCTCTAATTTAAAATAAATAAAATGGGTCAAATTTAATGTTTTTATTATTATAAGTCGATAAGAACCCTTTTTTATGTTGGGCTGTAGGGCAAGAAAACAAATATCGCATTTTCATTAGGTACAGTAAATTAGTAATACAGTAAACTAATTCTTTCTTCCAAAGTAGCACATTTTACTGCCTCGGGATTAAGACCTGTTGATTCAACTGTGAGCTATAACTCAAGGCCAAATTAGTTTTTTTATTACATTTGTGACAATCAAGTTTAATTCTTTCATCCGTTTGTCGACTATGACGGTTCCATCTCGACAGCCCACAGACAAAACCTCCAAGTGTTTTCGTTGCGACGGTGCAGTGCTCTTTAGGGCTGTTAGATTTGCTTTAAAAAGTGTTTAAAAAGGTAAGATGATGACTACAGGAGCATTAACATGAGAAAATATAAATGTACCGATACACTAATACAAAAACACACGTATTATCTGAACAGGGCTGTAAACTACCGGGTAAACAGCGTTTATATGTAAAGGCAGGACACTTCAAGAACTTATTTGACCAAAACAAGTGCAGGTCCTTGCAAATTGCTAATGGAAACCATTAAAACTGCGATTCCCATTGAATTGCAATACATCAAGCAGTCTAAAACGCAGAGTCAAAAAAATCCACCTGCAAGATGGAAATCACAAAATAAGAAACATTTCAGGACAAACATTTCTTCCTGGATTCATCTCTTGAAAATCTGTAATATATTATGGAAGGATGCGGCAGCTGGAACATGTTATCGTATCATATTTCCAGCAGCTTGTGGATGTAAATACTCGTGTAGGAAGTGGCTGCCGTGTTCTGAAGCATACAGTGCAAACACCTCGAAATCTACTGTAAAGCATGCGCAACGTTTACACAAGAGTATCTCCAAAGTACATCAAGCTCGTCCAGGGTACTTTCAGCTACCTACGCAACATTGGCAAGGAGGATATATTAAACAAACATTGCACAATCGCCATTTCACACCTCGGCGAAATAACATCTTCAGTTGAACGAGATAGAGGAACTTTCATTAGCGTTAGATGGCGCGGCAGATACAAAACGTAGAGGCTAGTTTGGCAGCACCTCGCTAATCTCAAAAGTAGATACCAATTTCTTTGTAGTCGCGTCGTTCATTCATAAAAAAAGAATCTGTGCGAATGTTTCTCACGCTACTCAAAGTATCGCGTCATTTCGCAAACTCTGAAGTTACGGGGAAAACGCAACGCATAACGGAGGAGTAAACGTCAGGATACGAACATTTCTTTGCCACAGGCGGGAGACGAGAATGCAGGACACACTTGTAAGCACTTTTAAAATCACGTTAGAACACAGTTTCCTCATCAAAAAACCAAACATGGAGCTGTGTGTAACTTCATCCACGCTTTTTTGGTTGATCCCGTTTATGAGCTCGTCTTATCTGCTCCTTCTGAGCCTCACTAAAACACTCTTTTCAAGATTTGTGAAGATAAAAAGGTTGAACTGACAAAAACTCCGAAAGACACAATCTTTCACAATGTTTTTTTCCTGTCATTATAGCCCAATATATATCATAATTAGGGATGTCATGATAATTTGGTTAAAATCGATAATCATGATTCAGTTAAGAACCCAAAAAATTATTATAATAGTGACCATTTCAGAAGCTTAATTAAGTATTTTTAGTTCAATCTATTGTCCAAAAAATAGACAAAATGTAAATTACTTGTTTTTATCTGACTGTTATCGTCACATTTAACTGTATTTTGTCTTTTAGGGAGTTCAGTCTTTCAGAAAGGTCTCTGCGCGGACCCTCTGACCCGCCTCAGGTCACGTGACCCACGGCCTCTCGCCTAAACCTTGACCTTTGCTCTGTTCAAGAGGAACAGGGACAAGTCAGACCACGAGAATGAAAAGGTAACACTGTTTTTTAGTCACAGTCTCAAGAATCGTGATATTTTTTCCCCTCACAATAATAGTCTAAAATCTGATATCGTAACATCCCTCATTATAATGCCTACAATCCAGGTCGAGATTAAGGATGAGTTGAGTAAAATACAAAACATAAATGTACCGTTGTTAAAGTTGAACATGTTTGAAGAACGCGTTTGATTAACAAGACGACACTGACATCGTTATACTGCCGACAGTCGTCAAAAACCATCTCAAAGTGTTGATACTGAAACAGAAATCGGGGTGGAAAAAACACAAAATGTGGCCTATCCTGAGGAGGTTTAAAGAATGGCCTTGATCAGACGTTGCACAAGAATACGTAACATTCGTCATATTATAAATTCTATTGTTTCGACATTTTTAAAATAGTAGTAGAAGACGTTTTTTTTCCCTTAGAGTTCGACATTTTGGACTCAACACCACCAAATAGCAAACACGCACAAGTGCACACTGCTGCTGGCAAACGCTCGCATGTTGTGTAATAAACATCGGACTCCGCCCCCTTTGTCCAGTCCACGGCTCAGATTCTCCACTGAAGAGAGGCCGGCGAGAAAACCAGGACTCGACATGGGGAAAAACATAACAAAAGACACGAGAGAAAAGTCTAGAACCATCTTAACCAGAACTGAAGAAGTAGAAGCAAGGACGGAACAGTAAAGGCGCCGGGACTGAAACGGCACAGAAGCAGGACTAAATCTGGGACTAACTATAAAAACAGACATGACACTTGAAAATGGAAGACATAAAGACGAGGAATCGCACAAAAAAAAACAAAAAACCTCGGACCAGACCAAGACAAACAGCGTTAAACTTGTGTAATTGAAGTGCAATTCATAACAAAGTCTAAAAAGGTTGAAAATACTGCAATTAACTACAATTTGGAAATAGATTTTTCTGTTGATTAATCAAGTTGTTGTTTAGAGCATGTGAATAGAATATTTTACACAAATTCGACCAAGATGAGGCGACAGGAATACTGCTAGAGAACATTGTCACAGTATATTTACAGCAAAGTTGGCTGTTCATTACAAACGCTAATATTACACATTTATTGTGTCACTTTTGGTGTAATTACTGCTCTGAGCCATAAACCTCTTTGAGCACATGGCATGTTTGGAAGTCTGTATAGTTCAGAAAATACTCAATTACTGAATGAGTTGACAGTCATTTGCAATTAATAGACTAAAGAGTTTCAGTTCGCAGTTTGACTTAAATGAGAAATAGCATTACTTGCGGGTAAAACGGGGACTAGCGGACTGACGTGAGAGATGTTTTGTGCATTAAACAACAAAAGAAACGCTGGAAACAAGTGACCAAGGCCAAGATCCGCCAACGCGTGGACCAGATCATCCGTGCAGAGGCTTCCAGCGAGAGAAAACTCGGTCCTTCGAGGTCAAGCGCCGAGCTCCGGACCAAAGAAACTCGCACTGCCACCAACTCAGACTGGCCTTAGACTAAATCAGAGTCGGAAATTAAAACTAATCCAGGGCAAAAATCAGTCCTTGTTTGGATCATGTTAGAATCAGAACAGTTTTAATACCATCGTCGGTGAACAAAATCCACAAACTAGGAGCTTGCTTTGGCAACAGAAAACAATGAATTAGAGTAAATAGTAAAAAAGAGACTAAAAAAGGCATACGTAAACAAGCTGTAACGATAAATGATCTTAAATACAAGCCATGGACAGAACAACAGTGCAAATAGATATGATATGTTGGCATATCATCCACACACAGATGGAGCGAGCTAAAGGAAGAGTCTAAAAAGCCAACTCTGTACCACGAAGCAAAACGTTTATTTTGCATTGCATTTGATGGGGGGAAAAAGGGAGAAAAAACGATGCCACATCAATTCCCCAAAACATTGCAACCAAAGTCAAATTATTTACAGATGAGTCCAGAGAGAAGAGAAAAAAAAACATCTTACTTCAACACATTTTGTCATCGGTTGATCGGTTAATCAATAAATGTAAATACAGGTCACAATATAAATGATAAAAAGCTAAAATAAAATTACAAAAAAGTAAAATTGTGATATTTCTTCTCACAATAATCCTGAAATGTAAATGCGGCCAGTGACTTCCCCACGATCAATGTATTATTTATATTCTAATGAAACAGTGAATATACTCAATCACCTTTAGTACTCACATGGTCCACACGTGGTTCAGAAAAAGCTCACTTAAAATACGACAGGCGTTTTTGGGGGTTCCCCGAAAGACGCGAAACGGCCGTGATCATAAAAACAGAAAAGAGGAACAAGATCGGGCCCTTCTGTGGGAGGGAAAGGGCAAAGTTTTACTACTTCACCACGAGACACGTTTCTCACTCGCGCCGTGGGAGGAAGGCGAGCACTTGCAGCAGGAAATTAAATCGACGTTAAATGGTACGACGCGGGCCTGTCCCGATAAGTACTTGAACAACTGATCCTCAAAATGTGATAGATTTTGGTGGGCATAAAACTGAACTGATTTAGTAATCGAATAATCAACGCTGCACCGACGCCATGTGCTGAGAGACGTGCTATGACTCAGACCAAGACGTAATTACATTAAAATGTCACAAGAAATGTACATTTAGTGGTTTCAAAAAAGAAAACTATTTGTCTGTAAACGAAGTGTCGATATGCCAAAACGACTTCGTATATTATTATTGACAGTTGAGAAGATCGGATAATATTTGTCTTTGTTGTGTTTTCAAAAGCTACATTGATTTAAAAAATAAATAACAAAATTAAACACAGAGTAAATTGCAAGTTTGAGGATTTTATTTTATTTTTTTTAATCGTGGCACTTATCTGCTTTGGAAACGAACTCAGATACGCGCCATCGAGATGCCCTCATGAGACTTCACTTTAGCGCTGTCCGGGGCAAACGCTGTATTCACGGGATTTGCATTCTAAATAATCAAAAGAA
Source organism: Chaenogobius annularis (assembly GCA_015082035.1). Taxonomy (NCBI): domain Eukaryota; kingdom Metazoa; phylum Chordata; class Actinopteri; order Gobiiformes; family Gobiidae; genus Chaenogobius; species Chaenogobius annularis. The sequence goes on from BJKM01000156.1 coordinate 851,244, forward strand.
TAATTGCTACATTAATCGAAAGTAATTGTTGGTTGTAGCTCTACACTAGTGTTTAAGCGTGTTGCGTCAGTGGCATAAAGGAGTCTTCCACATCATTCTTACATCGTTGTATTTTGTGTAGTAAAAAGTATGTTACGTTATAATGCGACAGCTGTGGTTTCTGGTATAGTGTGTTACGCAGCTTAAAAGAGCAGGTGCAACACAGCGTCGCCATCACACAAATACATGCATTTACACCCGTTTATTTAGAGAGACACTGACTGCAAGGTTTTACAATTACCATATTCAACACAGAACCTCCAGGATGTGAAGTCTGTGGCTGAGGCTCTTGAGAGTTCACGTGCAGGAGGAACATGTGGCTTCTGTTTAGTGCGTTTAGTGTTAAAATGGCGACACCCGCTTCACTTACGACTTTGATCGCAGTCAGATCTTTAAAAAAAAAAAAGGTCTCGAGTTACACAGAACTATCAACAAGCCTAATAATTGAGACAACGATGATCATGTTCATCATCGTATGCGTAGACGGTTAAGACGTTTGCCCTCCTCGTTGCGCCCGGATCGTCGCGGGAGCTTCTTACAGACGCAGTAGTTCTCGTTGCCGATAAGACTGCACGATTCATCCATGTATTTGTCCTGAAACGACTGTAGCAACGGTCTAGTCCCATTTCATAACGTCATATCTTTTCTTAGTTGGTGCTTGGCCACTAATGTAGGCTCAAAATGTAAAGAAATTGCCAAATGGTGTTGAGAGAGTCGATAGCAGCGAAAGGCCTTGGTTATGAAATCGTGAATATTGTCAGAGCTACGTTGACTGTAAGGAACTGAGGGAATGCCAGGGCCTTACATAATTCTACCTTCTGTCCAGCTTCTTGGTCAATACTTTGCTCTAAGAGGCTTACCTTCTCGCTGTCAAGCCCCCGGTGTAGTCACTGGAGATTGGTGCTTGCGTTATGTTTTCCATACTTAAAAGATTTCATATGTTGTAACAGATCAATAAATATTCTCTTCCGGGAATGCTCGTGGTAAAATGTGGCTTTTAAATTGACATGTCGGGCTGTTCTGTTAAGAGGTAAATGAATTTGCGCGAGTCCTCTGAAGGTTCACACTTCATCGTGACTGGTTGTATCCAGCTTTATTGACACTAACCAACAGGACAAACTAGTGGGGGGGGGGGGGGAGAACAGCATTGGAGGGAAATAGCGACTCATTATTTGAAAATAGCAGATTGTCACAAGGACGAGATCACGATTGGATGTTTAATAACCATATTGTGCCATTCTCTGATTTGTCCCAAGACCACAAGTTTTGCCGCACATCCCTCCCAAAAAAATCATCTTGTTTTAGGAAATCAATTCACTAATAGCGATTGTTAATTCAACATAGAGTAATAATTAATAGTGCAGTTTAATGGTCACTTTTTTCACCCCCCCCCCAACTCATTTATGGGTGTCACTGGCCTTCCTTATTTATATCTGATTAATATAGAACAATATAATATACCATTGTTCTTAGAATATGTGGACATCGTATTTTCTTCTGTTCGTGGAGATCAGGATTGTGTCACACCTCAGATTATAAATTAATCTCATGTTAGAGATCGACGTTTTCAAATTTAGAAATAGCCTGACATGACCGACACGGGTTCTTTGATGGTTCAGGATCCAGAGAAAGCCATGATTGTTAAACTCTGCCGACATTTGGAGACGATATATAGGAGCAATTATTTCCCCCAAAATTATGCAATTTTTGAAGACATTTCCCCCGTCCAAAATATATAATATTTTGTCTTAAATTGTTAATCACTTTGGCAAATAAATGGTCACATTCTTTTTATCATTCTGAAACCCATGGATAGGCCTACACCGTGTGTAGCCAGAATTAATTGTTTTGTGGGTCTGATATTCAACTTTTCTTCAAAGTAAAATAATAAAAAGGTGCTTAATTAGAAATTTAAACTGCGATTTATTTCATTACAACAGTGTGGTATGGTCTAATCTCCATTAAACTATTAATGTGCACATTAAATACGCAGCCCAATGAAGTAAATGAAATTGGAGAACATTTCTGTCTTCTGTTTTGTATTTTGAGGTCGTCGTTTTCAGGTTCAAAGCGGCCGTTGCAGACAGCAATCTAAAACAGACAGCTTTTGTATCAGGCAACACACCCCCAAGATGTCACTGACTGGGAGAAGCACGCTGCACGTTATTCACACGCACACTGCATTTTCTGTGCCTAAAACACGATCTGAGCCGCAGAAATGTCTGGAATACACAATACTCACGGATTATACAACACATGTAGAGAAAAAAAACATGGTTTAACAGGCAGCACCTCCCACCTGACGACATGTCGCGTTACGAGGCTGAGCGCTAAAATGCTCAACTTGGGCATGGTAAGTAAACAGAAGACAAATGGTGCTTCACTGTGCGGTTCTGAGAACACTGCGCATTAAAATATCTGTGGTTCTTGCTTGTAAAAGCGGTGCGAGTGCAGAGCTACACGCGGTTATATGCAGGATTACGAAAGCAGAGCACAACCTGAGACAAAAGCCCACTGCAGCCCGACTGCCCTCAGTGTGTTCCCCTCCCCAGCGCTTCAGAGCTAGCGTTAGCCGCGGAGCTAACAGCGCTCTCCGCTAAGCTCCGACATTTTCCTCTTTACTGCGCGTACTCTCAGGGGCGTTCGGTTCTAAAAAATGCGAAGTGGACGCGTTTCCACTGAACTGCGCAAAGTGAAGAAGGTGTGTAACGCACGTGGTACAAGCATATACCAAGCCCACGCAAAACATTACATTCATTTCCCACGCAGTTTACGTCAAGTTAGCTTAACTCTACATTAGCCTACGTGCTACAGAACTTAGCCAGATGCTAACGTTAACAGGGATTTCAGTCCTGCTGCTCGGAGCTAAAACCAGCACCAAAACTAACCAAAGCTCTTACCTTTAATCGGGCTCACGCGTGTCCTGTGGTTCATTCAGCTTCTGCTCTACGTGTTAGTAGCACAATGTATAGAATAATTCCCTAAATACTGGCGTTTACCGTAGCCTACGGCTGTGTGACGTTCATCGCTGGTTTGAAAACATCAGCCGCTCGTCTCCGAGAAAAGCCCAGCAAAACACTGAGCCGCGCCGCGATTGGCTCCGCGCAGCCACGTGACGCCTCCAGCCCCACGGAGCCGAGCCAGTCTGCGTCTGCGTGAGGTGACGCTGCAAACCTGGAGCTGCACTGTAGGGCCGCACTGACAGGACCGCACTCAGGTGGCCCTCCTCCTCTAATTGGATGAGTAATTAAGCACACTACTACAAGGTGAATTATTAACATTTGCATGAATTTTGACATCTTACACACTGGTTCCATTCATAATAGAATACTTGGGTATTTTTTAGTTTATAAAGACTTGGGTGGTAGAGAAGCTAAACTGACACTTATTGTCATTTCTTTTTTAAAAATCCAGCAGTCACACAACTGCCACTTTGCAGTGGTTGCTATGTTAGCAAATGTTTATTTCACAGTCAGGTTAAGGGCGTAGTGTTATGTTTAGGACCAGACCGCTCTGAGTGGAGATTCTTTCTGATTGTGTTTCTCCTGTCTTGGTGCCCCTCTCTAAATAGATGATCTTTTTTTGTTGTTTTTATTGTTTATTCATTATGTTAATGCTAATGTTGCACAACGTTTATTTGCAGACTTAATTAAATAATGGTTTGTGGTTAATGCAGTAGAAAATACTATTTAATTTGCAGTGTAGGGGATTGTATTACATGTCTCCACACAATTTGTTTTATTTATTAATGTTAATCTTAACTAACTTTTACATTATTTGATGCTGCAACACTTTTACCAACTACAACCATTGCTTTGAATAGCTCATGAGGGGAAAAATGAACATTAATATGACAAATTCTCCCCCAAAACCGAGTAGCAGTAGTTTGATATTGTCATAATTCAAGTGTTGTCAGCTCCACTTTCCCCCATCATTTTAAATAGAATTGATAGAATAATGAGGTTATAATGTCTAAGAATATTTCATTTAAAATATTTGCTAAATGTTGATAACTTTAGACGCGAAGGAGAGCCACTTGAGAATAACTAACCAAAAAGCAGAAGAATAAAAGCGTCCCTCATCTCAGTGCGGTCCTCAGCGTGCAGCTCCGGGTCTGCAGAATTACACTATGGCTCTGTGGGGCTGGACTGGACGCGGCGACGTGCCGAAGTATTTTACCAACATTTTCGGTAACGTAGCGTGCAACGGCAAGTACAGATCCCGCCGTTGTTGCGCACGGCGTCGTGTTTCATCGGATGGTAAGGTCCATGACATGACGCTAATGGGCTTTAATGTGTCATTTGACTGTAAAAGAATGAACGGAGAGAGCCGTAATGTGCGCTTGACGTCATCTTTTCCGCTGCTGGTGCGGTCGCTGCGAAGGTTCTAGAAGAGCGTAGTCACGGCTCACGGAGGGTTCGCGGTTACGATCTTATTTTCTGAGCTCGTCTGTATACTTCACTACATTTCGACAGTCAAATGTACTTAGATTGTTCCTCTTTAACAGCTGTCAGTGTATTTTTTTGGGGTTTTGTTTTTGTTTACGGCAGGCCCGCTCCGGTTTGGTTGCGCAGTGGCATTTGCATCATACTGCGGCGTGTGCGCATGCGTCCTGGTGCAAAATATGTTGCGGAGCAGAGCTTGTAATTCACGAGAGGCAGCGGGGGAGGGGCGGCGGCGGCGAGACACGAACACGCCACCGGAGCGGCGCCCGCGTGACGGGGGCCGCGCGTGACGGGGGCCGCGCTGCGTTTTCGGCTTTACGTCCTTTCGTTCCACGTCCACGACATTGACGCCACGTGAATTGTTTAAATGTGGGTTGTTTTATGTGTCTAGTTCTATTACCGAAGCTTTTATTTTTACATTTAATTTATGGAACCGATTCTTATGTATTTATTGTTTGCACTGATCCATGTGAACTGAAGATTTTAAAACATAATTAAGTTTAAAATATATAAATATAAATTGATAAATGTGGGCAAGATTTTTTTGCCGATAAAATCTGCCTATTACCGATATTTTTTTTCTGCATTTACTTTACATTTATTTAACCGATTTTTTTTTTTTTTTTTTTTCCTTTTTTTTGCATTGACCAGTGTGAACTGATTTTTAAAAAAAAAAAAACATAATTCAGTTTAAAAAATATAAAATAAAAATCCGATGAAGAGTTTCATAATTTTTCCCAAAATATATTTATTTATATTATTATTTACTACAACCTAAGTTACTGTGTATACGAAGCACTGCTCTACGTAATAAAAGCATATTTTAAGATGTTTTCAAAATTCTCTTTTGACAGCCACAACTGTTTTAAAATTAACCAATAACAGAGCAGCGTAATCACATTTTGTGCAGTGCCCTCGTCACACTAAAATGTTCAAATTAAATTAAACAGTTTCTCAGACCAAACTAAATATCTGCCTCTGCTGGAGATTTAAAGCCAGTAGCAACTTCTAAAAAGTAAATATTGGTCAATCTCCTGTAAAAAATATAAACTTTGGCAATAAAAATACAGAATAACTTTAAAATATGAAAAGTGAAGTGATTTACACATAAAACATGTACATTTATCTGTTCTCGCGAAGAAATGCAGACTTTTTGGGTTTACTGGCGTTCAGGGTTGTTGTTAATGCCACTCCAAAGCGTTCAGTCCGAGGTGGTCTCCCTGAACGCGGGCACGTTTAGATCTCGTCCGTTAAAAATCCTGCTCGATGCCGCGCTCGTGTCGTCGTACTCCGTCCTGTGGCGTGAACGGGAAACGCGATTAAAGCTCCTCGCTCCCCTTTCACGTCCTTGCCTTTACATCGACGCCTGTTGCCATGGAAACGGCAGTCGGATCCAAGATATTTTGCCATCGCAACGAAAAAGGGAACGTCCATTTAGAACCCGTGACAAAAAGACGTTTCATCACGAAAGACGGGGGGGCACGTGTGACGATATCGAATCAAAACGGTAATGTAGCGTACTGTAAAACACAATTATACAGACAATTCATCACGAGTGCAAAGGAAATGTACACAAGAGTCCCAAAAAACAGTCGCAGCTTTCAAATGTGATGAATCCTGTCAATTTAGTAATTATTGTGACAGGCCTACATTTATAGAAAAATAATAACACGGGAAAATTCAACATTAAATACCTTATTAAGCTGTTTAAACCTTACTTATGTTCAGCCTATTATTTTAAATAGGGATGTCACGATATGAAATGTTAGTGTTCCGATTATTGTGGGGAAAAACATCCCGATTTAACGAATATTGCGACGAAACAACAGTGACATATTTGATTTCCTTTCATTCTCGTGGTCTAAGATGTAAAACTATTCCTCAAGTTTGTGTGCGGCTTTATGAAATTATGAAAAACAGATGACAAATGCAAAAGTTCTTTATATTTGCGTCTATTTTTGGACAATAATTGAGCTAAAAAAACTCAATTTTGCTTGTAAACTTTGTACTTTTTGCTTCTTACGATTATATTGTGACTGAATAATCACGATTAACCAAATAATCTTGACATCCATAATTGTAACTAAATTATTTATGGTCCAAGAAGGGATTTTAAGACAATTTAAACTCAATGAAATAATATCATTAATGAAACATGTCTCGTGTCTAATCTTCATCGTGTTTCTAGTCGAAAGCGTGGCATCGTTGGGTTCACAGACACCGACACTCAAAGCACATGTACAGGAACATTTTATTTACACAATAAAGATTTAAACGTTGGATTTGTGCGCGTTACAAATCCGCCCTCACGCCAAAGCCGGGTCCTTTGGGAGGCTCGGTCAAAGAGGTCAGTCCGCCGGCCGGTTCGCAGGAGAAACGCCCACTCCTGCGAGAAACAGCACAACGTAAACAAGGATGCCCGGCTGAAGTGTATCGCTTCCCATTGACGGTCGGGCAAAACCAATCATTAAATCATTTTCATAACTACAGGCTTTTATATTTGCCGAAAAACACAAACGACATGACTCAAAACACAAAACAATTACGATAAAGACGTAACAATAGATGAAATTAAATGAAATATAAGACTATTGTAGGAATTTTAAGTCCAGAACAAAGCATTTAACCCTTGTTCAATTATTATTTTGTTTGTAAAGTTATGTTTGAATTCGGATATGTTAAGTACACTTGAAGTCAAAATAACAAAACAAAGAAAGTGAGCAAAAATGAGAATGTTACTAAAATATTAATGAAAATATTGCAATAATCTGGGGGTTCTGTTGTTTGTTTAGAAAAAACAAAATTGAGGAAAAAAAAGAAAAAATATTGCGATAAAGTAAGAATTTTACTCAAATATTAAATGTTACTAAAATATTAATAAATATTGCAATACTCTAGCAGTTCTGTTGTGTTTGCTTATAAAAAATAATGGAGGAAAAAAATATATAGAAAAAAAATTAATAAAATATTGCAATAAAGTAAGAATTTTACTAAAATATTAAATGTTACTAAAATATTAATAAATATTGCAATACTCTAGCGGTTCTGTTGTGTTTGTTTATTTAAAAAAATTGAGGAAAAAAAATATAAAGGAAAAAAAATAAAAATAAAATATTGCAATGAAGTCATGAAAAAAAGAGGGGAAAGCGTATAAATCTTGTGTTTGATGTTAAAAAATGACACTTGTTGAATGTAGGGTCTTAAAATGGCACTAACCTGGGTCCTGGCAAAGGGACTGTGCCGGCTCGGAGTTCATCGATGATATTGTCCATGTCGTCGGGCGTTAGATCCTCCTGAAGTAAAACAAACATTCAATTTAGATTATCTACAGTTTGTCTCCACAGTCAATACAATTAAAAGTTTAAAGTGTCGCGAAGAAAGTCAATGGATTAAGAGTAAAACATAACGAATTAAAGGAGATTCAGCCAATGATTATGATTTATATTTTTTACATTCTATACATTTATTTAATACAATTTACTTAGAATAAACGTCTCTAATTGCTGATTAAATAAAGTTAGTTCTATACGTTTACGACCAGACTATAAGCAGGAAGTATCATTTTTTTTGGTCTGCTTGTTTTTAGACTCTGCGGGGCAAAAATGTGACTATGAGGGGCCAATAACAATGCAGTTTGCAATAGACCTGTGATCAATATATCGCCATGGCATTATACCGCGACGGGACTTCTTGGCAGTACGTGTATCGATACGGAGATGCGCATCGTGATACTTTTAAACAACGCACACCGCGTCAAGTTCCGCGTATCGGGAGCCGTATCGCGGACCCTGTATCGGGGTATATGGATTGTATGGCGAGGTGCGAGGCAATACCCAGCCCCCAAGTTTGCAATATCCCCAATTAGAGCTGCTCGATACTGGAAAACATCACGGCTGTCAATGATCGATATTATTGCGATATTTGAATACTTCTTGGCACAAAAAACTCAGTTATATTGAAACTAAATAATGCTTTATTTACTAGTCGGGTTCAGTCAAAACAAAAGCTTAACCTTGACCCAAAAAAAAGAAAAGTTTAGGACTGTAGGAAAATAACAACTACAATCCATGTTTTTCAGTTAAAAAACCAACACTTTTTCTCCATAAAACAACAAGAACAAAGATAAAACAAACATATACAAAGAAGAAAAACACACACACTTTCCATTTCAAAAACCCGTACGTGTCCGTCCGATGGAGAACCTCGTGACGTCAGTGCGATACGTTTCGTTTTGTTTCGATACCGATCACCGCGTCAGCCGCCGTTACGACGCCGATGTTCTCGCGGCACGTCGCGCAGACCTTTTCCTTGACTACTTTACGGAGAGAAACTAAACTCACGTAGTAGTTGTCGTTGATCTGGACCATGGGCGCGTTGACGCAGGCTCCGAGACACTCCACCTCGAGAAGCGTGAACATCTTGTCGGCGGTGGTCTCGCCCGGCTTGATGCCTGTGTGGATGAAATGCATATTGTGTTACTTTAGCTCGCCTGATGTTACAATACTTAAGCTGTAACACTACACAAAAGGGACTAAAGTATACGGTCAGATTTGATCCTCAGAAACACGAGAAGGAAAGTGTTTTTCGATACATAAAACATGACGAATCAGAATTGAATACGCGCAATTATTCTTAAAGTCCATATGACAGATTCTCCTTGTTTTTCTAATCATGACTTAAGTTTGGTGGTGTAGAACATGTGGTAGATATTTATCATAGTTTTATGCCCGTTAAGTTGCAGTTTGAGAAGAAATTTAGAAAAAGAAATGGTTAAAATGACAGGAAGTAGAGCTGAAATCTCTGTGATGTCATCAATGTGCGACGTGCCATTGACAACACGGAGACAGTCGACACGTGACTGACACACTTTTGTGACAATTTAAACGATCATTCGGCAAAATAAAGGTGTTATAAGGGATTATTGTTGTGTCATTTAGACGGATTTTGGCTCTCGTTTACAGTATGGTTGCTAGGTAACAGTTGTGGAATTACCTATGTCACATCTGCTGCTCATGTCCAACCAGAGAGTACAATGATAACTTTACAAAAAATGGTCAAACTGGGGACAAATAGGCAAAATGTTTAGTCAAAATCTGAAATATAATTGATCCTTCTTCTGTAGTTTCTTGTATAATTGTAAAAGGGGGGAAAATGTATCACACATTTTTCATCGTGTAATGTTTTATATAAAAAGTAAGGCATTTCAAGTGTAAAAATATTATTTGGGACGTATAAACCTGTCTGTCCGAACGGCCCCCCACACTTTTATTCTCTGGCTTTGAAACACCGCCTGAGTTCTGATCCATTTATTCGTATTTGTTTATTTTATTACATACATTTGAATTTTTATGGTTTTATTCTACTTGTTGTCTTTAGCCAGTATTTATAGTTTTAGATGATAAAATTTTCTTTCTTTTTTTTTTTTTTTTAGATTTATTATTATTTCGTGTATTTATTACAATTATTTTTTATCATTAGGAAGCACTGGTCGAGCACGTGTAGGCAATGTGTTGTTGCTATGTTACAGTTGATGAAATGCGCTGTATGAAAATAAAGTGGATTGGATAAATGTCCCGTTTGGATTTTATTTACATATTAGACCCTGAAACAAACGACAGAGGGGATTTTGGAACATTTGCGTGAACTAGAATTTAAACTTGACTTAAATCAGGCTCAGAATCAGAACAAATCCTCCGAATAATCGTCCAAATCTTACCAAGTACAAGAAGGTAAAGTCAGTAAAAGTGATTTGAAACGCATTCTGGGGTTAAACAATGTTCCATATAAATCTATGAATGCAAAAAAAGAAAAAAAAGGATATTAAATGAAATAATAAAACGTCTTTTTGGTGCAGATCAAACTGTTTAAGCAAATGTTTTTTTTCGAAAGTGATTTGGGCTAAAACGACTGGTTCCGTTCAATAAAATAAGTCGTGATAATATATTATAATATGGCAGGCGTAGATGAGGCGTAGACGAGGTGCGTTTGACGGGAGGAAAAAAGAAATGGACGACACAGGAAAAAAATGACATTTAGACTCGAACTAATTAAAAAAACAACTTTAGACCAAATGTGCCTTTTATTTTCATTTAAATGTGCCGTGATTGTGTTACTTTCGGTGTTTACGTCGTGTTCTGGTTTGTTCTTTTAAAAATCATAGATAAATAAATGAGATACATTTGTACTTTGGGGTAAATGTTGTGAATTTAATTGTGATTGTGAATTGTGTCATTAGATATTAAACATGTCGCATTTGGGTTTGTTTGGTTTATTATGATACGGTTCTTGTTGAGATTGGAAGAGCGCTACTACGGCAACAGCAATTAATCAGAATAATTGTGATCCACTTTGTGAAACTGGGTGAAATGGAAAGAAACACAACATTTGCAGGGAAAACAGCGCCATTATTGAATCAAAAAAGAGACTGGAAGAATACATATTTTGGGGTTTTGGACTGGTAAATTGTGCCATTTCTCTGAGGCACAAGAGAAGAAATGGTTTAGAGGTTTGAGTGAATAAATAATCATTGACAGGACTCGACTGATAAAGCACTCGTTCCTCCAGCCCACTCCAGCCACCTCCAGCCCACCTCAGCCCACCTCCAGCCCACCTCCAGCCCACCTCCAGCCCTCCTCCAGCCCTCCTCCAGCCCACCTCCAGCCCACCTCCACCACCTCCAGCCCCCTCCAGCCCACCTCCAGCCCACCTCCAGCCCACCTCCAGCCCACTCCAGCCCTCCTCCAGCCCTCCTCCAGCAGCCCACCTCCAGCCCCTCCAGCCCACCCCAGCCCACCTCCAGCCCGGATAAAAACAGTTTTACTCTCCTTATACTCCCTCCTCTCCTTATTACTCCCTACTCTCCCTACTCTCCCTACTCTCCCTACTCTCCTTAACTCTCCTTACTCTCCTTACTCTCCAACTCTCCTTATACTCCCTACTCCCTTATACTCCCTACTCTCTTATACTCCCTACTCTCCCTACTCTCCTTATACTCCCTACTCTCCCTACTCTCCTACTCTCCCTACTCTCCTTATACTCCCTACTCTCCTTATACTCCCTACTCTCCTTACTCTCCTTACTTCTCCCTACTCTCCTTACTCTCCCTACTCTCCTTACTTCTACTCCTTACCTTCCTTACTCCCTCACTCTCCTACTCCTCTCCTTACTCCCTACTCTCCTATACTCCCTACTCTCCCTACTCTCCCTACTCTCCTTATACTTCCCTACTCTCCTTACTCTCCTTACTCTCCTTACTCTCCCTACTCTTCCTACTCTACCTCTCCCTACTCTCACTTCATACTCCCTACTCCCTTACTCCCTATCTCTCCTTACTCTCCCTACTCTCCTTACACTCCCTCCTCTCCTTACTCTCTCTACTCTCCTTATCCTTCCTACTCTCCTTATTCTCCCTCCTCTCCTTATTCTCCTCCTCTCCTTACTCTCCTTACTCTCCTTCCTCTCCCTTCCTCTCCCTACTCTCCTTACTCTCCCTACTCTCCTTATTCTCCTACTCTCCTTACTCCCCTCCTCTCCTTACACTCCCTCCTCTCCTTACTCTTACTCTCCTTATCCTTCCTACTCCTTATCCTTCCTACTCTCCTTATTCTCCCTCCTCTCCTTATTCTCCCTCCTCTCCTTCCTCTCCTCCTCTCCTTACCCTCCCTCCTCTCCTTACCCTCCCTCCTCTCCTTACTCTCCCTCCTCTCCTTCTCTCCTTACTCCCTACTCTCCCTACTCTCCTTATTCTCCCTCCTCTCCTTATTCTCCCTCCTCTCCTTATACTCCCTCCTCTCCTTATATACTCCTCCTCCTTACTCATCCCCTCCTCTCCTTACTTCTCCCCTCTCCTTACCTCCCTACTCTCCTCTCTCCTTATTCTCCCTACTCTCCTTATTCTCCTCCTCTCCTTCTATCCATTCTCCCTACTCTCCTTATTCTCCCTACTCTCCCTACTCTCCTTATTCTCCTCCTCTCCTTCTCCTACTCTCCCTACTCTCCTTATTCTCCTCTCCCTACTCTCCCTCCTCTCCTTACTCTCCCTTACTCTCCCTCTCTCCTCTCCCTACTCTCCTATTCTCCCTACTCTCTCTACTCCTACTCTCCTACTCCCTACTCTCCTTACTCTCCCTCCTCTCTCTCCCTACTCTCCCTCCTCTCCTTATTCTCCCTACTCTCCTTATCTCCCTACTCTCCCACTCTCCTTATTCTCCTCCTTTCCTTATTCTCCCTCCTCTCCTTACTCTCCCTACTCTCCCTCTCTCCCTACTCTCCCTACTCTCCCTCCTCTCCTTATTCTCCCTTACTCTCCCTCCTCTCCTTACTCTCCCTACTCTCCCTCCTCTCCTTATTCTCCCTACTCTCTCCTCCTCTCCTTATCTCCCTACTCTCCCTCCTCTTCCTTACTCTCCCTACTCTCCCTCCTCTCCTTATTCTCCCTACTCTCCTTATTCTCCCTACTCTCCCTCCTCTCCTTATTCTCCCTACTCTCCTTATTCTCCCTCCTCTCCTTACTCTCCTTATTCTCCCTACTCTCCTTATTCTCCCTACTCTCCCTACTCTCCTTATTCTCCCTCCTCTCCTTATTCTCCCTCCTCTCCTTACTCTCCTTATTCTCCCTCCTCTCCTTATTCTCCCTCCTCTCCTTACTCTCCTTACACTCCCTCCTCTCCTTTACTCTCCTTTATTTCCCTCCCCTCCCTCCTCTCCTTACTCTCCCTTATCCTCCCCTACTCTCCTTATTCTCCCTCCCCTCCATACTCTCCCTCTTCTTCCCTCCTCTTCCTCCTCCCACTCCCCTCCATACCCTCCTCCTCCCCCTCCCTCCCGCGTGTCTTACCCAGTTTGCTCTGGATGGCCTCCAGGATGCTGTCGGAGTTGCAGAGCATGCAGGGCGTCGTGGTGCAGATCTGGATGAAGTACTTTCCCACCGGTTGCCGCAGAAACATGGTGTAGAACGTGGCCACCTCGTACACTCGCATCGGGGCGATTTCCAGCACCTCAGCCACCTCCGGGTCAAAACAGAACAAGGTTTACTTTAAAGGGGACGTGCCACCAGCATACACTCTTAGGTCCGCGCGCAGCCATGTGATTTGTTCTATTCTACTCTCTCGCCATTTAAAAAGGCCAAAAACAAATCAGTCAGTAATTCAAAAAACATTTATACTTCAGACGTATCCTTAGTAGTGCATTAGTCTGATCATTAATTTTATCTGGTGAATTTGGAATCAATTCAGACTCGTTAGAAATGTAGAATCGCATTTTTTCCACAAACATCAACACATTCTTCTTAATTCCCTAAAATAAACACAAATTTTCATTTTCATTTAAAAAAAATACTAAATATTCCACCACACATTACGTATATTACTACAAAAATTCAAACTCACTATCAGTACATTAAGAACAAGGCTTGATAAAACATCTAAGTGGTTTCTGTGATATAACCATGTTCTCCTACACTATTAAATATAAATAAAGAGCAAATCCATTCAAAAACAATTAAGAAAAGGTCAAAATTTGTCCTTTTATATGTCATTTTTTTCCATTATTACCTGCTCGCATGCGTGAATGATTGAGAAGCTGGTCATTTTTGTAACAGCGTGAGTTTCAGGCCTGAGGATTCTTTCCCGATTTGAGGGATTCGACATGGCGACGGCCCTCTGCTGTCATGGCAATCGTGCACTTCGAATCAAAATCTTTTAAATGAGGGAAAGGTACTGCCAGAGTCCTTCAACAGCAGCAAGCAATCATTTAAACCCCATGAATACTGCTCCACGTACACAACTGCCATACAAGTATACAATGAGGACGCCAAGATTATTAGATGAATCGATAAACGGGATTATTCAGGTCACAAAATAATCGTAAGAACCAAAAAATAATAATCGTGACCATTTTAGAAGCAAAATTCAGTCTTTTTAGTTCAATTTATTGTCCAAAAAATAGAGCTAAATGTAAAGAACTTTATTTATCTGGCTGTTTTTGTCAAATTTAACTTTATTTTGACTTTTAGAATGTTTAATTGGGAAACTGGAGGAACAGTCACATGTCAGACCACGAGAATGAAAGAAAATTAAACATTTCACTGTTGTTTGGTCACAGTCTCGTGTAAATAATCGCTAAAAAAAACACTCAAATTTGACATCGTGACAACCACATTTTGCACTTCTGATAAACCCCGGCGTATTAATCCATAAACGTCGCTTCGTGAGATTGAATTTGGTCGGAAATTGATGCCGTCGATCAGCGGGAAAACACCCAGAAGAGATGAGATTATAATGACACAAACGACAGACAAACGCTTTAACCATTGCCACCATCAGCTCATGCACGTTTCCGTTTGCAATCGCACGCTAGAATTTATATAAAAGACGTATATAAAATTAATACAAAAATGTGTTGTTTGTTGCCCTTTTGTTACAGTTTTGGCGTGGCGAAGATCTTTTGTGTTTAAACTATCAAAAACGATGGTTAAAGAATTGAAAAGTCTATTATTATGTGTCAATCGATGTGAATAAGGCACGTTTAACTCCTTGCTTTAACCGATCGCCGCTGTTTTGATTTAAAATGACGATGTAAGTCACGAACATTTGCTTCAAAATGTGAATATTTGAAATTCAAAAGAAGCCGACGACGCTGACGGGGCTCGAACGGACAGAAACGCACCAAAAACGATGATATTTTCGCACATTTTCGGCGCGTACCTTGTTCATGGCGGAGATCGGGAGCCAGCCGTGTTGCCGCTGAGCCACGTCCAGCACCGGGATCGTGGCCGCCTGCTTGTGTCCGTCCGGATAATTGGAAATAATGGCCTCGATTCTCTGCAAAAGAAAATGCGCCCACAAATACGCAGCAATGTTTTAGTTATAGGATAATCAATCATTAAGATAAGATAAGATCCCCTTATTTAAGTCGATTTAATTTAAAAAATAGACCTAAATGTAAACTACTTTTTGTCACATTTCGTAAAGCTGGACAAAAAATTGAGGAGTAGTTACGTGTCACACAATGGGAATAAAAGAAAATGTAATATAGTGACATTTTTGTTCAAATTCAATGCCATATTTTCTCCTTACCTGTTTGTTCTCCTCTGTGAATTCAAACGGAGTGTCGGCATTATTGTCCGGCGTGTCTCTGTGCTGAAACAGGACAGAAAAACACTGTTAGAACCTATAAAATGGCACTTTAAAATGGCCAATAACAGTGTATGAGCTGGTCACACTGCCCCCTGGTGTACGATGTGTTAGGCACAGAACACGCTTCATATTGACAAAGTAACAAAGAAAAACAATAGCGCTTGTTTATAGGGGGTAAATGTGCATAATATTGCCTTGGGATCGTGAAACCATGGTGTTTTTCCATAACATGAAAACCACCAGTGATGTTCTACCAAACAAAAGCTTTAATTAGAACAAAAACATGTGCCGAGTGCTAAAAGAATAAAGCGCCGTCTGGGGATTAATTAAGACAAAATATTTAGAATTAGTTATGCGAGTGCAATACAAGCTTCTGTTATCTAACTAAATTAATTATATGAAATTAATACCCTATTATTGAACATGTGTTAGAGCTAAATAGACCCAATTATTTACATAGTTCTTTTCCCCGGCAGTAAAATCACATGTTTCTGTAAGTTATATTTATGTGCATTTTTACAAGCTAAAACGGGCTGTACCAATGTGTAAAGCTTGAAATTATGAACTAAATGGCACATACTGTAATAAAATAATACATAGCAAAATGACAGGATTGTGTGGCCTTTACTTTCTTCTTTTTAGAACCGCAGGCTTTATTGGACGGACAGATGAGTGAGAAATGGGGGACGAGAGAGACGGCAGGACATGCAGTAAATTGTCGGATTCGAACTCGTACCACTCGACCCGCCGGGCAGCACACCTTTTCAATGCTTAATCGAAGTCTTAATAAATACAGAAATAAAAATAATTTCCAGGGTAGAAAAGTCAGTTTGCTTAAATATTGTAAGAGAGGTTAAGAAAAAAAAAAACGTTCTCACAGACGTAAAAGATGTACTAGAGCTGTATAAAATAAATATAATAGTGGGTTCAACATTGATGTAAGTATTTGTCCAGTAAAACCTATAAATCAGGATTTAGTCCGTCATAATCGCCTAAATAAACAAAATAAATAATGTGTGCTGCCCGGTGAGTTTGAATCCCGACTCCGACATTTACTGCATGTCCTCCCCTCTCTCTCATCCCCCATTTCACCCTGTCCTCTCCTGTCTAATAAAATAACAAAATCTTTAAAAAAAAATGTTAAAAAAAGAAGAAGAATGTAAAATACAATAGTAAACGAGTTTAAACCATTTGATAAACCATCTTGTTCTTTTTTCATATTCTAAATTCAATCCCAATATGGACTAGAACCAATTTAGAAAGTAGTAACAAAACGTATTCCTTGTGGAAACAGAGTTATGTCAAAGTTCTAGCAATACAACTTCTGATTGTAGATGTTTACGCTGAACTGTGTAGTACATTAGAGGAATGGATCGTAGATGAGTTATTTCTGTAAAAGATAAACTCACCACAAAGAGGCCACCGGCTCCAGCCCTCGCAGCGGACCGATGCAGACCTCGCACCTGTCTGGCCTAAAGGCACAACAACAGACGTAAAACACACAGAATATACTGGGTTAAAAAATGTGTAGCTATTATCATAACTTAAAAAAACTCAACAATATTACATTTGTGTTGCACTGTTCTGTACATATAGCAAATGTATTTATATTTAGACAACGATTATTTATTTTATTATAACTTCTTTTATACATGCTTTTTATTTGATTTGAATTTCTTATTTTATTTTTACAATTGTGTAATGTTAATTTTGTTTATGGACAATGGCAACATATTTGACACGTATTTCGCCATTTTTGCTACTTTAATTATTTAGAATTTTATTACCACTCATTATCATTAAATACATTTTTGTCATTATATTGTAATAAGCTGCTGTGTACAAGTAATTTCCCTTGTGGCACATTAAAGATTGTCATAATAAATCAAAAAAAAAAAAGTTTCTAATCCTGAGTGTGATGTAAACAAGGTCCTTTGAGAAAGTGTTACAAAACCACAGATAGCACCTAAACAAGCAGTAAACCAAATAAAGAACATTACAAGAACATAATGTCAATTTCTTTTAGAAATCATATCTCTTCTTTGCATTTAAATCCTCGATAAAGTAAAAAAAAAAAAGGTGCAGATTGGTTCAGTTTGGAGTTGACAGCTAAAGCTAAATGCTAAGCTACTCCATGTTAGCTTAGCCTCGCTTGTCCTTGCGAGAAGTCATGGCGTTTTCCCCCTAAACTACAAACGTCACCAGTCTTGCAGTCGTCGCGGATGATTAAAAGCAAAGCAAATGTACCGTTTGCGACACGGCGGACCGAAAAGCGGCGGCCAAAAACATCTCGGGGCTGTAAGATTTGTCCCGGTTTTGCGAGCACTTCTGCGGCGGCGGCGGCGATCGACGAAACACAAGCGCTCGACAGTCGACACGGGGAGTCTTGCGCGGAGAGACCACGTGACCAGGGAACGCAGTCGATCCCAGAGTGACGTGATGACGTGATGACGAGTGGTACACAAAAACAATCCCAGATGATGAGCGGTTTCCAGCCCCCGAGACGCGCTGGAGGTTATGTAAGCGGCTATAACTCACGTCGTCTCCAAAAGAAAAGACCAGAGGAAATCTACAGGTTTTACAGTCGAGGGTAGATGCCTGTTTTGTTTTATTTTATAGCAATTAGCATTAGCAATATACAACATCAAATACAAAACATCTCAAAAATAATTAAATAAATAAAAATAACTTGAAACCTATGAATTTAAAAAATACCAAAACAGTTCAACTCTACCACGGAAATGCTGAATCGACTAGTCTACGATGAAAAAAAAATTATAAAATTATTTTTATAATCATGATCGTTATCTGGACCTATAAAACACATAAAATGCCTTTTCTATCACAAAGGCAGTGACAAAAATGAAAATGTCAAAAAACAATAAACAACAGCCCTCAACCATTTGCCGAATGTCTATACGAGGGGTTCCCCAAAATAACTGTGAAACCGACTCGGGACCCCCACAACAAATGTAAATAGATGTAATCATTTCAAGTTTCAAACCATTTAAAATTCTGTTTCATTGTATTTGTTTCCGTACTTTATTGTGTTGTCTGCCCCAATTTCACTCAAACTTAAACAAGAGATAAAATACAGTGTCATAATTTTAACATTAAATCTTGAAAATGTCTATAGTAAAAGCACATTATTAGAAAATGCAATTGGGTTTCAACTCCAAATCCCCTCAGATCATTTGGAGACCGTGTATTTAGTCTAAATACTGCGTGTTTACTGTGGGATGTTTCCTGTGGGATGTGGCTCACAATAGAACGGCCACAGTGTCTCCAGTTACAGCTCAGAAAGCAACTATAAATAATATTATTACAGAACTGAATTGCATCGAGCCACAGAAATCAAACCAGTAATTCACCAGGAAGTGTTTATGTCACATGGAGTGTACAGTTTATGGCTCATGTCCTGGTTTGGTTCTGGTTTGGGCTTGGTTTAGTCCTGGTTTGGTCCTTGTTTGATCCTAGTTTGGCCCTGGTTTGGGCTTGGTTTAGTCCCGGTTTGGTCCCTGTTTGATCCTAGTTTGGCCCTGGTTTGGGCTTGGTTTAGTCCTGGTTTGGTCCTTGTTTGATCCTAGTTTGGCCCTGGTTTGGGCTTGGTTTAGTCCCGGTTTGGTCCTTGTTTTGATCCTAGTTTGCCCGTTGTTTGGGCTTGGTTTAGTCCTGGGTTTGGTCCTTGTTTGATCCTAGTTTGGCCCTGGTTTGGGCTTGGTTTAGTCCCGGTTTGGTCCTTGTTTGGTCCCGGTTAGATCCCAAGTTTGAGAACCAAGACAACGACAGAATCAGAAAAGGTTTACTGCATTTGTCAGTGAATAAAAACAAGATTCACAAACTTAGGAACTTTCTTCGGAGAAAAGGTGCAACATGAAACCACAAATATAAAAGCAAAATATGAAAAAAATAACAAAAAAATAAACTTATACTAAATACTTTAAATGAATATATACACACACAATTTACAGTTTAGTCACAAAACGAGCCCTACAAAAAGATGATTGTTGACATGATTATTAAGTGACAGTGAAAAGTGCATATGACACGTCCCTTATTGTTACTTTGTTTGGTGGAATGTGGTTAATTTACATAATAATCCAACGTCAGGTGAAAGTTTGGGAAGAAAAGCTCTAAAACAGAAGATGAAAATGACAGGAAGTTCTAAAAATGAATCCTTCTCAGCTCAAGGGTTTCAGGTTTGTGTTAGACTGGACGCAACATTTTGAGGACTTTTTTCCCCTTCA
Organism: Chaenogobius annularis; assembly: GCA_015082035.1. Lineage (NCBI taxonomy): Eukaryota > Metazoa > Chordata > Actinopteri > Gobiiformes > Gobiidae > Chaenogobius > Chaenogobius annularis. Next base: position 871,110 of record BJKM01000156.1, read on the forward strand.
AGAGATACAATATTTGGCTTTTAACTGTTAATTGCCATGGCAACACTTTCTCATTATTCTGAAACCCACGGATGCGCAAAAGGACCGCAATTTTCTCACCAGTCAAGAACGTCTAGTCTTTCATGAATAGATATTGTGGAAATGAGTCAAACTTTCGCCCTTGTTTACGGTTTGGTTGCTTGGTAACGTGGATTGACCTCTCCCTGTGTTTCACATCGGCTGCCCTCGTTCAACCAGGAAGCGCAGCTCGTAAACGTCTACGAAACGGGGGGCAACGTGAGTCCGATTTTTTTTGTTCGGGTCGTTTCTAAGTTAGCGTCAGCGCGTGGTGTGGTCGGACCCGCGCCCGTTAAAGGGGATCTGAGTGTGTTGTCATCGAAGGTGACGCCCCCCGCCTGTCATCACGGTGGTCTGGTATTTGCCCTTCGCCACTCACCCCCCTTTCACCCTCCTCCTGTGTTCCCCTCTCCCCTCTCCCCCCCCTCAGGACAATAACGCCACGCGCGGACCGGCCTGGCCTCGACCAGTCGCGGAGTGGGCGTGCCGACTCCTGCCCTCCCATTGGTCGTCGCGGCTCTGAGCAGACTGCCTGGGCGGGCGCGGGAGGCGGGTCTTTTTTTTGCATTGCAGAAGTTTGGCGCGCGACACAAGGGCAGACGGAGCGGGGCAGAGGTGACAGCGACAGCCGCAGCAGCAGCAGCGTTTCCCCTCCAGCCCGTGGCGAAGCTGTGGCTCTTCTTGAACACAATGGTCGTTCCAGACTCGCAGGACAGCATGTTCTACCCGCCCTCGGACCTGCAGCAGAAAGCCCACGTGCCAGATCTCGACGCGTACCTGGAACTCTACAAGAAGTCCATAGAGAATCCAGACGGTAGGGGAAGTTCGCAGCGTTTTTGGGGGTGGGGGGGGGCTGAAGCTGAACCGGGCGATAAATCGGTCTTGAAAATGACACTTTCTGCTTGTTGCATTGTCTTAAATATGTAGAAGTAACTTTATCAGGCTTTTGATTACTTGAGGCAATAAAAACATGCGTACCAGTGTTACAATACTAATATAGGCAATTAATATGCTCAATACAGATAAAATATGCTCTTTTTTCAACCTAAAAATTGTCATTCTAGTTCTGCCAAAGCTAAAAATCAGTCTAAAACGCTTCAGGAAAAGTCACATTTTGTCCTGTTTATGTTAATTATTTAAGTTGATACTTGCTCAAATGGGAATCTAGTTTCGGCATCTGATTTATGATGCTTTTGACAGTAAAATGCGACATGTGGAAAAATACAGTGACGTTCCCACAGGTTTTTTTTTGGAAGCGCTGCAGAAAATACCAGGACAAACGCTACTGTTGGCACGACTTCACGACACACTGACACACGACAAATAAAAAGGGAGGCAGGATAAACCCAGCGAACTCTTTTCTGAGAGAAAACACGAGCCGCGAAAGATAAATATTGTAGCTCCACAAACACGCAAATGGCAAGTTAAACTCCGTAATGATGAATCAAAGTCAGTCATTCGGATCTTCTTGTACTTCAGAAGAATATATGAAAAGCTCAGAATCAGAGCACAAATACTGCCGTAGCTTTCAGATATTCAACGTTTAATATGGTAATTATCATGAAAGTAAAAAAGTGAAATGAAAGAAAACAAACGTTAAAAAAAAACTGTACAGTATTCGGCTGAAAAGAACAGTCAAGTTCCGAAGAAATGAACGGCGTGTTGCGGGAAATTCTGCAACGGCACAAAAATGAGGAACCAAAAACTGCCGATTCATGAAAATGGAAGAACGTGACCCGCGGCGCTCTCGATCTGTGCGTTTATCTTTCGTTTCGACCGTGCGTTGTCCTCAGCATCAACGTCATCGCGTCGGAAAAACACTCGCGATTTAGGACTCAATAACGTTCGAAAAGGGAGTGAAGCTTATGCAGAACCACAACCTTTTTCCTCACTGTTCACTAAATCTGCTTTTTAAACCTTCCGTTTCCTTATGATTTGAGCCGTTAAGAAGGCAAACGTTGAAGATCCTGGTGGAGTTTATTTATGGACAAAAGAGTGGGTTTTTTTTCATCAAATGCACTGAATTTACACATTTTTCACGTCATTTTCAAAGGATTACGGCTCAATTTGAGTTCTAAAACGTATTTTTGTCCGCTCGTGGCATGTTTTAGACCCCAAGTACAGACCAGTCATAACATTATTCCATGACTTATTTCAAATCAGTTGCGATTAACTTGCTGCAGCTCTAATATTTGAAACAATCTGTTCCACAAACTGAAGCGCAAGAGCTTTTCCTCGTCGTCCGCACGCATTCGTAGGTTAAAAGTTGATTCTGTTTCTCAGATCAAAAGACTTTTTCACAGATTATAGCTCAGGATTTGCACAAGAACGGTGACGAATGCTCTCAAATAATACTTTTCCAAATTGACCTGGAAATATTTACCTTTTGTATGTCCTATTTGTCTCCTATCAATTATATTCTGACGTAAATGTACTGAATTTAAAGGTTTTTCCCACTTATTTACATGTAAAAAAAAACATCATAAACTCCAAATTATTTTCAAAATCTGTTGCGTTTTGTCCTTCAGTTGAGTTGGATCGAAAAATCCTGTCTTCGCACATAAAATATAACAAAAACGTCAAACTATACGTATCAAAAGGGGCGTATTTTTAAGTCCAAACCCCTTTTTGCCCCCCCCCCAGCTTTTTGGAAAGACGTGGCCGCCGAGTTCTTCTGGAAGAAGCCGGCGACGGGGCCGACGCTGCAGTACAACTTCGACGTGACCAAAGGAAACGTCTTCGTCAAGTGTCTGGAGGGGGCCAAGACCAACATGTGCCACAACGTCCTGGACCGGCACGTCGCAGGGGGCAACCTGGGCGAGAAGGTGGCGTATTACTGGTGAGCGGGCTTGCTCGGGGGCACAAGGGCAGAAGAAACACTTTATGACACTTTAGGCCTAGCATAACGAGCGGTTTATCAAGAATGATTCAGGCTTAATCACTACTTAATAAATACTCAAATCTTAAATTCTAATCAAATACTTCTTCTTAAAACTAGGAAAATACATACACTAAAATACACACAAAAATACATACTTTTAGGCAAAAATATCCGTGAAATAAGTTGAATTATCTGTCAGTGCCGTAAGTGAATTTTACTGATGAATCATTCTCGAAATAATCTTAATAATCTGATTTATTTAGCGTTTATTTTGTAGAAATAAAAAATCCGCATTTTTGTCTAGATGGAAATGGACACATATTGGTTAGATGTATTAAATTTGCTTATTAGATTATTATGTTAATCGAAAATCGTGATGATTTAAGTCACAATTTAATCGAAAAGACCAAAGAAATTATAATCGTGACATATAAAGAAGACATTTTTACATTTTTGGTAATTCAATGTCTAGAAAAGTGACCATTTTCAAACTAAATTAAGTATTGTTTTTAGTTCAATGAAAAGAAATGTGACGATTTGAGAAGCAGAATGAAGTCCTTTCTGCTCAGCCTTTCCTCAAAACTGTAAACTTAAAAATGTAAAGCTGGTCACATCTTAAGCAGTGGAAATGTGTTAAGAAAACAAGAAGGAAAGAACATGAAGTTATTGTTGTTTTGGTCGTGATGTTAAAATGCTACTTTCATTCTCAACAATAATCGTTAGACTAAAATTTGAAATTGTGACTCCTTAATTAAGTCGTTACTAGTCATTACTAAGCCTGAGTCATTCTTAATGAACTATTTTTCATTTGAATTATCAAATTCAAATCCGGGATCAAACCAGATTTAACTAGTAAAACAATGGATTACTTACTTTTAATGAATATATTAGTTGTTTTTAATCATTTTGAACATGTCTAACCTCGGCAGCGGATTAAGCCTAAAGCAAGTTATTTATATTTATTTAGATATTTAAATTTATGTTTATTTGTGATATCACAGTGATCCCAAAGAGCCCCTCGAGGCAACTACTGTTGTGATTTTGGGCGTTGCAAAAATAAATTGAATTGAATTGAATCGCACAGTGATCGCACAGTTATATCACAGTGATCGCACAGTTATATCACAGTGATCGCACAGTGATATCACAGTGATCGCACAGTTATATCACAGTGATCGCACAGTGATCTCACAGTTATATCACAGTGATCGCACAGTGATCTCACAGTGATCGCACAGTGATATCACAGTGATCGCACAGTGATCGCACAGTGATCGCACAGTGATATCACAGTGATATCGCAGTGATATCGCAGTGATATCGCAGTGATCGCACAGTGATCTTACTGTGATCGCACAGTGATCGCACAGTGATCGCACAGTGATATCACAGTGATATCACAGTGATCGCACAGTGATCTCACTGTGATCTCACTGTGATCTCACTGTGATCTCAGCTCACAGTGATCGCACAGTGGACACACAGTGATTGCAACAGTTGATCGAAGCACAGTGATCGCGCAGTGATATCGCACAGTGATATCACAGGTGATTCAGTGATCACAGTGATGCACGTGATCCACAGTGATCTCACAGTGATCGTCACAGTCGATCTCACTGTAGATCCACTGTATCCTGTGATTCACTGTGATCTCACTGTGAATCGCACAGGTGATGCACAGTGATCGCACAGTGATCGCACAGTGATATACAGTGATATCACAGTGATATCGACAGTGATCGCACAGTGATCACACAGTGATGCACAGTGATCGCACAGTGATCGCACAGTGATCGCACAGTGAATATCACAGTGTGATTATCACAGTGATATCACAGTGATGCACAGTGATCGACAGTGATCGCAACAGTGATATCACAGTGATATCACAGTGATATCACAGTGATATCACAGTGATCGCACAAAGTGATCTCCACTGTGATCTCACATGTGATCTGCACAGTGATCGGCACAGTGATCGCACAGTGATCGCACAGTGATCGCACAGTGATCGCACAGTGATATCACAGTAGATATCACAGTGATATCAACAGTGATCGCACAGTGATCTTGCACAGTGATCGCACAGTGATCGCACAGTGATCGTGCACTCCCGTGATCTCACTGTGATCTCACTGTGATCTCACTGTGATCTCATGTGATCTCACAGTGATCTCACAGTGATCGACACAGTGATCGACAGTGATCGCACAGTGATATCACAGTGATATCAAGTGATCGCACAGTGATCGCACAGTGATCGCACAGTGATCGCACAGTGATCGACAGTGATATCACAGTGATATCACAGTGATATCACTGTGATCTCACTGTGATCGCACAGTGATCGCACAGTGATCGCACAGTGATCGCACAGTGATCGAACAGTGATCTCACTGTGATCTCACTGTGATCTCACTGTGATTCACTGTGATCTAACAGTGATCGCACAGTGATCGCACAGTGATCGCACAGTGATCGCACAGTGATCGCACAGTGACGTGATTCGCACAGTGATTCGCACAGTGATATCACAGTGATATCGGCACAGTGATCGCACAGTGATCGCACAGTGATCGCACGTGATCGCACAGTGATCGCACAGTGATATCACAGTGATATCACAGTGATATCACAGTGATCGCACAGTGATACACAGTGATATCAACAGTGATCGCACGTGATCTCACTGTGATCTCACTGTGATCTTCACAGTGATCGCACAGTGATCGCACAGTGATCGCACAGTGATCGGCACAGTGATCGCACAGTGATCGCACAGTGATCGCACAGTGATATCACAGTGATATCACAGGATCTCACAGTGATCTCACAGTGATCTCACAGTGATCGCACAGTGATCTCACTGTGATCTCACTGTGATCTCACTGTGATCTCACTGTGATCTCACTGTGATCTAACAGTGATCGACAGTGATCGCACAGTGATCCGCACAGTGATCGCACAGTGTATCACAGTGATATCACAGTGATCGCACAGGTGATCGCACAGTGATCGCACAGTGATCGCACAGTGATCGCCACAGTGATCGCACAGTGATCGCACAGTGATCGCACAGTGATCACAGTGATTCACAGTGATATCACAGTGATCGCACAGTGATCGCACAGTGATCTCAACATGTGATCTCAACAGTGATCTCACAGTGATCCTCAACAGTGATCGCACAGTAAGTGATCGCACAAGTGATCGCACAGTGATCGCACAGTTCGTATGTGACAGTGATCGCACAGTGATCTCACACAGTGACTCACAGTGATCTCATTGCTGATCTCACTGTGATCTCACTGTGATCTCACTGTGGATCTCACTGGATCTCACTGTGAGTCTACACGTGACCTAACAGTGATCTACAGTGATCGCACAGTGATTCGCACAGTGGGATGCGCACAGTGACGCACATGATAAATCACAGTGATCGCACAGTGATCGACAGTGATCGATCACAGTGATATCACAGTGATATCACAGTGATATCACTGTGATCCACAGTGATCGCACAGTTGATCGCACAGGTGATTCACTGTGATCTCACTGTGATCTCAACTGTGACTCACTGTGTCTCAACTTGTGATCGCACTGTGATCGCACAGTGATCGCACAGTGATTGATATCACAGTGAATATCGCACAGTGATATCACAGTATCAGTGATCGCACAGTGATCGCACAGTGAATATCACAGTGAATATCACACGTGATGCGGCACAGTGATATCACAGTGATATCACAGTGATATCACAGTGATATCACAGTGATATCACAGTGATCACAGCACAGTGATATCACAGTGATCGTACAGTGATCGCACAGTGATCGCACAGTGATCGCACAGTGATATCACAGTGATCACACATACTTTTTATGGACACAAAGTACTTTCTTTCTGTTTCCATGCGATTCTAAAACTGTTCAGAAAAGGTTGACTTTTCTCCTGTTTATGTGATTTGTTTAAAATGTATTCATTCAGTACTAGTTTTGTTGTCATTAATGTCAGAGTTGTGTTACTTTTACCCACCCTGGTCCCTCTTCATCATGGCTGCACGTTGGGCCTGATACCAGATAATATAGACATGAAATAGTTTGGATTGTCTCTGAGTACATGAGAACATTGTGTGAGTAACAGTGTGCAGGCGCGAGTGCTTCAGGAGCTATGGAAAGCATCCAAAGTGAAAAGCAGCTGGTGTGACCTCCACGTCGTCCTCGCTTCAAAACAAACGTGTCCTCGGTTTAACTGCACGAGCTGCGACTTTGAGCCGACGTGGACGATTGGAAATCCTGTAGCGCTGCGTGCGAGTCGGACCGTAATATTATACCGTTCAAATATTGCACAAAAACGGGAAAATGAACCAGAAAAGTGCAAAACTATCACTTGTGCTTGTTACAGGTACCACTTTATAATCACTACGCCTTCATTTGCCTTAACTAATCATGAGCAAAGACTTAAATCAGGCTTAATAACTACTATTAAGGTTACGGTCAGGAAATAGTGTTAGAGTATTTGTCAAGTAAATTCTAAGCCTGAATCATTCTTAAGAAACAAATGATTTACTAGGAATTAAGTCTTTGTTCATGCTTTTGGCCAGCTCAAAATAATAATAAATACATAATAAATACATAATAAATACACTATAAATACATAATAAATGCATAATAAATACAAAATAAATAGATAATAAATAAATAAATAATAAATACATAATAAATACATAATAAATAAATAATAAATACATAATAAATACATAAATAATAAAAATAAAAGAAGCTAAGACAAAATAACCTTAATTTCCCACAATGCACAGTTTGAGAGCAGCAGGAAAATAGAAACATGCAATTAAAAAAACCAAACGATAACTCACTTACACAGACAGACTTGAGTACCGCGCGTGGCCATGTCGACGGGGGGCCGCAGCGTCACGAGTTGGAGTCCGGCTCTCGACAGTTTGCCACGTGTCCTTCCCCAGTCTCGTTCCCATTTCGTGCTCTGCTGTCATGCCAAATACAACCTACAGGGCCAAAACATTGACTTATAGCTCGGGGTGTGCCGAAATATATCGATCTCGTGACACTAAATCTGGTGATACAGTATCGATATCGTGGGCTGCTGTATCGATATATCGCCATGGCTTTTTTGGGGGGTATAACGGTGATATTATCGTACCGTCGAGCCATGGGACCATGTGATTGCCTGGCCCAATTGGAGCAGGGATGAGTCACAATATTGTACATGATCACTACAAACACACACTGCACTTTATTTGTGTTTTTAAAATAAAGTGTCTCAAGCCATTAAAGACGGTTAATACTGTACGTTAAGGTTAAAGATGCTTATTTTGCTCTTTCCCGCTGTTTGCACAACAACGTCCCACATGAAGTTCTGCTCCTGATGGACGTGACCTTCTCACAGCGGAGCAGACGTAGGCTTTTGTTTTATTAACCTTTATTTACAAACCCACCGTTGATCGAGACCTCTTTTTTTCAAGTGAAAGTGGCAGCACGCGATTATTAAAACATTGAGACATTTAAGACAAATTAAAACTGCATTTAAAGGTACAAAGTGTTGTTATGTTCAATGTGGAGCTTGCGTTTTAATTTTGTCCTCTTTGTTCTCTTAATATTTATAATTAACGTCATATGTTTGTTTGAATTCAAAAGTTTATTCGTTTGTTGTGGTTTTTAATCATATTTTTGCTATTTAGTGAGACAAACAAACAATAACAACAAATAAAAAAGACAAAAATATTCGTTTTTAATATTAAGGTGAGACACTAACTATTTTTATCTTATTTTTTGCATTATTTTTTCAGTTTTCTCTCTCAACATTTAGGCTTTCATGTGGAAATAACATTTGCTTTTATTATTTCATTTTATCCACTTCATAGATTTCTCTGTGGCATTTATTTTTATTTTATTGCATTTTTATTGCGTTAAAGATCGGCCCAAAAGTTGCACACACACACACACTTGTACTAAACAGGATTTTGACAGAACATACAGAAGGATTTGATGATATCTAATTCCAAGTCTGATTTATTAGAGTTTTAAATCTGAAAATGAGGCCAAATTTGAATTTTAGGCCAATTTTCAGTCAGAACAAATTGACTCAAAAACTAAATAATGCAGTATAACCAAAATCCCCTCTGTAATTTTGTTTTTATCTGATATATGAACAAAATGAAGCAAGACATTTAAACCTGGCTCTATCCTTTTTTTTTTTTTTAATGTCCCAACACTAACGTACGAAATGAAAAACTTCTCTTGCAGATTTCCGTACATTCATTTGAGTAAACGACAGGAGAAGGTTCAAATCTTTTCAATTGAAGATTTGTTTCTATCCACATTCAGTGTCTCGCCCTAAACAAACCAAAAAAATACAAATACAAACAGTACGCAAACAGTGAGTATTTTACAAAACGAACATAACATTAAGACACGTTTAGACAAAAACAGACTCGCTCAGTCACTGCTCCTCCAATCACAGTTCACGCGCGTCATACTTTCGAGGGGGGCGTGGCCAGCTCTAAATAATAAATAGTAAATAAATATAAAAAACATTTAATAAAATAAAAGGTTTGAAAATAAATAAATACATAAGAAGAAATAAATAAGAAATAACAAAAAATAAGTAAATAAATAATAAGATAATAAGGAAAAAAAGAAAGAAAGAATAAATAATGACTAAATCATTAAAAAAGAATTATAACGAAAATAATAAAGAAAAAAAAAATGACATAAATCATAAAAAAATAATAATAATAATAATAATAAAGAAAAAAGAAAGAATAAATAATGAATAAATCATTAAAAAAATAATAATAATAAAGAAAATAATAATACAAATTAAAATGTATAAATTAATAAAAATGTATTCTACATAAATAATAAAAACTCCAAATAAGTGACGTCATGTGTCGTTTTGTCTTTTCAGGGAGGGCAACTCGCCGGACCAACACGCAGAGATCACGTACACTCAGCTGTTGAGCCGGGTCTGCGGATGTGCCAACGTGCTCAAGAAACTGGGTGAGACGCAACAAAGCACGACGTCTATACAAGGGTCCTTGAATGGACCCTTTAAAAAGTCTGTAAAGCAAAAGCAAAAACTTTCTAACGGAGGCAAAAGTGAAGTGGAACGTGACTCGATTTCAATGGAGGAAAATAATATAATGACCTTAGAATATCACAAATATGACAAATCAAGGTGGTTTTGGCAAATAAAAACACATTTACTATTGATTTACTATTGTGTTTTACGTTTGCGCAGATTATGATAAACACTTGGCATTTTTGATGAAGATAAATTCCAAACATTTACATTTATACTGGACAAATAGTCGTTTTTCATTTTATCTGCAGATATATTACAAACGTTACTGTAAATTATACTTTTGTAATAGAAAAGCAAACAAACTGATGTTTCTTCCCCAGAGATTCAAAATGGCTGCTTATTATTTGTCATAAGCACTAAAACAATCAAGTATTTAGATCGTATTTAGAAGGGTCTATTGTATTAAATCATTAGAAACATGCCATTAAAATAGACAAAACAAAAGCAAGAAAAAAACAAGCGTTAGTTGCAGCCTTAAAGTCACGCGTGCATCGTTTTAACCGCCCAAATGTGACTTCAAAACTCTTGCAAACCGCAGAGCACGTCCCAGAATAAACTTGGCTGGCTTGTAAATCGCTGTGTGTCTCGTCACCTCGGCTCTCAACATAGCTGGCGCTGATGGCCGCCCATGTGTTTGTGTCGTGATCCAGGCGTGAAAAAGGGCGACCGCGTGTCCATCTACCTCCCCATGGTCCCAGAGCTCGTCTACGCCATGCTGGCCTGCGCGCGGATCGGGGCCGTGCACTCTGTCGTGGTGAGGAAATCCGCACTGCCAAATTCACGGACCTAACCGAGATCTGGTCACTTAAAGGGCATGCGACAGGTGTTTGTCTTATGTTGTTATTGATTCCTTTGGTGGGAGAGAACCTTTTTTTTTATTTATTTATCATAGAGTTACATTAGTCAAGTTGCTTTGTTAAAAAAAAAAAAAAATTGAAAAATTGAAAATGACAGGAAGTGGAGCTGAGTGCGAAGACAGAATCCCTCTGTGATGTCATCAATATGAGACGTGCCATAATATATATATATATATATACAGTGGGGCCAATAAGTGTTGGGCAACTAAAAAATGTGCAAGTTCATCCATCATATGTACACGTCAAGCATGAGAGACAGAATGTAAAAAGAATTATAATAATCCAGGAAATCACATTGCATGATTTTTACAGTATTTACAGTATTTACAGTATTTACAGTACGTGGTTCTCCGTCTCAGTTTGCAGGTTTCTCCTCTGAGTCTCTGTGCGAGCGGATTACAGACGCACAAAGCTCGGTCCTCATCACAGCGGGTAGATTGATCAGATTGTTACCCTTTTGTCTGTCTTAATGAATACATTACTTGCTGCATGATCTATTGTGTTTCATTTTTAGTCTTCTGTGTTACTCAGACGGCGTTTATCGAGGAGAGAAATTGATAAACCTGAAACAAATTGCGGATGAAGCTTTGGGGCGATGCAGGGAGAGGTAAGTCATGTTTACTGATTACTATATGTATTTTATTCTTATTTTGTTTTTATTTTGCTGTAGAAGTCTGTATTTGTGTGAAGTTTTTTTATCTCACATTTTTACAAGCGGAACAATTAGTATTAAGGGTATTTTGACATATTTTTGATCTTAAACACTGTCAATAAAGGCTGCGTGTATATATTAAATGAGTTAAAAATGTAAATTTCCTTATCATTTATTTTGAACACTTTTAATTATCTTACAGTCTTTATTGATGGTTTTCGGCTTTTTTTGCGCAACATTTTGAGGACTTTTTCTTCAGAATTAATTTCTTTTTTTGAATGATTAATTGCTATGGCGACGGCCTTAATTGTTATCAGTCTGAAACCCACGGATAGAACATATAAAACATACAAAAACATATATAAAATCAAAGCACTTTTATTGATATTTCATTCACTCAAATGGAAAAAAGACCCTTTGAGAGAAAAGAGGGTGTTTTTGTCCACAGTGAAGAAGAGGGGTTACTAAGGAAACGTCCCATTCCCCTTAGCAACGGGAGACGGACAGCTGTGGTTGGTCAGTTCAGCTCCAGTCGCTTTGAGGAAACAGACAGCAGTGAGCTCAAACCTGAAGATAATCAAATGCACTCGCAAACTACAAAAAAAGGGCAGATTTTGTTCTTTTTTTGTTGTTGTTTGCTGTGTAACCTGATGGACAGAGCGTAGATCAAAGATATTGAAGTGAAAGTGTGTATATGTCATCGTATTAGGGTTGTCAAAAGTATCGGAAATCAGATACTAATCAACTAGTATCGAAACTAGAGACTCATTTGAAAGTGTCGCGTCACATTAACAGGACAAAATGTGACCTTTCGTGAGCAGTTCATGAAGGATCTTGAGCTTGATTAAAAGAAAAAAAATAGAATTAGACCGCAACGTTTAAAGATACTACAATTACGATATTTTTTTGTTGATTTTATTTGTCTAAAGGCTTTTGATTATTAGTGTGGTATCGAAATCGGTATCGAGGAATCAAGTATAGATTTGACGGGGAACACTTTTAACACGTAACCAGATGCTATTTTGTACTGGTCGACTCTCTGTTAATTCACTTTTATTTGTCCCTTATTAATATGTTATTCTGCTTCTAATCAAACATCAGACATTGACATTTTACTTTTAACACAGTTACAGTTGTGTGTACAGTTACACTCAATTTACACATCGTTCGTGTCATTTTCATGCAATTGTGGCTCAACGCGAGTCATAAATCTTATTTTCTCAGCTCATAACATATTTTGGAACCTAAATATTGACCAATTAATTAATGAATATTCAAGGTCTAAATTGGTTATATTTAAATATAATATATAAATTGGGTAATTAATTGCTGATGTATGTACTTTACTATATTTATACAGTGATATGAATGTGGCTTTTTTCATTATTATGTTTATTGATTAACATTGTCCCACTAAAAACAAAAATTAATAAATAAAATAAAATAAAAAAGGCAAAGAATCAAGAAATTAATCAAAGCAACGACCATAATTTACAACATTCTGACTGAATTTTTTATTAGCTCTTATAAATCAGAACTTTCAAAGGGAATAATATCTAAACTATATAAATGTGTTAACAATTTGGACCGACGCTCTACTAAATATATAAAAAATAAATGGGAAAGAGAAGGTCATTTTGTTTTGACGGACGAAGAATGGGAAAACTCAACGGAAAACCACGAAATCACACGTTTTGAGGGAATTCTGTTGGGAAAATGTGTCACGTTTTGTGTTCTTTGCCTTTCAGGGGTTGTTCCAGTGTGACCAAGTGCCTGGTGGTGAAACATCCGGCTCTGAGGACCAAGACCGGAGCGTCCTGCAACAAACTGCAGGTTCTGAACGCACTTGTCGCGGCTGCGTTGAGTTCACAGATCGCCGTGTCGTTTTCTTTACTCGTCTTTGCTCGTTCAGACGCCGTGGGACCGCTCCTGTGACGTTTGGTGGGACGAGGCGATGAAGGACAGTCCTGATCAGTGCGAGCCCGAGTGGATGGACTCAGAAGACCCGTTGTTTATACTGTACACCAGCGGCTCCACTGGGAAACCTAAGGTACTGCAACCACAGCGACACAACGGCGGGAGGAAACGGCTACATTTCACAACTTGAACTGGTCTCGCTTAGGGGTTTTCGAGCAATTTATGAAAATAAAAAAAAAGAAAGTGTGAGGTAGTGTCGCATTGAGTGGCTAATAGAGGCTTAGGAAGGCCAAAAGTCATGTCCAAAAAGTGGATTTTTATTGACAGTTCCACCAAATGATCAGCTTCTGCAGCGCTCCAAGCGATCCCAAAACACAAAACCAAAATCTCCCTCTGAGGCACACACCTGCCTTCTATAATGAGGCCAATTGGGCCGGCCCATTCCACAGAGCTGGAACTAACACATGTAAAAACTGTAACAATCCAGCATCTGAACATTTTAAAGACTGGACAGACAGTGACAAACGTTATCATTTGTAATCCCACTTTACACAAGGGAAACACGAACCTGGATTATATCATTAACACCTCTGCTCCAAATAGTACATTCTGGTGATGTCATTAGTGACATCACCAAGACAGGGTTTAAAACAAGGAAATGGCTGATCGACCCGCCCCTTTTACCTCCAGGCATGATATAGATCAGGTAAGTCAACAAACGCCTCACTTCGTCACAGAAAGAGAATCCTAAATATAAGTCTGGTCAAAATAAAGGTTAATAAAGGTAAATAAAAAAATAAAAGGTAAATGAAAATAAAAAAAGGTAAATAAAAATGAATAAATAAATGAAGGAATAAATAAATTAATAAAGGTAAATAAATGAATAGATAGATGGATAGAACTTAACTCTACACTTAACAAGGGTTTACTGCTTGTCGTTCTGTGTTTTCCACGTTGAGAAGTGAAAAAACAACGGAATAAATGAAAACCTGTCCTTTTTATGAAATTATTATGCATTTTATAAACATTACCATCACAGTTATTTTGAAAATGGACATATTTATTAATGACTGGTGGGAAAAATATGCCAGGAGACGTTGCATGATACATACCGGCTACTATTTTGTGCTTTGTGTGAAAATATCGAAATGCTATATCGTGACACTAAATTTGGTGATACAGTATCGATATCGTGGGCTGCGGTATCGATTTATCGACATGAGTGATTTTTGGCCATGATTTCCTGAATTGTTTTGGGACCACACTACAATTTTGTTGCTTGTTTAAAGAAAGGAAACTTGTTTTTACGCGAAACATTTGACATTTTGATTGGTTTGATGATTAAAATATGTGTATTTAATTTAGAGTTTGTGTAGGTTGTGAAAGAAAAACGTTCTCAAAATGTATTGGGTTCTTTAAGAATTAACGATATATCTTAGAATATCATGAGCAATATATCGATTATGACATGTATCGCAAAATCATGATATTATCGTGAACCGTGAACCGTGAATCGTGAATCGCATCGAATCATGAGGGACCCTGTGATTCCAGCCCGACTTTGTGTTCCTTCTCCGTGTCTTGTTTTGTTGTTTGTTTGTTTGATCATCAATTAAAATAAAAAGGTCCTTGTTTACGTTTTGCTACTTCTATATTCGTTTATATTGAGAGAGTTGTCTATTGCTAATGCTGCTACTAGAATCAATCTTAAAGCGATGTGCCCGTCCCGGAGACATCTGTCACACTGGCAATGTCAAATAAATATGGGAAAGCGTGTCTGGAGTGTCTGCCAGTGTGGGCCAAAAGATTTGGTTTTCCATCTGGCGGATCACCAAGCACGGACAAAATGTATGATTCATGTCAGCAAAATTGTTAAATTTAATGACAGAAATCACAAAATCTTAATTTCTATTCATGTCTTTGTGATTTTAATGCATTTTTTTCTGGTTGTGAGAAGCACTTTGAATTGCCTTGTGTTCGAATTGTGTTCTACAAATAAACTTGCCTTGCCTACCACAAAATACCAAACGTATTCACACAAACACAAATGAATGTAGTTACAAGTTAAAGGGGACATATTGTATAACATGAATACACTTTTAACTTAGCTTCTTCAACATTAGCTTGCTCAAAGTTGTATTTTTGAATGCATGTTTGAGTTTATTCTGTTTTGTCCTGCATTTGAGGCTCGAGTGCTCAGAAAAGTCCCGTTTTCACCTACCCCCTATCCCCGCCCACATTCCTGTTCTTCGTCGTGATTATTTGAAAAACAATAGGCTCTGAGTAGGGTTCACGCGTAGGGATCATGTTTTTTAAAAAAAATTAAAAACGCAGAGAGAAAAACTGGACTGGTAATAAATGTATTTGATAATAACAAAATAAAAATAAATGAAAAGGAAAAGAAACTCACGAAATAAACTGTCCCACATTTAGGTCCCAATTTGTCCAATAATGTAGCAATTTTTCAACAACAAAAACGTGTAAATTAAATTAGTTATTAAACAAAATGTAAAATAAGGCTCTACGCATGTTACAGTTTAATACAAAATACAATAGCATAATATGTCGTTTTTAAATGCAAATAAAAGGATTTAAACTGCTTCTGCGTCCGTCTCCAGGGCGTCGTCCACACCGTCGCCGGGTACCTGCTGTACACGTACCTGACGTTTAAGTACGTTTTCGACCATCACCCGGGCGACGTGTTCTGGTGCACCGCGGACATCGGCTGGATCACGGGACACTCCTACATCACGTACGGACCTCTGGCCAACGGAGCCACGAGCGTTCTGGTGAGTTCACGACGGAGCGGCCACAACGTCATGTCTGACCGTTTATGAACGTCCCGGCATTCGGAGTAAGAGCCGTGACTGCGTGCGCAGAGCGGGCGATGTCTGGAAGTCATAGGAACAAGAACCATTATAATACCTGTTATTTATTTAGTGGTTTTCAGGAAAGTCTCAAATGCTTTACAAAACCATATGTATGTTTAGTCCTGACTCTGGCACCAGCAGGAGGCCGGTCCATGTTTAGTCCTGACTCTGGCACCAGCAGGAGGCCGGTCCATGCTTAGTCCTGACTCTGGGCACCAGCAGGAGGCCGAATGAGGCCGGTCCGTGTTTAGTCCTGACTCTGGCACCAGCAGGAGGCCGGTCCTGCTTAGTCCTGACTCTGGCACCAGCAGGAGGCCGGTCCATGCTTAGTCCTGACTCTGGCACCAGCAGGAGGCCGGTCGTCCTGCTTTAGTCCTGATCTCTGGCACCAGCAGGAGGCTGGTCCGTGTTAGTCCTGACTCTGGCACCAGCAGGAGGCTGGTCCGTGTTTAGTCCTGACTCTGGCACCAGCAGGAGGCTCGGTCCATGTTTAGTCCTGACTCTGGCACCAGCAGGAGGCCGGTCCATGCTTAGTCCTGACTTCTGGCACCAGCAGGAGGACGCGTCCATGTTTAGTCTGACTCTGGCACCAGCGGAGTGAGGACGGTTCCATGTTTAGTCCTGACTCTGGCACCAGCAGGAGGCCGGTCCATGCTTAGTCCTGACTCTGGCACCAGCAGGAGGCCGGTCCATGTTTAGTCCTGACTCTGGCACCAGCAGGAGGCGGTCCATGTTTAGTCCTGACTCTGGCACCAGCAGAGAGGGGCCGGTCCATGCTTAGTTCCTGACATCTTGGCACAGCAGAGAGGCCCGGTCCATGTTTAGTCCTGACTCTGGCACCAGCAGGAGGCCGAACACACAGCGTTATTTATAAAAGACATATTGTAACTTTCACTCCTTCAGTTTGAAGGGGTCCCCACTTATCCGCACGTGGGACGATTTTGGGAGATCATCCAAAAGTATAAAGTGAGCAAGTTTTACACTGCGCCCACCGCCATCCGCCTGCTCATGAAGTACGGGCGAGAACCTCTGCAGAAGTGAGTGAAACCATGCTTTTTCAAGGGCAAATCTAACCCGTAGCATTTGTTGGAACAGTATAAATGTCTTTCAGGTTCGACGTGTCCAGTCTGCAGGTCCTGGGCTCTGTCGGGGAGCCCATAAACCCCGAGGCCTGGCTCTGGTATCACTCTGTGGTGGGACAGAGTCGGTGTCCTGTGGTCGACACGTTCTGGCAGACTGAGACCGTGAGAACAGCATTCAAACACTCTTCAAAGTTTATTTGGTGTATTTATACCCGTTGTACATATAAATTATACTTTCACAACAATCGAGGAGGTATTTCTCTGAGAAAAGTTTAAATGACAGGAAGTGACATCACTCTAGGGCCAAAGTTTATGCATAATTTACATAAAGAAATTGTAGAAAAAGATTCCGTTGTTTCATCTGGACTCGATTCGACTCTCGTCCAAGAGTCCAAATGGGATGGGCCTATTGTTCACAAAGTCAGTGAACAATAGGCCCATCCTATTTGGTTTCGATGGCCCATTATCAGGGGTCCCGCCCTGTGGGCAGGGCTTTTCTATAATGGAACACTCCTGGACCAATGAGGGAATGAATTCTAATAAAATAAAGACGCTCTCATATATTTCCAACAGTGTTTGCTGGGTCATTTCCTAGTGTGATGTCATCAATCACAAACAGGAAGTTAAATTATAAACCTAAAAAATGTGCTATTCTGTGATAATTTTAAAAAAATCATTTTTAACAACATTTTAAATCTACTTTGTGTAATTGAGTTTTTTGTACATCATAGTTTCATTTACAGCTTTACAGTTCTCAATAGAACGAAAGGGAGAAAAAACACTTCATAAAAATGTCAGTAAACATTTAAGAGACGCTAATGTTGACGCTACGTTCATACTGTTGTCGAGTTGTGGTTCCTCTGACTAAATAAGTGAACACCTTTGATTGTCCGATGAATTAAAAAGTGAACACCACATGTTTGTGCGTTTGTGCGTTTGGTCCGCAGGGAGGTCACGTGCTCACGCCTCTCCCTGCAGCGACTCCTCTCAAACCCGGATCTGCCGTGAGTCCTGACGCCTCCGTTCGTTAGCAGCGCAAGAGCGGCACGTTCGTTAGCGTTTCATGAACATTCAATCCTGTTATGCCATTATCATTTTCAGACGTTTCCCTTCTTCGGGGTGGAGCCGACCATTCTGAGCGAACACGGGGAGGAGCTGCAGGGAGAGGCCGAGGGCTATCTGGTAAACATCCGTTCTCCATTACCGTATTTTCCGGACTATAAGGCGCACTTAAAAGCTGAAACGTATAATCCAGTGCGCCTTTTATATAGGTATTAATTCTGCTTGTGCTTACTGACCTCGAAGCGATTTTGTGTGGTGCACGGCGCAATGGTACGGAAGTGGAGGAAGCAAGAAGATGACCGGCGCCAAGTAAACGCGTTGCGACTGAAAGCAAGGTCGGGAGCTATTGTGAATCCGCTCATTAACGTTTGAACAATGTTGTTGCGCTGAATGAGTTGAACGAAGATAGACTGGTTCATTGACAAGCGCGCGCCTTATTATCCAGTGCGCCTTATAGTCCGGAAACTACGGTATTACCGGATTCTTTTGTCCTTCTGGTTTCGGACGAGTTCACGTACACGGATGTATTTACCGCCGTGATGTATTTATTCGTTAGTTTCCTTCCGTAGGTTTTCAGGAGGCCGTGGCCCGGGATCATGCGAACGCTGCACAAAAACCAGGAGAGGTTCGAAAACACGTACTTCAGGAAATTCCCAGGCTTCTACGTGACCGGAGACGGTAGGAAACGAACGACGCCGAGTTCATTATTGCAGGAAATAAAAAATAAAAAGTGAATTGTGTTTGTTTGTTTGTTTGTTGTTTGTTTTTGTTTTTCCAGGCTGCAGGAGAGACAAAGACGGATATTATTGGATCACGGGACGAATAGACGACATGCTCAACGTGTCAGGTACCGTCCAGCAAACGTGGATATGTATGACAAGATCGAGCGAGTCATTGGAGTATTGTTTTATGTTGTATTTATCTTGTATTTTGATCATGGGTTTTGCGATCTGGACTCGTAAAACATGCGCCGAAAGAACGTTCAGAACAAAGACAGCCGCTTTATCGGATCAAAATGTCCATAAAATATGCTAGGTGATATTCTGATCAAGACTTTTCTGTATTGAATCATAAACATATTTGTATACGCTCCGCAGAATATATTTAAGTGATGTAATGTTTGTGTCACATGACCTCGCTGACCTCTCTGCACTCTGAAACCTGATGAGTCCTTTAAGTAACAGTTTTGTTTGGTGGTAGGTCACCTGTTGAGCACCTCGGAGGTGGAGGGTGCCCTGACGCAGCACCCCGGGGTGGCTGAGGCTGCTGTGGTAGGGCGCCCCCATCAGGTCAAAGGGGAGTGTCTGCACTGCTTCGTTTCTCTGAAGGGAAACACTGAGTTCACCCACGGCCTGGTGCAGGAGCTCAAGACTCTGGGTGAGAGACGACTTGTCGTTTAATGGAGCAATTTTAATTTTAATTTTTTAATTATTATGATTTTTTTTTTTTTTTTTTTTTTTTTTAATTTATTTAAATTTATTTTTTTATTTTTTTTTTTTTATATACTACTTGTCAGGGACCAGCTTGTACAAAATTACTCAACATTTAAATTTGTTCTCTTTAAATCTCTTTATATTAACATTAAAATTTAAAAATGGAGCCAAGTAAGTGTATTTTAAAACAAATTCACTTTTACAATTTGGAATACATTTTGAACGTTGCAGTTGCAGTGTTTGTCCTTTAGGGGAACAACATCCTCAAACCGTAACTGACTCCAGCGTTTGTCTTTCTTCAGTGAGAGAGAAAATCGGACCAATTGCGACGCCGGATTTTATTCAGAACGCTCCGGCTCTGCCCAAAACACGCTCAGGTAACTGGCCCACAATTTCAACCAAACCAGGACCAAACCAGCCACGCAGGGCTAAACCAGGGCAAAAACAAGGGCAAAACAAGGACCTAGAGGGTTAAACCAGGACTGAACTAGGACTAACTATGGGCTGAACCAGGGTGAAACAAGGATAAAACCAGGATTAAACCAAGACTAAATCAGGGCTAAACGAGGACTAAACCAGGATAAAAACAGGCCCTGGCCAGGATAAAAGATAAAACCAGGACTGGGCCAGGACTAAAGCAGGATAAAACCAGGACTGGGCCAGGACTAAAGCAGGATAAAAACCAGGACTGGGCCAGGACTAAAGCAGGATAAAACCAGGACTGGGCCAGGACTAAAGCAGGATAAAACTAGGAATAAACTAGGGCTAAACCAGGATTTAACCAGGATAAAACCAGGGCTAGGACAGGATTAAACCAGGATTAAACCAGGATAAAACCAGGATTTAAACAGGGCTAAAACAGGACTAAATAAGAATAAAGTCAGTGCTAGGCCTAAAGAAGGACCAAACAGGACTTAACCAGAATTTAACCGCTTAAGTAGGACGAAATCAAGATTAAACTAGAGCTAGGACTAAACGGGAGCTAAACCAGGACTAAACGAGAGCTAAACCAGGACTAAATGAGGGCTAAACCAGGACTAAACGAGAGCTAAACCAGGACTAAACGAGAGCTAAACCAGGACTAAACTAGAACTAAACCATATTAAAACCTTTTTTTTTATGTTCTGTCTGTTTAGGGAAAATCCTGAGGCGAGTTTTGAGGCAAATCGCTCGTAACGACAGAGATTTGGGCGATTTATCGACTCTGGCAGATCCTAAAGTCGTGGAACTGTTGTTTAACCAGAGAAATGAAGCGTGACACAGAGGAAGGGAAGAGGAAGGGAAGAGGGAGGGATGGAAAGAATGGAAAGGGGAAAAAGTGGATAGAAAGAGAGAGGGTAAAGACGAAAAGAGAGACGAAAAGGAGAGAGAGGGAGGGAGTCAAGGAAAAGAGGGTTGAGTGAGTAGAGAGAGAGAGGGGGGAAGTAAAGGATAAAGAAAAGGAGAAAGGGTGAGAAGGAGGGGGACATTGGGAAGAGAGAGAGTATGGAGAGGATAAAGGAAAGACACAGGGCGATGATGGAGTCGAGCGAGAAAGGGAAAAGGAGAAAGGAGGGGGAGAGAGGCTGGAGGAGAGATTGGGAAGAAGAGGAGGTAAGAAAGGGAGAAGGAAAGAGAACGAAGAGGAGAGAAGAGAGCGAGGATGAAAGGAAGGAAAGGAGGAGAGAGAGACTGAGGGTGAAGGAGAAAAGGACGAGAGGGAGGAAAGAGAGTGAAAGGGGGGCGAGAGGAGGGGAAGAGAGGGGAGACGGAGGAAGAGGAGAGAGAGTTTGGAGGGGTTTGAATGAAGACGCGTGCACTACTTTGTTCAAACTAATCCAACTTTATTTAATTGTAGATTGTAAACACACTGCACTGTACATACTGCATTTGTCCTTTTCCAGGAAGTAAACGTACAATAACTAACGGTTAAACGATGAATTAATAAGTGTTTTGGGCCAAATTTTGAAAATGTTTAAGACAAAAATATTACTTTTTTTTTTTTTGCTAAATTCGTATTTTTGAGAGAGCAGATGTATGTTTGAGTCCCTGTTTGTCATTGTGAAATCAATAAAAACTGCACACTGGAATGTCTCCTTCCTCTCGCGCTCTCTTGAAGCGCACTGATGACCCCGTTGGTGTAAAAGAGTGGTACTGTGCGTGTGATGAAGAACAGACGTGTGCTCATGTGCTAAAATGTGCTTTTTAAATGTGAAGGAACCATAAAATGAACCGCAAAAGGACAAATATACCTTTATACACTTGATATTTCTGTAAACAAATGGATAAATCTGCTTTTTTTGTTGTTGTTTTTTGTTTATTGTTCATTACAAAGCAAGGCCACAAAGAGCACAAAAGGGCAAGGCAAGTTTATTTGTAGAGCACAATTCGCACACAAGGCAATTCAAAGTGCTTCAGGGAAAAACATGCATTAAAATCACAAAGACGAGGCAGAAAACCTTAATTCAAAGACATTTAAAAAGTGCCACTTTCAGGCATCTGTCAAGTAGTTTAAGACATAAAAGAGAAGAGTGCAAAGAATTATTGATCAGTGTTTTATGCTGCATCTTAATGCCAAAACAAGTTCCTATGTTTGTGAATTCTGTTCATTGACCATGGCAATAAACCTTTTCTGATTCTGATATGCGCAGCCAAACAAAACAGTTTTTATCTTAGATTTGATCAGTCTCAGAGTAGAGGCCCGTCTCACATCCTCAAGAAGACTGTTCCAGATTTTAGCTGCATAAAATGCCACAATGCAACAACACTATAAAAATGAACTACTTCCAACATCCTCACTCCGGAAAAAAGTTCTTTATCAAGAGCTTTATCACATGCGCCTCCAAAAGTTCCCTCAGGCGCAACGACAGGGAACATCCTGTGGCGGTTCATTTTAATGACCGTCAACACAACGTTTGTACGCGCCGCTTTTGCAGCATTGAACATGTTGCTCCGCCCCCAAGAGGAGGGGACCACGACCTGTTAATAAAACAACGTGACGCATATTGGATCTTTACCTTGCAGACACCGGCTCCTAAGGGTCCTAATGGTTCTGATCTACGAGACGACCCACAGTACACATGTATTTTTGAATGAAACTTACAGGGTTTTCCCATCGACCCGTAAGCTTTATTCAATACATCTATGGATACGTTTACTCTGCTATCAATTTTGTATTGTATTGACCACTATGATTGACGGATGTGAATTGTAATTCATGTCATCATTAGGTGTCACTGTCTCGTTTGGGTACTGAAATGTATTTTCAATATATTTGATGATGTTCTTTGATGTTTTTTCGAGCATCTGCTTTGATGTATTTGAGTGGCCACTCCGATTCTTGTGGCCACTCCTATTTAAGCTTCTTTTCCAGCCTCAGTCGCCCATTTGCCTGAGGAAGGCCTAGTTGCCGAAACGTTGCCACTTCACCTGCTGTAAATAATTTTCACCTTGTATGCAGTATACGGGACCTTTTCTCTCAGCTGCATAAAACTGAAACGCACATTCCCCATGTTTAGTCCTGACTCTGGGCACCAGCAGGAGGCCGGTCCCTGAGGTCCTCAGAGTCCGAGATGGTTCATAAGCGATTCATATGCACTAACATGTCCGCAGATGCTACTTTGGTGCCAGGCCATGCAGAGACTTTATACAAGCAGAGAGCTGCCTTTAAGTCTCATTCTCCTGAGCCCACAGGGGGCCAGTGCAGAGACCTGAGCACAGGACAATGTGATCGTACTTCCTGCGTTCTAGTCTCGAACCCCGATCACGCAGCTTCTGCAATGTACTGCCCAGCTGTTTACGAGCTCGTTTGAAGCCCAGTCGAGCAGGCCGTTTACAGTAGTCTAATCTACGAGCAGACAAACGCATGGATAAGGTCTCTCCAATTCTGGTTTGAGACCACTATACTTACTTAATATTTATCAATGTTTTTTAGATGGTAATAAAGCACGCTGATGTATTGGTTTTAGAGCGAGACTCTGGAGGTGACTGTTAACACTTTCTCTTTTTCTGTGGCCCAAAGACGATGATTTCACGTCTTGTACTGAGTTCAGCTGGAGAAATTGTTTCTGCATCCACACACACTGATCTCGTTGGATGCAGTGATCAGAGTGAATCCACTGGTCCCACTATTCACCTGCCGTCAGTTGAGAACATAGATCTGGATGTCTCTTGCCGCTAATTCGTGACTGATCCGTCAGTTGATACGCGCCGAGAAGTGTGCCTAACGGCAAGCATGTAGAGCGCCTTAATCAAGGAAGCGGTCCAGGATTGACCCCTGGCACCCCCACAGGTCAGGGGCATCTGTCTGAGACACAGATTACCAATATCGATAAGAAAATTCCTGCTCCTTCCAGATAGGCACTCTTTAACCAGTCTTAGTGCAGTGCCACGTGAATCCCACCCTAGTCCTGTCTCCGATCCCTCTCTTACGAGGACTAGAGCGGGGCATCTAACACTACTCAGTGCCCAGACCCTGTCCTCCATAACACAATGCACGCTCATGTCCCTTAATGGATCCGGTAACTGGTTTTGTCAAAAAGCAGCACTCAGATCATAACAGAATTAAGGACCTATGAGGCTTTTGCCCGCGTCAGTGTTACGTGATGTCATTTGTCACCTTGACAATAGAGCAGTCTCGAGTGCTGTAGATGAGGTAGCTAACAACCTGGAACAACATCAAATGAGTTGTGTTATTACAGAGGAAATCAGGTTGAGTGTTGCGTAAACAACCTTTCAAGACTTTGCCCCAAATATGGCAGATTAGGGAGGGCCGTATTCAGTTACTCGGCGATCAAGATGCTCTTCTTTAGGAGACGCTTTATGGACCGCAGTTTTCAAAGACATGGGAATTTCCAGATTGAAGCACATGTATAACTATTTGAAGTGCAGTGGATGCAAACAACTGTGTTCAGCACAGACTTAGAAATCTGGTGGGTACAGCATCGAGGCAGCATGTAGATGAACTTCAGGCTGGTGATGATCTCCTGGACAGTTTGTCAGTTACATTTGCAAGTGAGTCGGCTCTAAGTAATGTAGGTGAGTTTGGGGTTATTTTTGCATTGTAGACTGAATTGTAAGCATTTTTAATGCCCTGAACTTTGTCATTAAAGAATTAATGCAAACTCATTACACTTGATGTGGAAATGAGTTCTAACGGCAGCTGAGCTGGAGGGTTTGTTGAATCTGTTATACTGTGGCAAACAGGACACGCGAGTTGTTACTGCAGCTTCCATTTATTTCACAAAAACTCTTCACCTCAGTTCTACATTAAAATGAGGTTGTACATGTAACACTTCTCGTCTGTAAGATCTCTTTCTGAACTTGGAGCTCTTCGACTTGCGCCATTTCATTCCACTCCCTTTTCTGTGCCCCTGACCGAATCATCATTTCCTCCATGGCCGCTTCTGAACTTATTTTCTGAACAATTTTACCCTTCCATAGGGCAATGGGTCGTGAACATTCAAAACACAGACTCTAACAGAGTTCAGCAAATAATTTTAATTTGAACATGAACATTTACAAATTTATCATTTCCAGTTAAACTAGTTTCCTGTGCCATCATTTACGCGTCTCTCCCTCTGAAACAACTGTAGGACCCAGACTGGTTCAGGTCAAAGAAGACACAGCAACATTACCCGACAGCAGCCAACATCGGACCACATTGACGTTTGAAATATCAACCCCTTTGTAAATTAGAGACTTAGACAGGGTGTCAAACTCATTTGGCGCGCCCGATTTTCGACGGTCCAGGCTGGGGTCGCGGGGGCCACGCGAACATAATGTAAAAAATAAAACAATAAAAAGAATTGTTATATCAGCCTAGTAATAGTTATATGTGGACACTGTTGCACAAATCTTGCAGCAGGCTCCATATTCATGCAGCAAGGAAACACGAACAGGAACATGGACGTGTGTATCATGATTCTGATATTAAATGTTTGTATCACAGACATGTTAATATTGCCGCCACTAACTCAATATTTGACGCTCAACTATTTTTACAGTTTAAGCTTATTTTACGTGACAAATTATTCATGTAGGAATTCAAATGAGAGCTCAAAGCAGCTTCACTCGTCATGTTCAGACTTTATTACACTCTGACCTGTGTTTTACCTGTGGCTCAGGATCGTCAGTGCATTTGCACTGGTTTGGATGTTTTCCTCACAGATGTTGTCAGCAAAGGAAGTTTGTTTTCTTGTTGTTAGCTTCACATTAGCGCCGCTTTTAGCACAAGCTCCTAACGATCCACAAATAACCGCCCTCTCTTTCTTTATTCCTCGTTGTTCCACACGATCTGCCCTGGGCAGAGCCCCACCGTGTGAAGCTGTCGCTGTGGCTACAGCGTCATCGCTGCCGGTGTGTTCCATTTAAACCTGCTACGATTAGTGTCGCGTAGTCGCTGTCCCTTCCGGCACTTGAGCTGGCAGCACACAGCGCAGAGGCAGCAGCGGGTTGAGGGCCCGCGGCCCTGCAAAGGATTGTGGGAATTGTAGTTCTAGCGATAAAAACGCGATATATCTATTGGAACATGAATAAATTATAAACTAGAAATGTTCGGTGGGCCAGATGAAAACGTATCTCGCGCGGCCACATCTGGCCTCGCGGGCCTTGAGTTTGACACATGTGATCTAGAGTGTACCTTCTGCTGTAGGTGGTGGCGCACTCACACTACGCTGAGTAATAAGACCCGAAAGTTTCAAGGACAGCATGAAGCCGCTTTAGCGTTTTTGTCACAGAATATTATCAACCATGAACATTGAAATCACCTGTTATGACCAAACCATCCCAAAGTCTGCTGCACTACAACTGAAAGCATCTCAGGTTAAAAATCAATTAAACCCACTGGCAGTTGCCATGTTTCAGTTAAAAACATAAAATCAAGATTATAAGAAGAAATAAAATTATTACCGTTTATTATAAGTTTGATCACCAATAACAACCAACTTCATTTCTAGTGACGGCTGCATTCGTTTTCACTTCAACGTTCTGCCTGCATTGCATGGCACAGGTGCAGTGACGTCCATGACTGTAACGAAGACATTTCTAGAAGGAGGTTTTGCTCTTGAAGGCTGCTAGTCGGATGGCAGCCTCAAGCCAAGCTCCCAGGCAGCAAGCTCCCAGGCAGCAATCGCATGGCTGGTCCAAATTCAAGTCAATGGGGCGTCGCTCGCTTTTGGCGGCTAGCTACATTCCGGTAAGGGTTGTTTGTCTGTGCGAGTCCGACTTTGGGTTCACATTGCCTCATCAGCCCTGTCTGCTTTAGTTTGATCAAGACGATGTTGCTTCACATGAGCAGGTTTTCTGAAAGATCTCCCACACTGGTCAAGAGCTGCAGCTTTGCTCTTTTCGAGCGGCAGATCTTTTAATATGTCTCTTATAATTCCACTCCTGTGCTTGAAAAGCCTATTGTCCCACCACTCTTTTACAGACAAATAGTACGTTTTGTTTCCCTCGGCAGTGTGGCATATCCTGTTAAGCATTGTGAAAACAACTTAATCACCACATGATTCTATTTGTGTCAAACTTAACCTCTTAACTACGCATAGCTGCCATCTAATCATCGACGGACACTAACTGCAGAAACTGTAGGTTTATTTCTCCAGTAGTGGACTCTCATGTGTTGATTCGCATAAAGCGCTTGAGACTTATGACTAATTGCCTTCTCTACAACGGAAATCACATGTCTGTAAGGTTTTTCTCCAGTGTGGACTCTCATGTGTTTTACTAAGCTGCCTGACTGGGAAAATGCCTTCTCACAAACATCACAGCTGTAAGGTTTCTCCCCAGTGTGGATTCTGGTGTGGCACTTGAGAGCACTTGCCGTAGAAAAACTGTTTCCACACAGGTCACACTCGTATGGTTTTTCGCCGGTGTGGGTTCTGGTGTGGCTCTTGAGAGCACCTGCTTCAGAAAAACTGTTTCCACACAAGTCACACTCATACGGTCTTTCTCCAGTGTGGGTTCTGGTGTGACTTTTGAGAGCACTTATTGTAGAAAAATTGTTTCCACACACGTCACACTCGTATGGTTTTTCTCCAGTGTGGGTTCGGTAGTGATCCAAGAGGTTTTGTGATGATCTAAAAGCCTTTTCACACTGGTCACAGTCAAAAGGCTTCTCTCCAGTGTGGATTCTCATGTGTGATACTAAGCTGCTTGAGCATGAAAATGCCTTTTCACAAACATCACAGCTGAATGGCCTTTCTCCAGTGTGGATTCTCATGTGTTTCTTGAGAGCACCTGCTTGAGAGAAACTGTTCCCACACTGGTCACACCCGTATGGTCTTTCTCCTGTGTGAGTTCTGGTGTGGCTCTTGAGTGCGGAAGCACAGCTCCATGTCTTTCCACACTGGTCACAGGTGAACCCCATTCTTCCGACTTTGTAGATCTGCCATGAACACAGAAAAAGGAGATGTAACGTAATAATAATACTGTTAAATAAAAGAACTTATACTTTTGTCAATTCCTTATCACTGTTGAGAGTGGTGTTGTTATGGAAACAAGTCATTTTCACAAGCTTTAGTGAATTATGAAATGAACAGGACAGTGTAACAGGCTGCCAGCTCTGGTTTTGGGTGAGGGCCAACAGCATCAAACCAGTCTGACCCAGAGCTCATTTTAATTTTACAGACACACAAAATACAGAGTAAAGGAAAGTAGCAATAGTACAAGTAATAAGAAATAATAATAATGGCACCATATGGTTAAACATAAAGGTACGACATGCCCAGTCTGCATAAACATCCCATCTCACTCAGTTGTTCAAATTTGTCCGTTTTCAGGTCAAGTCTGAAAGAATTCTTTTCCATATGTCTAATGTCTGTCCAGTCCTTGATCGTCGGCGGGGGTTTGTGTCATCCATTTCCTTGTGATGGCTTTTTTCCTGCTGCCAAAGTTATATTTCAGAGATATTCATTGTGTGTGTCCATGACAGGAGTTTTGAGGCCCAAATACATGGTTCTGAAATCTAATGGGATGGCCATGTCAAGTACAGTCCTGGTTGATTTCAGGTCAATATTTTTTAGAAACAGGACAGTCCTTGAACATGTGGTAGTGGTTTGCCTCCTGGTTCCCACATTTTCTCCAACAGGCAGCATTTCCCTGTGAGTAATGGGCACTTTGACATGGAGTTATGAAATAACGCGAGACATTTTTCCAACAGAATTCCCTCCAGATATGGAATTTTGTAGATTTTAGAGCTTTATACCACTCTGAAGTGAACCTGTCGCTCCCCGGAGATTTGTTTTTTAACTTTTTGATTGCACTTTGAATTTCAGTAAATGTTATTTCTGCGCCCAGTTTTTTGTTTTGCTCTTTGGTCATGGCAGGTAAGTTGAGAGTATCCAAAAATGATCGTATTTCTTCTTTGTTTCCTGATATTCTGGTGAACTGTTTTTTGTAAAATTATTCAAATGCGGATTGTATTTGGTCGTGTTTAGTAAAAATTATGTTATTCTGCCTCTCGTATTTCAAAAATTGTTCTCTCTGCCTGTTGTTTTCCAAGTTTCCAGGCCAGTAATTTTATATTTTGTACCATTTTATATCATCTTTGTTTGGTGAACAGCATTATTTTTTTCATGATTTCCTGTGAGGCCAGGTCATCACTCTCGCTTTTTAATTAATTCTTTAAAATTTCTAGTAGCATTTTGCTTTGTTTTTGCCTGTTTCTTTTTGGCCGAGGCAACAGCAATTACCCTCAAAACTGCCTTTGCTGCATCCCAGAAAATGGGTGGAGACACTTCACCATTGTCATTTTCCTCTACATATGTCTCAATGTCCTTCGTCATCATTTTTACAAATTGTGGGTCATTGGAGATTTAATACCAGTTTACTCAAAGTGTTTTTTTTCCCCCCGATCTAGTGATGTAAATGGGGGCATGATCACTTAAATCTATTGTATCTACAGTGAAACAATTAAATGTGT
Organism: Chaenogobius annularis; assembly: GCA_015082035.1. Classification (NCBI taxonomy): domain Eukaryota; kingdom Metazoa; phylum Chordata; class Actinopteri; order Gobiiformes; family Gobiidae; genus Chaenogobius; species Chaenogobius annularis. The sequence goes on from BJKM01000156.1 coordinate 900,947, forward strand.
GTGTGTGAATGTGGGTGAAGTGGGACAGTCATGTATGATCCACTGTATTTACAGAGCACTTTTTTCCCCAAAAGGATTTTTTGGCCTGTAGGCTTTGACAGGAAAGTGCAGCATCAAATGGGAATGAGACTGGGGAACGACATGCAGCAAACAGGCGAAAGCCGGACTTGAACTCACGACGCCGCAGCCCACCCCACACGGCACGCATCTCTCAATGCTAGGGGGTTTGAGAGACTCTACTAAAACAAAAGCACGTTGTTTTCTTCTTCAAGAGACACAAAGCAAAAACACTGATGAAAAGTGTTGGGGAGACAAAATCAAATGATATAAATAAATGGGAATAGTTTTATTTATTAGATATAAGCACTCCTTAAAACAAAACAGGCCTTTTATTTGCGAGTTCAATCTTTAAAAAAAATTGTGTCAGGGGCTTTATCTCAGTGTAGCTACTTTCACTTTGGTTTATCTCGGTTTATTTTATTTTATCTCATGATATATCTTTTTAATTCAACAGTTACTACTTTATCTCTCACTGCTGAACCAAAAAGCAAATCATTAACCATAGAAATGTTCACACACACAAAGCACTATTCAGTGTTTTTCATCAGGAACTACGCTTTTTCTTTTCATTTCTGAAGCACATGAAATAAATGACTGTGACTTTCTTTGACTGAAAAATAACCTGGAACTGAACAATCAGCTGGCGACAATCAACTCAACCACAACTCTTCTCTCCACTTCACCTAGATTTTATTTGTTTTTACATGCCTTACTATTCCTTATTAGTACTTCTTGTACGTCTGTTAAATATATGTTGCCTACTTTCACAAGAATGGACGTATTCATTGAAATTATCATTTAAAAAAACCAAAAAACCTTCCTCTTCAACTTCCGGTAGTTTTCCGGGTCTATTGTTGCTGGGACAACGGTAAAAACACAAAAGCGCTTATATTTTTCATAAAAAGCAATAAATATGAGACATAAGAGTACAAAAACACTCTCAATAATCCACTTCACATCCAGCCGAGCCGATGAAGAGTTTTCATTTAATTTGTGTTGTTGTTTATAGGTTAGCCGAACTAGCTAACGCGACAAACAGTGTGAAAACCTATGGCCTAAACGCTGGGATATAAGTGAATGAAACACAAGGCTGCACAAATATAATTTCATTCTCCACTTACCTTCGGCGTGTATTGAGTTGGAGCCGTTTGTAGGTCGCGGGTTTAAGCAGAGCAAAGCGGTGAAGCCGAGAGAGGTCCAGCAGCAGACGCCGTGTGGAGGAGGTTTGCTCCGAAGGCTGCGGAGCGAGTGGAGCTGCAACTCCGTCACATCCGGTAGTACAATAGCTAATAAAGCTTAATAAAGAGGTCAAATCACTAGAGTTGAGGTCATTATCTTACAATTTTCTTGAATTGTGGTTGTAGGTCAGGACATCGGGGGTTGGATAAAAGTTTTTAAACGTTTCATGGAACTCTCCAAATTCACTTTCAGTGTCAGTGGAATAAGAAGAAGCCACAGCCTCACATTAACCTCTCTTTCGGGACTATTACAGTCCACAAGCCCCTAAAACTGAACTATTAAAACACACTAAGCACTTTAAACATAAAAACGTTATGCAGTGGAAACTAGGCAAAATAAAACATTCTTCAATCCATCCAACATTTTGCTTTCTGCAACAGTGTCTTGAATTATGAGAAGGTCAATGTCTTTTAAAAAGGTCTCTTTGGACATATGTCCTACAGAGCCAATTTTTGTTAAGAAAGTGAATCCTTCTAAAAACAGAAATGGAGGGTTTACAGTTTCAACATACCGGTTGTATACAATAGTGTCTTAAAGCCATAGGACGGGAGATGCCCTGGCCAGTCTGATGCTAATCAGGTACTCAATGATGAGGGCGTGAAAGTCAGTGAACAATAGGATTTGATCGCCCATTACAGGGCTGATTTGTATACAAAGAGTAGTCTCAAGTGAAACTGTAAACACCCCTCGTCGGTAGGTTCCACTCAGTGGGCAGGGCCTACTCAGAGAAGAATAAATACTAGATCCACAGATTGAGCATGACTCAAGGAAAGTCAAAACATCTTGTTTTTCTATAAAAATCATTTACTGTAAAAAACGTTAACATTTGCAGGCGTTTGATATGAAAACACATGCATCTGATACGCACATAAATGATTAGCTTTGGGTCAAGTCGGTCAGATTAGAAACATTCACCATTGTCTCTGAACTGTCTGAAGCCAAAACACTGGTCCCTTTGCATTCTTTCAGTTATTAAGTAGAAATCACTATAATTTTGGGACGTTTATTTTAAGTTTATCACCAATAACAACCAATTAATTTCTATGTGACGTTGCATTCGTTTTCACTCAACATTCTGGTGGCACAGGAAGTGACATACGACCGAAGACATTTAGAAGGAGGTTTGCTCTTTGAAGGCTGCTGAGTGTGGTGGAGCTCAAGCAAGCTCCCAGGCAGCAAGATGGCGGTCCATTCAAGTCGCTTTTAGCAGCTAGCTACATACGGTAGTCGTCTGTTCGTGAGTGCGAGTCCGACTTCACATAGCCTCATCAGCCCTTTCTGCTTTAATTTGATCTAGACATTGTGGCTTCAGATGAGCAGGTTTTTCTGAAAGATCTCCCACACTGGTCAGCGCTGCAGCTTTGCTCTTTCGAGCGGCAGATTTTAATGTGTCTCTTATGATTCCACTCGGTGCTAAAAGCCTTTCCACAACTCTTCACAGACAAATGGTTTTTCTCCAGTGTGGATCCTGTTGTGTTGAATTGCATGATTCTTTTGTGTAAACTTTTTACCACAAACATCACAGCTGTAGGTTTTTTTCTCCAGTGTGGACTCTCATGTGTTTTACTAAGCTGCTTGACTGGGAAAATGCCTTCTCACAAACATCACAGCTGTAAGGTTTCTCCCCAGTGTGGACTCTCATGTGTGATGCTAAAGCGCTTGAGCTTGAAAATGCCTTCTCACAAACATCACAGCTGTAAGTTTTTTCTCCCAGTGTGGATTCTCATGTGTGATGCTAAAGCGCCTTGAGCTTGAAATTGCCATCTCACAAAAATCACAGCTGTAAGGTTTTTCTCCAGTGTGGACTCTCATGTGTTTTACTAAGCTGCCTGACTGGGAAAATGCCTTCTCACAAACATCACAGCTGTAAGGTTTCTCCCCAGTGTGGGTTCTGGTGTGGCACTTGAGAGCGCCTGCTGTAGAAAAACTGTTTCCACACAGGTCACACTCGTATGGTTTTTCGCCGGTGTGGGTTCTGGTGTGTTTCTTGAGAGCACTTGCTTCAGAAAACCTGTTTCCACACAAGTCACACTCGTATGGTCTTTCTCCAGTGTGGGTTCTGGTGTGACTTTTGAGAGCACTTACTGTGGAAAATTTTTTTACACACGCGTCACACTCGTATGGTTTTTCTCCAGTGTGGGTTCGGTAGTGATCCAAGAGGTTTTGTGATGATCTAAAAGCCTTTTCACACTGGTCACAGTCAAAAGGCTTCTCTCCTGTGTGGATTCTCATGTGTTTCTTGAGAGCACCTGCATGAGAAAAACTGTTCCCACACTGGTCACACTCGTATGGTCTTTCTCCTGTGTGAGTTCTGGTGTGGATCTTGAGTGCGGAAGCACAGCTACATGTCTTCCCACACTGGTCACAGGTGAACCCCATTCTTCCGACTTTGTAGATCTGCCATGAACACAGAAAAAGGAGATGTAACGTAATAATACTGTTAAATAAAGAACTTGTACTTGTTGAGAGTGATGTTGTTATGGAAACAATGAGAGTCATTTTCACAAGCTTTAGTGAATTATGAAATGAACAGGACTTTACTGTTTCTATAAGAATGTGGACAGTGTAACAGGCTGCCAGCTCTGGCTTTGGGTGAGGACCAACAGCATCAAACCAGTCTGACCCAGAGCTCTGTCATTCAAACATGTAAACATCAACATTTTGGCAGAGGGTTTGGCAAAAAGATGTTGCAACATCAATTAACATACAGTGAAACAATTATTATTATTATTATTTTACAAACACACAAAACAACAGCTGGGCCACATCTTGAGGAAGGAAAGGAGGAGCAATAGTAAAAGTAATGAGAAATAATAATAATGGCACCATATGGTTAAACATAAAGATACGACATGCCCAGTCTGCAGAAACATCCCATCTCGCCCAGAGTTATTCAAAATTGTCAGTTTTTAGGTCAAGTCTGCAATGTTTTCCGTATGTCTGTCACGATGTCTGTCCAGTCCTTGATCGTCGGGGGGGTTTGTGTGATCCATTTCCTTGTGATGGCTTTTTTCCTGCTGCCAAAGTTATATTTCAGAGATATTCATTTTGTGTGTCCATGGCAGGAGTTTTGAGGCCCAAATACATAGTTCTGAAATCTAATGGGATGGCCATGTCAAGTACAGTCTATATCTCCTTGTTGATTTCAGTCCAATATTTTTTAGGACAGTCCTTGAACACATGGTAGTGGTTTGCCTCCTGGTTCCCACATTTTCTCCAACAGGCAGCCTTTCCCTGTGAGTAATGGGCACTTTGACATGGAGTTATGAAATGACGCGAGACATTTTTCCAACAGAATTCTCTCCAGATATGGGATTTTGTGGTTCTCCACTGTGACGTACAGACAACTTCCCATTCCTCGTCCGTCAGAACAAAATTACCTTCTTTTTCCCCATTTATTTTTAACATATTCAGTAGAGTAGCTGTCTAGGTTAATAATGCGTTGATAGAGTTTAGATATTATTTCCCTTGTAATTTCTGAAACCACCTTTCAGTGTTTATCTTCAGGAACTTTTCTCTGAAGCACATGAAATAAAGGACTGCTGTGACTTTCTTTGACTAAAAACAACCTGGAGCTGAACCCCTGGCGACAATCAACTCAACCACAACTCTTCTCTCCACTTCACCTAGATTTTATTTGCCTTACTATTCCTTATTAGTACTTCTTGTACGTCTGTTAAATATATGTTGCCTACTTTCACAAGAATGGACGTATTCATTGAAATTATCATTAAAAAACAAACAAAAAAACAACAAAAACTTCCTCCTCAACTTCCGGTAGTTTTTCGGGTCTATTGTTGCTGGGACAACGGTAATAACACGTATATTTTTCATAAAAAGCAAAAAATATGAGACATAAGAGTACAAAAACACTCTCAATAATCCACTTCACATCCAGCCGAGCCGATGAAGAGTTTTCATTTAATTTGTGTTGTTGTTTATAGGTTAGCCGACCATTCTTCAATTCCATCCAACTGATTTTTGCTATCTCAACTAGTGCTGAAATTATGAGAAAGTGTAGGGCGTAATGCTTCTTTTACAAAAAGGGTACTCTTTGACAGCTTATTGTCCCTAGCAGACGCCAATTTTGTTAAGAAATGGATCCCTATTATAGAGATTAGATGTCCTACAGAGGGCCATTTTTGTTACCTAGTTATCCTTCTAATTATACAACGAATGGGCTGTTTAATTAATTCAACATAGTGTATACAAGTGTCTTAAAGCCCATGTAGGACGTGGAGTGCACCTGGCCAGTCTGAATGCTTAATCAGGTACCTTCAAATGAATGAGGGCGGCTGAATTAGCGGTATGACAACTAGGATTTTGACTGCGCCATTACCAGGGCTGATTGTATACAAAGAGTAGTTCAAGTGAACACTGTAAACACCCTCGTACGGTAGGTTCCACTCCAGCTCGGGCCAGCGGGCCTACTCAGAGAAGAAAAATACTAGATCCACAGGCAGTTTTGAGCATGACTTCAAGAAAGTCCAAAACATCTGTGTTTTCCCTATAAAATTCATTTAAGCTGTTAATAATACCGCTTAACATTTGGCGAGGCGTCTTTTGATTGGAAAACACATGCATCATTGATCACGCACATAAATTGGATTAACTTTGGGTCAAGTCTGGTCAGATTAGAAACATTTCACATTTGTCTCTGAACTGTTCTGAAGCTCAAAACACTGGTTCCCTTTGGCATCTTTCAGTTATTAAGTACGAAATCATATAATTTTGGACGTTCTATTTGACATGTTTATCCACCAAATAACAAGCGCACCATTAAATTTCTAGGACGTTGCCACCCTCTCGTTTTCACATCAACATACTGGTGGCACAGGAATGTGACATACGACCGAGAAGTGACATTCCTACGAGAAGTGAGTTTGCTGCTGTGGAATGTGCCTGCTGAGTGATGATGAGAGCTCAAGCAAGCTCCCAGGCAGCAAACGCTTGTGCGCGTCCATTCAAGTCGCCTATTTAGCATCTAGGCGTGACAGTGAGCGATGGTAGTCTGTTTCGTTCTGGTTTTTGTTGATTGTGCTGAGTCCTGATCTCACATTAGCTCTCATCAGCCTCTTTTCTGCTTTTAATTGGATCTAGACATTGTGGGCCTTTTCGAGTTTTGAGCAGGTTTTTTCTGCATAAGATCTCCCACACTGGTCAGCTTGCCAGCTTTGCTCTTCATCGGAGCGGGGCAGATTTTAAATGTGTCTTCTTAATGATTTCCCACCTCCGGGTTGCCTAAAACCCCATTTCCCACAACCTCCTTCCACTAGGACAAATGGTTCTTTCTTCACAGTGTGATCCTCTTGTGTCGTATGAAGGTTGGCAAAATCGTTTTCGTTTAAAACTTTCTGACAGCACACATCCACAGCCTGTAAAGGTTTTTTCTCCAGTGTGGAATCCTCATTGTGTCCTTATGGGAATGCTTCTGACGTGTAAAGCCCTGACTCAACAAACATCACAGCTCGTAAAGTTTTCCCCAGTGTTTGGATGCTCATTGTGTTGTACGCTTTGAGCGTTGCAATGCTCGTTAACTGCCAACGAAAACATCACAGTCCGTAAGTTTTTCGTCCGAGTGTGGACTCTCATGTGTGTTGATGCTATAAGCGCTTGAGCTTGATAATTGCCATCTCACACTCAAATTCACTTCAGTGTCAGTGGAATAAGAGAAGCCACAGCCTCACATTAACCTCTCTTTCGGACTATACAGTCCACAAGCCCCTAAAACTGAACTATTAAAACACACTAAGCACTTACAAACATAAAAGCGTCATACAGTGGAAACTAGGCAATTAAAAGAAGCTGCGTCTCTGCTCCACTTCACATAAAACAGGTTATGTCCAAGTCTGACCTTTTCAGACAGAACATGTCCTCACAGTTCCACGGCCACATGTTAAAGCCTGTTGTTGGGTTGCTTACAATAATAGTTGCCGTGGCACTGGCCATAGATCAGGATAATGTGGAGCTGCGTTTAACATTGGCGTGGCCCGTTTTTCTGCTCACTTTTAAGTTTTTCTTCCTCTCTTTTTTGGCACAGTTCCACAGACAAAGTGTAGTTGACATGCACTATAATATGAAATAAAATCAACAGAAATGTCGGCCATAAAACAGCAAATAGAACATCCAAAACGGACCTCGCTCCCGTCTGCTGCACTCACTTTCTGCCACAAGGAGGCGCGCGTGAGCCAAAAATTCCGAAAGCAAATACTAAAGCTGGGTTCAGATCGAGGCGTCCAAATTTGCGCTTGACGCCCAAGTTGGACGCCTGTATATTTGAAGGCAGACGCCTTGGACGCGCGTCCAGGACGCCTTGGAGGCGCGTCCTAAAAATAAACTCACCAGCAGGTGCGCGTCCGAGGCGTCCAGCGCACATGCGCGGTGGAGGAGTTGTGTTTCCCCTTTGGCCCTATGGCAGTTCAGGTTAAGAGAATGGCTTTGGTGTATTTACTTTACAAAGTCCAATAACTGACGATCGGCTCGGCGGCTTGTCTGCAGCAGAGTTCCGTGAATGTCATTATTTTCTCCAAGAGCTGCGTCTGAATGATTTATTTTATCGGTGCGGGGTTTTTTTGTAGGTCCTTCTTCCGGGCAGTGCGTAGGTTTGTCACTGGAGCGTAATCTCTGATTGGTTGCTGCGCCGCGTCTGCTGGAAAAAAAATTCAGCTTTGACTAACTTTTCTGCGTCGGACTCTTTGGAGCGCGTCTAGAGCGTCCAAAGCGTCCGACGCCCCTGACGGGCCGCCCCTGACCGGCCGCCCCTGACGGGCCGCCCCTGACGTGCCGCCCCTGACAACCTACTCCAGAATGTATTCGCACCGCAAAAACGCTCCACATAGACTTTGAACGTAAACTGGCGTGTGAACGCTCGTTAACAGCGATCACTAAAACGGGGATAAATTATGAATTCACGATAGTTACATGTTGATAGTTACGAGTAAAACTAAACCAGATCTGGAGCTTCACTCAACATGGCGTCAGACCCTTCGGACTCCTCTCGATGAAGGCGGTGGGCCGCTGTGGGCACCAGAACGGCTCGGGTTTGTTATAAAAAATGGCACTATTCATCATATGGAGGCAAACACAAGAGGAGAGTTGAAATATTGAGCTCAAACCGAATGGCTTTTGAACAGAGTTTTGAATGTAAAGACAAAGATGGCAGATGTGTACTGGTCAAAGGAACTATTAATGGAAAGGTTTTTACTCTATTTAATGTGTATGCCACCAGAGGGCGCTATCACCTTTTATACTGGTATTATGGCCCTGATTGTAAACCACTCTGAGGGAACCCTAATCTGTGGTGGCGATTGGAATCTTAAGAGACTCTGGAGGAACAGTAAATAACAAATTCTGTAAATGAATGAAGAATGTGTGAGTGATTGACATCTGAAGGGAGATGAACCCCAGTGCACGTCAGTATACATTTACATTATTATTATATTATATATTATTGATATTTTTCTAATCCACATACAACCTACTCCAGAATAGATTATTTATTTATCTTCAATAAAGGTAAGATAAAAAAGTGATCATGCTCCTATCTACATTACTGTAGATGTATACGCCTCAATTATGTCCAAAAGAATGGAACAAATACTCCCAAACTTAATCCACAATGATCAGAGGATTTATTAACAAACAACAAACACAACATGAGACGATCCTTACACATATACAACCATATACATGTACAAAGGAATCAAAACAAGGCTGTAATAATGAGTGTGAACACAGAGAAAGCTTTTGACACTGTTAGCTGGCCTTATTTAAAGTGCTTAATTGTGAAAAATATTGGGGCTCTTTACGAGAGTCCAACATCAAGAATTAATCAATGGCTACTGACAGATCTGCTGACTGGAAAGAGGGGTAAGACAGGGCTGTGCCTGGTCCCTCCTCTTGTTTGCCTTGTATTATAACTCCTTTAGTTTCCTTTAGTTTGTTCAAGACGATGCACCTTCAGATGAGTGGGTTTACTGAAAGATCTCCCACACTGGTCAGAGCTACAGCTTTGCTCTTTAGAGCGGCAGATTTGAATGTGTCTCTTATGATTCCACACAGAGCTATAAACCTTTCCACACTCTTCACAGACAAATGGATCCTCTTGTGTCGCTTGAGGGAATGTTCTCGTTTAAACCCCTGACCACAAACATCACAGTCGTAAAGTTGTTCTCCAGTGTGGATCCTCTTGTGTCGCTTGAGGGAATGTCTCGTTTAAACCTCTGACGACAAACATACAGTCGTAAAGTTGTTCTTCTCCAAGTGTGATCTCTTGTGTGCTTTGAGGGGAAATGTCTTCGTTAAGCCCTGACGGACAAACATCACGTCGTAAAGTTGTTTCTCCAGTGTGGCATTCTTTGTGTGTTGAGGGAAATGTTCTCGTTTAAACCCCTGCCACAAACATCAAATGCGTAAAGTTTTCTCCAGTTGGATTCTTAGGTGTCGCTTTGGGAATGTTTCGTAACCCTGACACAAATCAAGTCGTGAAAGCTTTTTTCTCCGATGTGGATGGCTCTCTGTGTCCTTTGGGGAATGTTCTCGTTTAAACCCTGACCACAAACATCAGTCGTAAGGTTGTTCTCGCAGTGTGGATCCTCTTGCATGTGCATTGAGGGAAATGTTCTCGTTTAAACCTGACAAACATCACGCCGTAAAGTTGTCTCCAGTGTGGATCCTCTTGTGTCGCTTGAGGGAATGTTCTCGTTTAAACCCTGACCAACAAAATCAAAGAGATAAGTTGTTTCTCCAGTGTTGGATTCCTCATTAGTGTCGTTTTGAGGTCATGTTCTCGTTTAAACCCTGACCACAAACATCACGCCGTGAAGTTGTTCTCCAGTGTGGACTCTCATGTGTGATATGAAGGTGCTTGACAGGGAAATGCCTCTCACAACACAGTGCACAGACCCGAGATTTGGCTTGATCCAAAAAGGTGGAGAGGAAGCAGGTTGCATCCAGAAGGTCAAACAAGGACTCTTCTGGAGAAACAAGGAACTGCAAAACAGCCCTCACACATTAATGTTTGAGTCAGTGGGGCAGGTACACTCCTGTTCCTTCAGGAGGTTAAAGTGCATGAAAGAAAAATACAAGCGCTGTCAATGCACACAATCTGCCTTTGCAACACACTTTCTTTTCACTTTTCAAGCCTTTTTAAAAGAAGACAAACTATTACACATTTTTGGGCTGTTTAGTATTGAGTTATAACAGAGATTATGATTTAAACTCTTTCATTGTAAACTGCAATGTCAATATAAAACAGGTCTAATAATTGAAACAGGTCCATTGACTTCCTGTTTGAAATGGAATAAACTGAATTTCAGACTCAGAAAGGTTTATTGCCATTGTCAATGAACAGAACTCGCAAACACAGGAACTTGCTTTGGTGAATACGGTGCAACATAACCACAATGAACAATGATAAAACAACCTATATAACCCTTGCGACGAGCTGGCCACAGTCCAGGCTGCACCCTGCCAAAGCGAGGTCAACAACCGCCGCGGCAAAGCCAGTTTACGTTCAACAGCCATTTTACGTTCAAGCTGTGGACGCGCCACCTGCGAATCCAGCGTTTTTGCAAAGCGTTGTTGGAGCGTTTTGCGGACGCAAATCCTGCGCTTTGAGCGTCGTACATGGCGCGACTGTGCGTTTGAAGCGGCCAGAGCGGCCGACGCAGAGAAGTTGGACGAAGCTGAACTTTTTTGGCGGCAGAACGCATTGCAGCAACCAGTTAGAGATTACGCTAGGCGTGATTTACTTACGCACTACTCGGAAGATAGTGACGTACCTAGCACTACCCGGGACAGTGACGTACTACGCACTACCGGAAGACAGTGATTCAGTAGACTACGCACTACCCGGAAGACAGTGAAGTACCTACGCACTACCCGGAAGACAGTGAAGTCTACGCATACCCGGAGACAGTGAGTACTACGCACTACCGGAAGACGTGAAGTATACGCACTACCCGGAAAACAGTGGAAGTACCGTCACGACTTAGTTAACGTAGACAGTGAAGTACTAGCGATACCGGAGAACAGTGATGTACCTACGCACTACCGGAACAGTGACGTACCTACGGACTACCGGAAACACAAGTGAGTACCTACGCACTACCGGAAGACAGTGACGTACCTACGCACTACCCGGAAGACAGTGACGTACTACGCACTATCACGGAAGACGTGAGTAATAGCACTCGAAGAGCTACGCACTACCCGGAAGACAGTGACGTACCTACGCACTACCCGGAAGACAGTGACGTACCTACGCACTACCCGCAAGACAGTGAAGTACCTACGGACTACCCGGAAGGCAGTGACGTACCTATGCACTACCCGGAAGACAGTGACGTACCTACGCACTACCCGCAAGACAGTGAAGTACCTACGCACTACCCGGAAGACAGTGACGTACGTACGCACTACTGGATTCAACACAATCCAGGGCCACAGACGGGTCAACACAGTGAATCTGTTGTGTTTCTGTTCAGTTACATTTATCAGAGGTTTCTTTACACTGTTGTTTAAATCTGTTGTTTTTACAGGAAAATGCCGGTAGCCGTGGTTACCAGAGAATTCCTGTAAACATATAGCAGCACAGTAAATAACTTTACCAACATAATGAAATCACAGCTGAATGAGTTAATTTCGCATTGCAGTGTTGCATATAAAATACATGTTGTGTATATTTGTACATGAAATACATGCTGAATGTTCATCAATAACTGGTCAAATTAACAGGGACATTTCAGTCAAAAACTAATTAAAAATGGTAGAACTACAGTAACAGTTTGCAATTTAGATGAGGTCTTTCTGCATATTCTAGATTAAAACTATAATATGCTGTGTTTTTGTGCTTAAATAATCAAGTTATACTGTTAAATGTACTTATTAAACCTGCAAATTGATTTACTACTACTGTTGTAAATATTACAAAACATCTTGACGAGTATAGACAAGACTAATATAACGGAAAATGTACTTTACAGCCAGCTTTGTCACTAGTTGTAAACAATTACATGTATTAAAGCCAAATTGTATGCAAATAAGTTAAACACTGGTTCTATGACTACTGAAGACAAGTTGAAATACTCCAGAGAAGCAGCCACTTAAATCAGGACATCTTTGTTACTTTAACAAGCGTTTACGTGCCACGCGCATAGCAACAAGTAAACTAAACAAACTAAACTAAACAAAACAAACAATTAAACCTTATTCAAGCTTGGAATCTTTATCTCAGGTCTGTCTGTGTCACCAAAATGACTGTAATCAAGGTTAAAATAGAAGAGGTTGTTTAAGTATTTCCAAGAGTCATAAAGAAGAAAACTGGTCCCATTTGGCCCCTGAGCCATAGTTTGGACGCCCCTGTACAAGGTGTGAAAATGATAATATCGTATTCAAGTATCAAGTGTGTTGTTTGTTAAAAAATAAAGCAGATTTATCTATTTGCTTACAAAAATGTCAAGTGATTAAAGGTATATTTCATTCCTTTCGTGGTTCATTTCATGGTTCCTTCGCATTTAAAAAGCACATTTAGCACATCCTTAAGCTTTACTAATCATCATCTGAATATCATTGTTATATTGGATATATTCTTGTCAATATCCTGCCCCCCCACAAGGTGTACTACCACAACTATTCCCAGCATGACTTGAATTACAAATGTTGCCAGGCGCACGGTCAAAAAGCCTTCATCATGAACATCTGATCAAATCAGGCATTAAGATGGCTCCACTCACGCCTAATTAGCAAGATAGTTCTGAACGATGATGAACTCTCCCCTGACTGTTGCTACACAGACAAAAATCACCCCACCAAAACCCACCCGCCTTTCACCTGGTCCCAAACGCTCACCGGCTCCCGCTACACCAACAAAAAGTCCCCCCACCTATCCCCCTCGCCTTTCACCTGGTATCTCCCATAGCTAGGATGCACTGGGTCTCAGCGTTGCCGGGACTTATAGTCATAATAAAAATCAAACCAACCCGGGGCCCTGTGTAAAAACAGCCTCCCCTAGTGCTATTTCTGTAGTAACATCACACAGATGGGAAAACAAAATGCGAGTCAGACTGCCCAATCTGAGAAATTTGATTCATATTCCCTGTAAAAAGATAACGCCCAGTCTCACTGAAACTAGTCTGAAACTTGCTGTGCTAAATGTCAGATCCTTATGTAACAAATCATTCTTAATTAATAATTTTATTTCTTCTTTAATCTTATTCTGAAACATGGCTTGACAAAAACACAGGAAATTTAGTTCTAATAGAATCTGCTCCACCCAACTTTATGTTTGAATCTGAAACACGAGAAAACAAAAAAGGGAGGAGGTGTGTGTGCTTTTGTTAGAGATGAAATAGTTACCCACAGGTTGTCCTTTGGGGTGTTTTCAACATTTGAGTATGTAGCCTTTAAAATTGAGCTAAAACAGTCTCCATCCATTCTCTTCATTGTTTTATACAAGCCTCCTCAGCACTGCAAAAGTTTTTATTGATGATTTTACTGAGATGCTTTCAGTCGTATGCACAGACTTTGATGGTTTGGTCATAACAGGTGATTTCAATGTTCATGTTGATAATATTTGTGACAGAAACGCTAAAGAGCTTCATGCTGTCCTTGAAACTTTCGGTCTTACTCAGCGCGTGAGTGGCCCCACCCACAGCAGAGGGCACACTCTCTAGATCTTCTAATTACAAAAGGGGTTAATATTTCAAACGTCAATGTGGTCGATGTTGCTCTGTCTGATCATTTCTGTGTCTTCTTTGACCTGTCTGTTTTTCCCAAACCACCAGCTGGTCCTGCAATTGTCCGGAGGAGACACATAAATGACAGCACGGGAAAACTGTTTATGGAAATGATAAACTTTGAAAATGTCTCATGTTCTAATGTAAATGATTTGTTGAACTCTGTTACATCTAGTGTTTTGAATGTTCTCGACACCATTGCCCCTATGAAGGCTAAAATTGTTAAAAATAAGCAGAAGGCGCCATGGAGAAATGATGATTCGGTCAGGGCACAGAAAAGGGAGTGCCGCCGGGCCGAACGAAAATGGCGCAAGTCGAAGCTCCAGGTTCAGAAAGAGATTTACAGAGAGAAGTTGTACATGTACAACCTCATTTTATGTAGAACTAGGGAAGGATATTTTTCTGAAATAATTGGAAGCTGCAGTAACAACTCGCGTGTCCTGTTTGCCACAGTAAACAGATTAACAAACCCTCCAGCTCAGCTGCCGTTAGAACTCATTTCCACATCCAAGTGTAATGAGTTTGCATTATTCTTTAATGACAAAGTTCAGGGCATTAAAAATGCTATAAATTCTACAATGCAAAAAATAACCCTCAAACCACCTACACACTTAGAGCTGACTCACTTTGCACCTGTAACTGACAAAACTGTCCAGGAGATCATCACCAGTCCTGAGTTCATCTACATGCTGCCTCGATGTGTTACCCACCAGATTTCTAAAGTCTGTGCTGAACAGTTTGTTAGCACCACTCACTCAAATAGTTAACATGTCGCTTCAATCTGGAACATTCCCAATGTCTTTGAAAACTGCGGTCATAAAGCCTCTCCTAAAGAAGAGCAGTCTTGATGCCGCAGTACTGAGTAATTACCGGCCCATCTCTAATCTGCCATTTTGGGGCAAAGTCCTTGAAAAGGTTGTTTACCAACAGCTCACTGATTTCCTCTTAATAAACAACTCATTTGATGTTTTCCAGTCAGGTTTTAGACCTCATCACAGCACTGAGACTGCTCTTGTCAAGGTGACAAATGACATCCACCTGAACACTGACGCGGGCAAAGCCTCAGTCTTAATTCTGTTAGATCTGAGTGCTGCTTTTGACACTGTCGATCATGGGACCCTCTTACAGAGACTAGAGGACTGGGTGGGCATCACTGGCACTGCTCTAAACTGGTTAAAGTCCTATCTGGAAGACAGGAAATTCTTTATCGAAATTGGTAACTGTGTCTCAGACAGATGCCCCTGACCTGTGGGGTGCCCCAAGGGTCAATCCTGGGACCCCTTCTGTTCAACCTCTACATGCTGCCGTTAGGTCAGTTGATACGCAGCGAGAATGTGTCCTATCACAATTATGCAGACGACACTCAGATCTATGTTTCACTGACGGCAGGTGAATATGGACCAGTGGATTCACTCTGTCACTGCATCCAACAGATCAGTGTGTGGATGCAAAACAACTTTCTCCAGCTGAACTCAGACAAGACTGAAATCATCGTCTTTGGCCCACAGAAACAAAGAGAAAGTGTTAACTGTCACCTCCAGAGTCTCGCTCTAAAACCTACACAATCAAGTTAGAAATCTGGGGGTAATAATGGACTCAGACTTGAATTTTAACAGCCACGTCAGATCAATCACATCAGCAGCTTTTTACCATCTAAAAAACATTGCCAAAATCAAAAGTATAGTGTCTAAACCAGACCTGGAGAGACTTATCCATGCGTTTGTCTCTAGTAGATTAGACTACTGTAACGGCCTGCTCACTGGCCTCTCCAAACGAGCTGTAAAACAGCTGCAGTACATCCAGAACGCTGCTGCTCGGGTCCTGACTAGAACCAGGAAGTACGATCACATTAGTCCTGTGCTCAGGTCTCTGCACTGGCTCCCTGTGGCTCAGAGAATAGACTTCAAAGCAGCTCTGCTTGTATACAAGTCTCTCCATGGCCTAGCACCAAAGTACATCTCGGACATGTTAGTGCCATATGAACCATCTCGGACTCTGAGGACCTCAGGGACCGGCCTCCTGCTGGTGCCCAGAGTCAGGACTAAACATGGGGAATCTGCGTTTCAGTTTTATGCAGCTAAAATCTGGAACAGTCTTCCTGAGATGTGAGGCCGCCTACTCTGGCAATGTTCAAATCTAAACTAAAAACTGTTTTGTTTGGCTGTGCATATGACTGAAATGCTTTTCTTTGCACTCTTCTCTTTTATGTCTTGAACTAAGATTGTGTGATTTCTGCCATGTCTTTGTGATTTTAATGCATTTTTTCCTGTTGTGTGAAGCACTTTGAATTGCCTTGTGTACGAATTGTGCTCTACAAAAAACTTGCCCTTGCCTTGCCTTGCCTTTCATTTTTACTGCAGAAATGTGTTTTTTGACTTTGAAACAAACTGTAAACACATGTGTCAAACTCAAGGCCCGCGGGCCAGATGTGGCCACCATCATTTTCATTAAGTCGGCCCGGCCGAACATTTCTATTTATAATTATTCATTCCAATAGATATATCGGCCGTTTTTTATCCGCTAGGAAACCCCTACAATTCCCAACAAAATCCTTTTGCAAGCCGCGGCCCGCTTCACGTCAGCGCTGCTCTGCGCTGTGTGCTGCCAGCTCAAGTGGCCGAGGACAGCGACCAGCGACACGTCATCGCAGCTAGTTTAAAATGGAACACCAACCGGCAGCGATGACCGTGTAGCGCCCGCTTCACACGTGGCGCGCATCATGCCCCAGGGCCATGATCGTGGGAAACACGATAGGCATAATAAAGAAAAGTAGGCGGTTTTTTGTAGGACGTTAGAGCTGTAGCTAAAAGCGGGCCCGACTACAATGATGCACCAGCTAAACAACAAGAAAACAAACTTTCTTTAGATGACAACTCTGTCTGAGCGAAATACATCCAAACAACCCAGCTGCAAAAACCTGGACAGATCATGAGCCACAGGTAATAAAGTCTGAATAAAGTCTGAACCACATGACAGAGTGAAGCTCTTTTGAGCCTCTCACATTTGATTCATTCTTACAATGAATCACATTTGTCACTAAAATATAGCTTTAAACTGTAAAAATAGTGAGCTAGCTCATATTGAGTTAGTTAGTGGCAGCAATATTAACGTCTATGTCTGTGACTACAAACATTTAATATTCAGAACCTCATAACTCACACGTCCATGTCCTCCTGCTGCTGCTGCATGAATATGGACCTGCTGCAGAATTTGTTGCAACGAGTGTCCACACAGAACTGATTACTAGGCTAGTATAACATTTGTTATATTTTTTATTGTTTTATTTTTTAACATTATGTTCGCGCCCGCGACCCAGCTCTGAGCGTCGAAAAGCGCCCCTGGCCCAAAAATGAGTTTGACCACCCCCTGCTGTAAAACATTAGACAGACATGAGCACACGTCTGTTCTTTATCACGACACGCACTAGTACCTTCTTTTACACCCACTAGGGGGTCATCGGTGCGCTTCAAGAGAAGCGCCGAGAAGAAGAAGGAGACATTCCAGTGTGCAGTTTGATTGAATTATCAAATGACAAAACAGGGACTCAAACATACACTCTGCTCTCTCCAAAATACAAACTTAGCAACATAACAAAAGTTTTCGAAATTTGGCCCCACAAACACTCTTTAACGTTTACACATTCGTCCAGCGGCAACCGTGGAAGAGTTATTGTTACGTTTACTTCTCCTGGAAAAGGACAAATGCAGTTATTGTACAGTCGCAGTGTGTTTTACAATCCTACAATGTAAATAAAGTTGGATTAGTTTGAAGAAAGTAAGTGCACGCCGTCTTCATTCAAACCCCTCCAAAACTCTCTTCTCCTCTTCCTCCGTCTCCCCTCTCTTCCCATCCTTCTCCCCTCGCCCCCTTTCACTCTCTTTCCTCCCTCTCGTCCTTTTCTCCTTCACCCTCAGTCTCTCTCTCCTCCCTTCCTTCCTTTCATCCTCGCTCTCTTCTCTCCTCTTCGTTCTCTTTCCTTCTCTCCCTTTCCTACCTCCTCTTCTTCTCGATCTCTCCTCTAACCTGTTTTGGACCTGGGATAGCCCTGGTTCAATTCTGGGTTCGTCTTGGCCCCTGTTTCCTGTCCCGGCATGACACAGGTGGAAGACGACCATTTTCATTTAAATCAGACTAAACTGTCAGTCCATTGTGACTCCTCGACCTCGCGTTGCACGGGGCCTGAGCGATGTTGTCCTTCACAGAACGTTGACGATGAATGGGAGGAGCAAGAAAGTCCAGAAGCTGCTCGATGAGGTCACGGTAGACAAGTGACGCCGCCTGCCAATCACATCTCCCTCAATCAGTACCGCCGGTGCGTCGGGAGGCGGGACGGTTTCAGGCTTTTTGAGGTTCATCTTCAGGGTCGTCACGTGCAGACTCGTTCCAAGATGATCACTGGAGGAAAAGCAGAGTCTGAAGACGTACAACTACAGTTAGGTGGCGGAAATGTACCACTTGGATTCCAACCGCCATAAAACGAAGACGAAGATGAGACAAAGAAGAGTTGCACGGTATTTTTCGTGTTTGAATTGGGCCCCACAGATAATTCATGTTCAGTCTTTTAACAGTGGTATGTAAAAAATGGCCCCTCTTTCTGAAACGAGAGGGAATATGTTTGCAAATGTAAATAATCTCATAGACTTGTGCTCTAGTTCCGTGATAGAGTCGAGATGCCTTCAAGGAAACATGTCAAACAAGACGTTTCCAACATCCATAAAGAGTAAAACACAGTCACGATAAAAAGGTACACAAAATAGATAAGGAACGACCAAACGACTGGTAATACATCTATCCAAGCCTCCGAGTTATTCACGCAACGAGTGTAGATGAGCAAACATCTGGCCTACAAAAGCCAAGAGGTGGCGAGAGCTATGAACGTCGTCGACTCACGCTCCATCTGTGGCGCGTTCGTTCGTGGAATCCTGTCCGCGTGGTCTTCCAGATACCTTTTATGAGGTCCGTTTACGCGGAAACGTAGCGTCAAGTCTGCATTAAACATTACACTAAACAACAACAACAACAAAAGAAACAAAATCTAGTCCAGTCCAAAGTCAAAGTTGAAGTCCGAATGTGGTTTTTCTCCATCTTCATCATGTCCATAGTCCAGTCTGGGATGGTGGGAGCAGACTGTGTCATCCATTTTTTTTGTGATCGCCTTTTGTCCAGCAAAAGAAGTGTGCTCCAAAAGTATCCATTTATTGTGTCGGTGGCAGGAGTTTTAAGGCCCAAATTCATGGCTCTGAATGGAGGGGGGTGGAGATGTTGCAAACAGCGGAGGACATTATAATGATCTTATAACTCCAGAAATTTGATAACAATCATCATCATCTTTTGAGCGCAGCAGCCGCTGTAGTAAAGGAAATGTGTCAGTCTTGTAAAGCTAAGCATGTCCACGTTGTCTCAGGTCCCAGCTCCAGCTCTGAGCCGGTGGTCTCTCTCTCTCCCCCGTAATAATTGAGTTTGATTGTTCGTGCCGTTCTGTTTTTTGTACAGCGCAGTTTTATTTACAGGTTTACAGTTCTCAACAGACGCAGATCGAAGGGGAACTGTTTTTGCCGATTTAGCAGATGTGTAATGAATACAACTGCTGCACACCGGAATGTGGGTTTCCTCTGGCGCTCTCTTGAAGCGCTTTGATGACCCCTAGTGGTATAAAAGAGGTACTGTGAGTGCAATAAAGAACAGGCATGTACATAATATATCTGTCTGATGTTTTACAGTTTGTTCTCCCACATTTTTGACCGCGGAGGAAAAAAGTGTCTTTTATACGTGTTGTTCTCAATAGCTTCCTCAAAAAATACAAGATTTTTACTACAACCACAATTGCCAACATTGTGCTGTCTTTCTAATATTTTGTCTCTATTTGCAAAGCCCTTAAACATTATTATTATTATTATTATTATTATTAATATTATTATTATTAGTATTATTATTATTATTATTATTATTATTATTATTATTATTATTACTGGTACAAGAAAAGGGATAAAAATGAGGAAAAATAGACATTCAACTCCAAACAGGAATCACTGCGACAGGACTTTGAACTGAATCCATATTTATTTTGCAAAAACAGCCGTTCTTACTGTAATTTGAACAGGTTTAGTCGCACAATCGCACTCAAAGGAAGCGCTCATCTTTGCCCTTTCTGCTCGGGACAGCGTCCGTCACAAACGTCCCAAAAATCACACTGGATTTGGGCTTTAATCCTGGGTTATTCACAGCGCTCCGCCGTCTGCTTTGGACTAAAGTACACTTCCACAGCGGGACGTCCCAGAGCGAGAAGAGCAGATTACATTAAAGCAGGCTTTTCCGGGTTAAAGGGTACAAATGTTCTCTAATTCACACCTGATCGAAATGCTAAGAATTTGAAGTCTTCATAACATTCAAATGTTCAAATTTAAGTGTAAAAATGTTTGCTTTTCTTTTACAAAAGATGGAAAAAATAAACTATTTTCTAGCATCAAAATTGTGTTTGAGCTCAATAGAAAGTAAATTGGTTGTAAAGTGTGTCATCTATCTTCATATTAACTGTTGTAGGATCAACACGTGTCCAGTATGTGTCCAGTAAAACCTAAACATCCAGATTTAACATCATAAAACATCATAAATCACAAAGTGTCTGCTATAATCTCCAATGTAAAGTACAAGAGTAAATGTGTTTGAACCAGGCTCTGACATCACTCACATTTGCCTAAAACACCTTGATTTTTGGATATTTGGGGATATTATGCAGTTAATCCCAGTTGAAATCACGTCAGGTTCACTTTTGTCTCCATTCCTGAGTTTAGAACGTATTTGTGTTCAGACTTTTATATTGCACAGTAAGATATGGGTTTTGTTCAATACAATTAAAGCGGTAATGTTTCCGGTGGAGGGTGGGTCACCTGCTGGTTAACGCTTCACTCGGAATGTTCCGCAGTATGGCATTTAACACATCAGTAGGGCAAGTTACAGGTTAAATCACTCACATGTTTTTTTAATATGTTTTTGAGCAATAAAAACACAAAAAAAACCACAAAAAAAGGCTAGATTGATATGTTGTAAATGTAAATAACTGTTGCAAACTGGCTGGTGTTACTTTGGTCACTCAGTACACATGAGGTCAGGATTACAGCAGGACAGTGGTTTGGGGCTGAGAGGAGGGGAGGGGGGAGGGGGGGGGGGCGAGAGTGTATGATTAAGAAGATTAAGAATCCTGTTGCATCACGTGTCTCACCTCACTCGTGCCCCCGGCGCTGTCACGCAAGACTGAAACAATCACTGGTCGACCGAGCTCACGACAGACAAAGGCAACAAGCCGAGAGGTCGTTTCTGCCGCTCGAGGTCAAATACTTAAGTCATAGATTTCACAACGGTACTCTTACTTAAAGGACACATATTAGGAACATTCCACTTCATTTTAGCCACTAACCATATCACATAACATGGTTCCCTCATCAAAAACATACCTGGAGTTGTGTTTTGCTTCATTCCCGCTTGTTTTATCAATCCTGTTTTCAAGGTCATCTTCGCTGCTCCAGCCCTGAGCATTCACAAAAACACCCGGTTTCAATTTTCACAGATTTGCGACGTCAGAGGTGCAATACTGATATTAACGTTTTTTGCAATGCCCACACATTTTGTAGAAGAAGCCTATAGTAAGGTTCACAAAGCTGTATTCATCTGGGATATGACATTTGTTGCATGACTGCGTAAACATACTTGTCTTTAATTCTTTGCAAATAGTCAGCTCGAGCTCTATTAAAAATACAAATATTACACAAGAATCCTACAGCCATATTTTAAATTAACCTTTAGTGTCTTTAGTGACAAACAAAAATAATACTGTGCCAAACATTGGTTAAATTGCATATCGTCATTGCGGTATCGTGACCAGTATTTTGCCCATCCCTGATTAAAAACAGCACATTCGTTTTGTAAATACACATTCAGATTTATTACCATTCAGTTTTACATTAGACTTTTAGCTCCTTTGATGATTTTACATAGACTTTCATTTAAAACATTCAACTCCAATTGCAACAACTGTTCAAAGACAGTCTGTCGGTACAATGATAACTGACTTAAAAACATCTCTTATTCTTATCAATGCAAATCAAGTGACATTTAAAAGTGACCACAAAAGACTACGGCTCGTATGTACATGCACTAAAGTGCTAGTGTCCAAAGGCATGCAAACATTTGTACATCTGCCTCTTCAATGATGCATATCCCATTGTTGTCGACGGTTTTAGACGAGGACAGACATAAGCCACGTTTCCAAGGAGTTTTATGGTAAAGGCAGAGTCAGTATGGACGTTTGAACATTTCTATGGCCCACAAGTTGGCAGTTTGAGTCCCACGACTGACACGACACGTCTCTGCACCTGTATCATAGTGTTTAGTATCTGATCTTTTACTACAGAAGACGCTAAACCGCCGCCAAAAGCAAAAACAAACGTAAAAAGGCACATTTCTACACCGTGTTGGGAAGAATACTTTGAACATATATATATCGTTACAGAATACTGCACCAAACTGTACATATTCTGTGACATGGCCCAATCATACTACTGCATTCTGAACACTTTGAATACATTGACATTGTATTATAGTGTAAAAATATACATTGGGTTAAAAAAAACGGCTTTAAGTTTGTCGCACCGTTCGTTATGCATTTATTTATCGTTAATTAGAGAAGAAACACAATCGCGCACGCACTCACCACAAGTGCTGCTTTTTTTCTCTCATTAACGATCGAATACTGCAATGTATGCCTTTGCAAACTTCATTGTGTTCTGAATAACTCGGAATGCAGTAAGAGTATACAGTAAAGTAGTTCTGAATACGTATTTTTGGTATTTACGCACTTACTTCCCAACACTGCTTATGCATTTTTTTATGTCCTACAGTCTATTCCAGGGTTTAAGGGTCTGAGCTGGTCCTAACATCAATTCCGAAGCTTGAGCAACTGAGCTGAATGTCTCTCCTCACTCTTCACCCCTTTCACGCCTTTATCTGTACTGTCTATTCAAAAGTATTGGATAAAAATAAAGATTAAAAGGGGAAAGAAACGTACTTGGGGCTAGTTTTGACTTGTTTACGTTACTCTGTTCAGGACCAAACAAAAATCAAAAAAAAAGTATGCGATTTATGAGGTATGAAGTATTTCATTTGTGCTGCACTCGACTGGAAGTATATCCCAACACTGACCCAGACTGTACCATACCAGTCCAGTGGAAAAAAGAGGCCTCAGACATTCATTCACATTCAGACAAAATCCAGAGACCGGCATCAGCAGTGACATCAGCTTCACAGTGGTTCTCAACTGGTGGACCGCGGACCAAACGCCACGCTGTATTTAGACCAAATCCTTCCTCGGCCACAGAGTAATGCTGTTGGCATGTTGGACGAGTGCAAAGTGACTGTGTGATGCTTTTAATGTGCGTGTTTTTCATACACATTTTGATTCGATATGGGTCTGTTGAAGTGGGCGGGGCTAAACTATATATAGGCTTTATCGCGGTGTGAATGAAACAAGGTATATTTTACATGTGGCAGGATTATAATTTAGAAGAAAAGCCCAAAAAAGGAAACTGCATGTTATAAACCAATGGATGAAATAAGAAATGAATTACTGTGGTTCAACTTGACTTATCCAATCGAAGGATTAGATATCGTCAAATAAAAGAAAATGTTCTGAACCTGGATTCAACTCCCATCCAAATGTTTTAACCTGATACTTCCCTGACTTTCGTTGCATGTCAGCCTTGTTTCGAGCTGTTCTAACCCGGTTGTGAACTGCCTGACTCTTCTTCAGCACTGTTAGCATTCAAGTGGCTTGACCTCTTACGTGACCAAGGTGTGAGAATACTGTTGTAAACGGATGGTGGTTTATATCATAAAGGTGATGACCCTGATTTTTACTGTCTTGAAAATATGAAAAACAGAACTAGTCTTTGCACTGACCCAGTGTATTGCTCACTTAACGAATGCATTCCTAGCATCCTAATTATTCCCCGCAATGAAGTGCTTTTTCTTAACCACTTTTTGAGGGATCCAGTGAGTTTTGCCGCAATGGTAAAGTTAACAAATCCCTTTTCCCTCCTTAAAATCTGGTGGTTTGTGGCTTTGCGATGAAGGTGGACAACTGATTGTGAACCTGAGTTTGAGTGCCTTCTGTGTTGATCATTGCAGAAATCTTATTATCAGAAAAATTATCAGAAATAATCCGAGCCTAGTTTTGAGACTGTAAATTACCAGGAAATATTTGTAGTATTATAAAATGTTATTTACCTCTTACTATTTTCATTTTATCAACATACTTTTATTGTGTCAAACCAAATAATTCTGTCATTTTGAAGAGTTACCGGGTCTTAACCAGATGAGAACCACTTTTGTTGGTTTGTTTTGTCTTCCTTCATGACAACTTGAGTTTAACATTCTTCACAAAACATTGATTAAATAAAAAAGTGCATGTAATATAAAATAAATAAAATACAAAAAACAGTAATTAATCCAGTGCTTAGTTTGACACCCGTACAGAAACTCAAGTGTGGACAGGCACCGTTTTTGTGATTTTTCTGCTCATCTTAGTACCATAAAAGAAGTCTGTCTGACGCTAAGCTGGTGCTGTGCCCATGTGTCCGTGTTTTTGGGCGTTGAGGTACTCGCTGTAGTTCTTATACAGTGCCCGTCATTGATATTGGCAGCTCTGATCAAATCTATATCATGTGCATGTTTGTTGGATTGCATTTCTATAAAGCACTTTGGTCAATTGTTTTTAAGGCAAGAAACTACAGGTAAAATTCATACAGATAAAAAAATAAATAAAAAAGACACATTTTCAATTTAACCCTGGGACGAGCTGGCCCCCGAAACAACAATGAATAGAATCAAATTTCAACTTTCAATAAAATCTAGTTACTCGTATACTAAATAAGATATATACGAAAACATAACGTGCTCAAAGTGTTTGTCACGTTTATGCAAGTAAATTAAGATTAAAGTCATTACAGATAATGTTGGAATGGAATGTCTCTTAAAATGATAAATACATTTATACGTTTTTCCTCTTCACCTGCAGTGTCTCACCTAAAACTGTTACAAAAAATAAAGCTTGCAAATATTATTTGTAATTTTGCGCAGAAGAGCTACATCTTAAAACAATATTAAAATAATTAATTATTTACGTTTTGTCAGACCAGGGTTCATTTGTTTTTCATACATCACGAGCCATCTGCAGTTCGACCTCTCCAGGACCGTATCCCAGGTGTGGAAACGTAAAAAGCCCCCCATAGTCAAACCCATCACGTATAAAACAAACAAACTCTGGTCTGAAAAAAATAACGTCTTAAAATGAATGATCAGAAACCCAAATGAACCTCGTTGGACTCAAATAGAGTCTCACAGTTTTCTCTCCCTGTATAGAGTGTGTCAATATTATAGAGGGCACTGTAAAGACCCCAAAAAGGGAATAAACTAGTTCAAACTGTCCCCTGTGGCTCGGCTATGGCCAGCTGCCGCCCTGCTGGAGGAAAGCTGTACTGCATGTGTGTGTCACCGGGCCCAGCGGGACGGGGGCCGGCGGTTGGCAGGTCGAGCCGGACGGTGGAAACACGAGTCCAGAGGTGGAGCCACGGGCGAGCGAGGCAAGTCCTGCAGAGGAGAGAGAGGTGAGTGACAGGGAGGAGGAGCTGCGGGCGAAAAACAAAAAACAAACACATGCCAAAGGTTTGGACCAGTGCCACAGTCCCACCGGTGATGGACGTGAAGGTTAAAGGGGGAAATGGATGACAGCAACACTCCTATTCTTAACTCTGACGAGACACTGACATTTGAGGATATTGGAATATGTTTGTATCAGAGGTCTTTTCACTTGCACGTATGTACAAATAAAGTAATATGTGAAGAAAATATGAACAGTATTATTTTGTGTTTAAAGGGATACGGCGACTATAATCGTATGAGCCGTAAAAGATCTGTAAAATCTGTGAGTGAGACTTAAGTTGACCCTTCAGAGACGTAAACCAGAGTCACACAGAGTGACAGATGGATGAGAGTTGGTGGAGTGATTAATGTGTTACCAACCCACACACTGTCATGAAATGATGGACACAACGATATGCACATTCTTCAGTCTGAAATGTTTCGTCTTTAATTTGGGTCCATACAACAGCGTGACGCATGCACCGGTACACCAGAGATGAGGGGAAAGAAAACTTCCAATTTCATCCACATGGCATTGACCATCCAATATGTGATCGAAAACAAGCTTTTGACGGAAGCCAAGGGAGAGTCCTTTGGAAGTGGCGTTACACAGATACAGACTTTCAGAAATGTGTATTGAAGATACACTTGGATGAGAGTTGAAACGTTTTGTTTTTTCTAAAACAGAGTCCAGATGACTACAACTGAATCTTTTTCTACAGTGTATTGAAGAGCGACAAACTCTGGAAATGGCAAAACTTTGCCTAAGTCTGCGATGACTTCAGTCACGAGTTATCAGAGGACAAACGGGTGAAGCCGAGCTGGAGGAGGTTAGTGAATGTGTGAACAGCCCTCTGCATACACAGTAAGAGTCTCGGGCCTCACAGCAGCACAGAGCAGGACTGATAACATCAGACACATAATCGTACAGATTACACCTGCCCTGTCCTTGTGTGGGACGTCCAGGAGGCCCGTGTTGCAGACACTGAGAAACATTTTGGCACAAAATCCACCAAAATATAGCACAGCAATCTGTAATCCACAAAAACAAAATGTGCTCTTCAATGAGCTTTAAAGGAGCACACAGGTGTATGTGCAGTCTGCACTATTACGTCTGATTAAAAAGACAGTCTGTTGTCATATACAAGTACATTTACTTAGTTGTCTCCATACAGAAAGATGACTCGTAAAACCATCCTGTGGGAGACCACATGTGCCAGGGTCTTGG
Organism: Chaenogobius annularis; assembly: GCA_015082035.1. Lineage (NCBI taxonomy): Eukaryota > Metazoa > Chordata > Actinopteri > Gobiiformes > Gobiidae > Chaenogobius > Chaenogobius annularis. Next base: position 927,902 of record BJKM01000156.1, read on the forward strand.
GGTCACATGTGCTGATAAAAGTTGAACCTTTGGGGAATGTTTTGGGAGTGAGATTCATTTAGTTCACCACCACAGTGCGGCTGGGATGAGACTGGTCTGCTCAAAACTGAACCACTGTATATCAGAATGAAAACCACGTCCTTCACCACTAGATGGAGCGGTGAGCTGTGAACCCACTCTGTGTGCTCCTTTAAACGGATGAGCTTCACACTGAACATGCACAATTCAAAGAAACAGATGCTGTGGCTCCGATGGTTCACACATTTGACTGTCCTGTGAGGCATGCAGTGACGGGACATGTCCAGCAGGGCCCCCGCTTAAGGCCCATAGAGGGAACTTACATCCAGGCTACAGCCCCCAAGGAGTAGTTAGTATGACAGTGTGGTTCTGCACCAGAGCGGGAGAGGAGCAGAGGAAGAGCAGCACAAGTTAATGTCAGTGGAAAGACGAGGGTTTAAAAAGCACAGATGCGACCAGTGAACCAGGCAAAGTGAAGGTTTCATTTAGACCTGGACAGAACACGAGCTTTTCTGAAGGATGCATTACCACAAGTCAGAATGATATATCTGTTATAGAGCATACACGTGTCGTAACTAATGCTACACACATTCCATAGTACTCACTCTACTGTGCATTGTATTAGTGATATTGAATAGTTGAGTCATAACTAAGCATTTTAGCAACATGAAACACATTTTAAGTTCTTTGTACGGCTCTAACAACCAGTGAGTTAGCATCAATACAGTTCACACAAGAATAAGAGGACTTGAGTGCAGTGGTTGCCAACTGGGTTGCCAAGGGGACCTCATTTCCAATCATTTGAATGAAAAGAAACACTTTTTTTACTGAATTAATTAACCTTTATTTACGTTGAAACAAATTGAGATCGGGACCTCTTTTGCCAAATTGTTTGAGTAAAGTACTACTTGTGGTGATCATTCGGGCTGATTAAAGGAAGCCTGAAACATTGTTCTCAGGGACGCTTTTAATCCGCAGGCCATAGTTTGGACACCTGGGCTAGTTATGGACGAATAAGCTCGTTAGGTGGTTAGTCGCAAAGTCATTGTGTGTGCGTATAATTTACCAGAAAAGTGACATACATTGTGCACTTTGGAGGTCACGGAGCTGTTATTATTTTGATTAGAATTTTCCAATGTATTTTTTACGCTACATCTGCTTTTCACCGTGTTAAAAAAGTGAAAAGCAGACCTAGCAGTGGTCCACGTGTCCCCCTCGCTTAACCAATGCTTTTCTGGCATCTTAATCATTCACTGTGAGGAGTTTAAAGAAGCCATTTCGACAAACTTTCAGAAGCCAGGGCGGAGTTTTGCCGTCACACTGAAGCTAACAGACATTAGCATGCTAACAGCGCGCCGCTTCCTGCCTCGCGGCGAAATCAATCACTCTATAATGAAATGCAGACAGCGCACAGCGGTCTCGTTTTCACCGTAGAGCTGCTTTTAATATAGATGTATATATATATGTACTGCGGAAAAACACATTTTAAGTAATTACGTGGGAAAAATGTGTGCAGCCAACAACATTTCAGGCAAGCAGCTGGCAGAACTCCACCTCTAACCATCTTTACCAGTTTATACAGGTACAAATGCTAAGCTTACGTATGAAACTTCTCTAATGTTATGTTTTTGATGTTGTAGTGGGGAAACTGATCGACCAATGAGATAAGAGAAGCTTTAATGCCAGTGTGATTAACCCAGGGTCTGTTGATGTCTTCAAGTGTTGAAGGAAGCTCCAGTTGGGAACCACTGCGTTTAAAGACTCTATATTCTACACATAGAGCTGAAGCAAAGTTTGATTAAAGATTTAAATTTAACATTACCATTGCATCAGTCAGTGATTTCAATCTGGGAAAAGAGATAACAGTAATCTTTCTTTTGTCTCTGGAGTTTTTCAGGTCAGACATAGGTTTGGTCTACAAAACACGGGCCCCATATCAAATGAATGATGAAGCGGTGAATCCATGGTTGGTGCATATTTACCTCCATACACCCCGGCTGCCTATCCGAATCGGACGTCCTGTTCCCGCCATCCCGCTGGCCGCTTTGCCCCCCTTGCTGAAGTCTGCGCTCTTCCCTACAGCTTTCCTGAAGTTTCTTGCTTACAATCCTCGCGGCGTTTTCGGCAAGCGTGTATCCCGGCGGCGCGGACAAATCCTGCCTTATGCTAACCACTTCGGAGTTTTTGTCCCCGTGTGTCTCCACGATTAGCTGCACAGGGCTTGGAGAGCGCCCCCTAGTTGTCCTTGAGTTGTCTGGTTGAGTCCTATGCTCGTGAACGGGGCTTGGTTCGGAGGGACGGGAGCGGCTAGGCGACTTATTGAACTTTTGCATGGCGTCAAAGCTAACCGGAGTGTGATCGATGATGTTAAAAAGACTGGAAAGCCCGTCGTTGATGGTGGTGTGAACAGGACTATCCCGCGTTGTGGTGGAGCGCGCCCACGCCGATTCGCTGTTACCCTTTTGCGGCGTCGTGGGAGTGGGCGCGCGCACACCGCTATTCGCGATGTCCGTCTTGCTCGACGACGACGGCTTGCGCTGCAGCTTCGGCGACCCGTACTTGGGGGAGCAACACGAGCGCTCGAATTTGCTCTGGATCACCGGCGAGTACTGCACTTTCCTCGTGTTGCGGGACGGCGACGAAATGGGGGTGCCGCCTCCTTTCGGCGTGAGACATCGATGCGGGCTGCTGGTGAGGTTTCGTAGCAAGTCGGTCTGAAGCCCGACGCTTATGGTTTGGGTCGTTTGCGTCCCCCTAGTGGTGAAACCGTTCGTCTGGCAGGACATATCGCGGAGTAAAGGGCCTGGCGGCGAGCGTATTGCGTTTCGGACCGATATCGCCACCTCTTTCATGTCGTCGCTCAGGTTTCGGGACAGTTGTAGTTCCAGCGGAGAAGGGAATCCGGCGGTGGGGCAAATCGATTGGTTCGGTGAAGTTCTTAGCCCCGTGCAAGACCACCTCCCTGAGCTAAAAACGTCATCGGCTAAATTCGAGCCCCTCCCATCGCCTTGGGACGCTCTGGTCGGACTGTGCAAGTATCCGAAATGCTCCGCTCCGACCGGCCCCGCCCCGTGCCCTCTCGGTTGCGTCCTATGGCAGTGTTCGGGGCTGCTCGCCGTGCTGGTCGTCAACGTAGCGGCGGTCGTCGTCAAAAACCAAGGCGGCGGCGGCGCGTACGGATCGAGCGGCGCCTCGTTCCCGCGAGACTCGGCGCCTCTGTCGGACCACGCCTCTCTCGGAAAGGGCGGGGCGGCGGCAGAAGCGTGGGCCGACGACGGGAAATCCCAGCCTTTACTGTTGAACTCCTCGATGTATTTGAGGTCGTCGGGGGAGAGCGGCGGGGTCACGTCGTCGGGGCCGCGGTCGCTGTGGCGGCTTTTGTCCGGCAGGAACGGGGAGCTGTCCATCAAACGCTGGAAGTCACTCATGGAGCAGACGGACTTGGCCCTGCGAGAGAGCACACGTTCACGCTTTATCAAGGCTAATTAACAGTTTCGCGATAGGATTTTAATACGAATTGATGTTTCGAGTGAGAATTAAAGTGCGCAGTTGAGAAAAGACCCAAATATGAACTGCTGAAACAAGACAAGAATCACAAACTAAGACATTACGTTGGCTAAATTGCAATTTCGATTTGATTGCGATAAATCCCGCCGCTTTTCTTTTACCCGCAACACATCTTTTCATGAAATAGTAACAACATTTACGCTTTTGTCCCACATGATAGTCACATGGGCAATCTTTTAGCATGGGTTCTATTGCTGAAGTTGAGAACAATGCTTTTTTTAATCCTCAGTTTGTGTTATATATGTGGATGTTTCCAAAGAAACGTGACCTGAACCGCCTCATCATTCCATAACTGCAAACAGAGGCTTCAGACTGAATTGTGCAGAAAGCGAAGCGGCGCCGGCCCACCAAGACGACTTTACGCCCGGGTCTCCACCACGGATTATAAACCACTGATTTGCAATACAAAAACTTTTAAACTTTTACATTTTAATATCGTTTCCTCAGCAAAGCTTGCATAAAATCGCCAATGGAACGTGTTAGAACTTACCCAATATTGTTTCTAAACCTCTCGACTCAGCACCGTTCACTGTAATTATCACCCCAGGCTATGGTGGAATTAAACGGGCCAATTATTGCTTCTGTTCCAGCTCATACGTTATAAAAAAAACGACAGAACGGTTTGATTCTGCTGCAGCTCCTACAGTCAGCGTCTTCTGCAGTCTCTTCTTTCACACCGAACTTTACGTCTTCTTTCACGACGGCACTTTTGTCGCTGTTGTTTTTTCCCGTATCTGAGGACTTCAAATCGAACTTGATTATGTCGGCGTAATCCCTCATTTGTTCTTCTTTCATATTTGTCCATAATTTTTACATCACAAACACTAAAAGAACCCCCTTTTTGTTCGGGTACGAGGCATTTTAAAGGTAAAAATGAGTCTTAAATGATAAATTCCTTCCATTTTACAAAACAAAAGTTGAATATTTATTTGCAGTTGCGTACTTTCTGCTTTATACATGATTACAATAGTTTGGTAATATTGTGATTTGTATATAATTCATTTTTTGAAGCTTGACTAAAGGTTGTGTTACGGTTTTTAAAGTTATTTCCCCCCAAACGTCTGCCCAGTATGTTAAAGTACGCGTCCACTTCCTGTACCTGAGCAGACTGCCTCCTCCCAGCTCGTCGTCGGGGCCGGACTCGCCCTCTCGCTCCGAAAGCTCGTTCAGCGCCTGAAACGCAAAACACGGCGCTCTCAGCGAGGGACGTTTTCGGTCCGTCGTCACGTAAACCGTCAAAAACACATCACTTCACCTACAGAGAACTTGGCTCGCAAAAGTGATGGACAAATGATATGTGTATTTATATATCTATCCCTAAGAATAATGTATAGTTACGTATAAACGGTGGACAAATCCAATAAAGAGTTTATAGTTTTAAAAAAAGGAACCACAATCTAGTCAGATACTCGGATACTAAAACTAGTATCAAAACTACACTTGAACCAGTATCGATACTACAAAAACACAAACGGCACATTTGGGCCAGTTTCAGAACGATCCAAATGTTTCTTCTCAGTTTACGAAAGCTCGATAGGTTGAAGCTGGAGAATCACTGGTGCTTCTGTCTCTCTTACATTTAAGTTCATTATACTTCAGCCTTGAACTTTGAACTTTGACCCTACTACTTCCCCGCGGAGCATAAAGGGAAGTGGAGCCCTGCACATAAACCAGAGCCAGACGTGTGGTATTGTGGGAAGGGCCTATTGCTCATGGCGGTCCGCGTTTGTACCTCCTTCATGCAGGGGAACCTCTTCTCACTGTCCAGGCCTGTGGGTGGGACGTCCAGGCTGAGCGGGTCCAGGGTGAGCGCGTCCACAAAGGGGTTTTCCGTGGGACCCTTCGCCCGCTGCTCCCCCAGCACGGCGTCCGAATCCGAGTGCGAGCGCGTGGTGGGCATCGGGGCAGCGGGGGGCGCCGGGGCGGAGGAGCGCGGCGACCGGGGGCCGACGCCGGGGCTCTTCTGGGGAGACGAGGCCCCCCCGTGCGCCGCGGCCTCTGCGCCTTCGGCCCGCCCCGGCGGGCGTTCAGCTCTCTCTGCAGCTGCGGGAAAAGATGTTTGTTTATTTATAATGTCTAGAACGTAAAGACCCTCCTCCAACCTCGTCACCGCCTCCATGACGTGAGTGACGGTCGCGGGTGGCATAAAGGCTAGAGCGCGCGCGGCTACAACAGTGTCCGTGATAACTTTCAACCAGAACGCTTCAACGGTATCCATTTATTGTGTCCGTGGCAGGAGTTTTGAGGCCCAGATACTGCAGCTCTGAAGTAAACGTGTCAAGATTATTCGGTCGATCAATGATTGTGATGATTCAAGTTGCAATACATTTGTGAGAACTGAAGAATAATAATCGGGACTATTTTATAAGCAAAATGAAGTCTTTTCAATTCAATATGTACGTCAAAAAAGTACTTTAACGTATTGTGCCCAGTAATGACAGAGATATGACATAAACCAGGTCAACAAATCTGCAACATTTCATTGTTTTCTCATTCCAGACGCTTCCTTCTAGAGTGCGTGACATGGACACTCCCACAACTCGTTAATGCTAATGATTATAGATTTGGTGCATTGCTGAAGGTTAAATGTTTTGAACCCGCTTCGCATCACAGTCCCTCATCACTGCTACTTTATCTCTTGACCCGCTTCCTTCTTTTCCGTCTGAATAATGCATCCTCTGCATCCTCTGCATCCTCTGCTGTCTGCTCACATCAGCACTTTCTCCGTTCTCTTCAGCCGCTAACGTGCGTCGCGCGTCTTCGTTTTCATTATTGGAGGCAGCTCTTTATATGTAAATACGCCGCACTCGTGTTAAATTAAAGCCGAAGTGCTGCAGCAGGGGCTTCGGTGACGAGCCGGTTCACCTCATTACTACGGCGGGCATCAATTATTCAGCGATTGCCCGAGTTTGCTCTTCCAGGCGAAGGCAATTTCAGAGCACTAAACGGGACGGACACAGAGTCGCGCACACGTTTACCACGGCAAAGACTGTGGTTTACTTCTGTTTCTGAAGGACACTTTACTCGCACGGACCCCTCAAACTCGTACACAAAGAAAACACTTTTATCTTCACATGATCGCGAGGTATTGAGCGTTTCGTGTCGATTTGCAAATTTGTTTTTTTTTACTTATTTCGAGTGGATTTGCTTTTTAATCTCTCTCATTTCAAGAGTAAACATTGTTATTTTTTTGTATTTTAAAAGCAACAAGATGTTTTAAATCCGAGTTCATGATGAATTATTTGACAACATGATAAAAACTAGTGATAGAAGCAGATACGTCGAAGAGTTTTCCAAAACTTTAAACACACAAAACACGACAGAGAAAGAGAAAAAAACAACAACAACAAACTACTACTAAACAACAAACAGCACGAGACATCCAAGGAAACGAAACTAAGGCGGAGCTTGTCTCGCGTTCAAGACTCATTTGTTTTAAAGTCGGTCAAGAGGGATTATTTTATATTATTTATTGTGTCCATGGCAGGAGTTTTGAGGCCCAGATAAATAGTTCTAATTCAGGAATGTCAAGATTATTCGGTTAATCAATAATTAACGCAATATTAGAACATCAAAACATTATAATTGTGACTATTTTAGGAGAAAAATTAAGTCTTATCTGTACGCCAAAACAGATCATGAATAATTGTTTCGTCTCACAATAATCGTAACACTGAAATTCGATATCTAGCTGTTCTGAAGTCAAGTGGGATGCCAATAATCCTTTAATATTTATTTATATTAAAGTGTGAAAAGGTCTGATACTCGAAGAAGACACACGTTCTGGGCTTTGACCCTGATCTACAGCGGCGAGTCGCTGACATTTCAAAGCAGAGGCAAACTTTAGTGGACATTTCCATCTGCTCGTTCTGGTCCACAAGCTTCTGCCCCGGACAAGTCCTCAAAGCTTTCAAGAGCACGGACTTTGTGTCTGATCCGAAAATATAACACCCGGGCAGCTGGAAATGAGGCCCGTTTAAACTGTCTGCAAGTAGGCTAACGTTTACTAGCATAGCCACGCAGTAATATGTAAACTAGCATTAGCATTAGCTGCTAACGACCTGAAACAAACAGCTCAGTCTGGAGTGATTTCTGTAAGTCCACTGGTCCCTCCGGCCCACCGTACAGAAGAGAGAAAATCCTTTGTTTTTACACTTTTTGTTGGCACCGCCCACAGTGAGCATGCGGCTTTACTCCTCAAGGTGGCAGTAGCGCGTGTGCGTGTGTGTGTGAGAATAGAAACCGTGTGACTATAAAGGAACTGAACCGACGGGAGCGTCTCTCACCCGCTCCATCTTGCGGATCAACTCCCTCATGCTGCCGTCCCACTCCTGCCGCTTGCACTCAAACTTGTCCATGAGTTCGCTCTTCTCGCGGCTCCACCTCTTCTCGCCGTGCTGCAGTTTCCAGCGCAGGTCCAAGGTGGCGCTGTGGCTCTCCGACAGCAGCCGCACGTGCTCCTCTCGCTCCCGCTCCAACGCCGGGTCCGTTTCTGCGTCGGCATCGCTCTCCTCTCCCTTCAGCTGTTATAAAGAATGAGATGCTAATCAATGTACGTGGTGATTTACGGCAAAAACTAACGATTATTAACAGCTTTTTAAATACATTATCAACCAAATAAAGGTGTAAATATGGCGATTGAAGGCGTCTGGAGTTAAAATATTTACAAATAAAGTGCATTATTGATGAAAATCTGACATATTTTATCCTTTTTGGACATTTTGATTCAATAATGTGTCATAAAAACGGCTTTTGGAATGTGTTTTAAAGTGCCCCCTACAGGTCGGACGACTCATTGAACTAAAATGCAGTTAAGATAAATGTATTTTGAATTCAGCTACAAAAGTATAAAAAAATATCATCACAGAAAAGCAAATTTTTCAAGTTTATAATTTCACTTCCTGTTTGTAATTGATGACATCACACTAGGAAATTACCCAGCAACCACTGGGCCAAAAAATAAATAAAAAAATTGACAAACAAAAATGAATGAGAGCGACTTTATTTTGTTGAATTAATGTTTAGAGAGTTGTTTCTTTATGTAAAATCTGCATAAACATTGGATGAATGAGTGTCCCTGTTGTGATGTCACTTCCTGTCATTCTCTACAGATTTTTCAATGTTTTCTCCACAAATACCTGCTCGATTGGTGTAAAACTATAATTTATAAGTACAACAGGTACAAATACACGGAATAAAGTCACAATTAGATCATAAAAACCTGTCATACGTCACTTTAAAGTCTTCACAATAGAGAGCAGCAAAGCGAGATTTCTGTTGTTACATAACGAGCTCCTTTGTGATCGAACCTCGTTACATCGCTCCAAAAGACGTCCCAGAACGCCCCCCGGTTACCCGCGTGCAGCACGGGACGTTTGAGAAGCGATTAGGCCCAGCGTTTCTGTAATTACGGCGAGCTGCGGCCATCGCCGGCGACGAACCGGGCGATTCATCATTTCAGGCGGGAGCTGTCCTTGTTTTCCAACGGTCTCCGCGAGGTAATTATGCTTTGAACGACGCCGATTCAGTTTGTTTTGTAATGAGAAACTTGCTTTTACCACAGCGGCGGCAGAAGTGACAAAATCATCTCCGATCAACCATTCAACAGCATCAGTAATTTAAAAAAAGAGCTCTACAATCTATGAAAAAGGCCCATCCTGATAGAATATATGAGACTTTACGCGGCGGTGCAATGAAGTTTAATCGAATCAAGATCCGATTAGTTAGAAATGATCAAAGTTCCACAGGTTTTTAGTCAATATTCTGTCGGTAAAAGCACGCGGTTTTGGAGCAAAATGAATAAATTCGACTGGTTCTTGTGTCGAATGGCGCCGATTCAAAGTCTCGTCTCGTTGGCGCTCGTGAGATTCAGACTAAAAGATGAATTTACATGTTTTAAATGAGAAAAATGTCACGGGAATTCACGATTGCTTGATTTTTTTTAGAATTAGTCAGGACTAAACCAGGATTAAACCAGAGCTAAATCCAGGGCCGAACCAAGACCAGAACTAAACCAGACTGACAATGAGTGACGTCGATGTTGGGCCATTATAAACCATTATAAACGCACAAATCATTTCGTCATTGCTCTGATTTGTAGATGATTTTTATGTTTCTTAAATACAAATAAATGGGCGGAAACAATAACAAATTGCTTAAATCATATATTTCAAATCCATCACATCATTTCGGTGTGTTTTTTGATGATAAACAATTCAGATTCTCAGGAGCGTGTTCCACTGTTCCATGTTTTATTTGTATTTTATATTCGCTCGCCGTGCCGATCGTCCGCCACTCGAGCAAAGTTGGAACCATTGTAAACGGCGGCCGCGGATTATGTCCCTGTTTTATGGGTCTGAAACCTGTGTAAAATGCTCGAGAGCGACTTGCGACCACCAGGGGGCACTGCAGGCGCATTAAAGTGCATGAGGGCCGCAACTAACGACCACTTTGCCAACCCATTAGTCTGACGATCATTCTTTCACGTAATCGATTGCATTTTTTTAAAACTCATTTGGACCCAGATGAAGCTGAAGTGGAGCACATGTGCATCAAATATACACAAAATGTACACGTTTTGATTCGATTACGGCCGATTATTCGATGACGGGATTAGTTGACAATAATTTGAATAATCCATTAGTTGCGATGAATTGATGAACTTGTTGCAGCATTTGTTCAGCGTGAAGACAACAACTATCTAATATTATATTGACAATTTTGCCTTCATATTTGTCAAAACAAAAGAATGGTGTTAGTAGAAGGTAATTATAACTAACGATTAAGATAAACTATTGTACAATGACACTTTTTATCCAAATTAAACCAAGTTAAAGTGCTTCTGACAGTTGAATGAACTAACATAAAGTTTGGATAAATCTGTTTTAAATTTTGCTAAAACAGTTACACATTATATCTTTAGGTTTATACTTTTACTTCCTGTTTGTAATTGATGACATCACACTAGGAAATGACCTCACAAACACTGGGCCAAAACTCATCCAACGCCACCATTGTTTTCATTTGACAAATATAAATAAATGAAAGCGACTTTATTTTGTTTAATGAATGTTTAAAAGAGTCAAAAAAAAGTTGTTTCTTTGTGTAAATTCTGCATAAACTTTGGTGTGATGTCACTTCCTGTAACAGATTTTTCTACTTTTCTCCACAAATACCGACTCGACTGGTGTAAAACTATCATTTATATGTACGACAGGTACAAATACACCAAATAAAGTAGAAAAGGACTTGTGACCGAAACATTTTAGACGGAGAATATTTAGAAATAAAGTGTAATATTGATAAATATGTGAAAGTTTGGTCTTTTTTGACATTTTGACTCAATGTGGCTGTCTTTGTCCAGGTTCATTACAGGTGAACCCAGTGACCTATGAACCTGAGCATATTGAACCTGAGCATATTGAGCGCGCTGTGGCTTTAAGGCTCGGGCGGTGGGCTCCATCTGCACCTGTGCGAGCTGGCTCTTCATCGCCGCCTCCCTCATCGCCCACGCCGCCTTGTCGCCGGCGAAACTCTGCTGGAGCTGGCAGCGCCGCGCCTCTTCCTCCCGCAGCTCGTCCCGAAGCTCCTCCAGCAGCGAGCGCAGGGCCTGGAGCAGACGCTTGTTCTCGTCAAACTGTGAGGGGCGAGAGGGAGAGAATGAGGCCAGACATGAAGCAAAACTCAACCAGGTCTAAGCCGGGACTGGGCGAGGCCTAAACCGGGACTGGGCGAGGCCTAAACCGGGACTGGGCGAGGCCTAAACCGGGACTGGTCGAGGTCTACGGGACTAAACCGGGACTGGGCGAGGTCTACGGGACTAAACCGGGACTGGTCGAGGTCTACGGGACTAAACCGGACCTTGGGCGAGGTTACAGGACTAAACGGGGGACTGGGCGAGGTCTACAGGACTAAATTGGGACTGGTCGCAGGTCTAAACCGGGACTAAACCAGGCCTAAATCAGGACTGGTCGAGGTCTACGGGACTAAATCGGGACTGGTCGAGGTCTGAACCGGGACTAAACCGGGACTGGTCGAGGTCTAAACGGGACTAAACGCGGGACTGGCCGAGGTCTGAACCGGGACTGAACCGGGACTAAACCGGGACTAGGTCCGAGGTCTAACGGGACTAAATCGGTGGACTGGTCGAGGTCTAAACCGGGACTAAACCGGGACTGGTCGAGGTCTAAACCAGGACTAAACCAGGCTGGTTGAGGTCTAAACCGAGACATGGTCGAGGTCTAAACCGGGACTGGTCGAGGTCTCAACCGGGACTAAAACCAAGACTGGTCGAGGTCCAAACCGGATTGGTCAAGGTCTACGGGACTAAACTGGGACTGGTCGAGGGCTAAACCAGGACTAAACCGGGACTGTTTGAGGTCTAAACGGGACTGGTCGAGGTCTACAGGATTAAACCAGGTCTAATTAGGACTAGAGAGAGGTTTAAAACAGGACAAATGAAGCACTGCAGCCCCCAGTGACTGCTCCCCCTCGTTACCATCAAAAGCACTATTAAAACAATGTAGTATTCATTATTATTATATTAATATAGAAAGCTGCAGCGAATAAAGACTAAAGCAGTACTTAACCCAAACTAAATAAACTAATTAACTAATCGTGACTAGTTGACATTAAAAATGCTTCGTCTTTGGATGATCGTGATCTGGACGATACACACTCTAAAACACACATGAAGTTTTTACATGTCATTAATAATCAAATTATAAATAAATCAAAAGTATTTCATCTAGAATGTCATCTTTCTCTAGAAGTCTTCAGTCGTCATATTTCGGTCAAAAATGCATTTCAAACTTCAAAGTACAAGAAAAATAACGGACAGTCAGTAACGAGCTGACTACAGTTACTTCCATTGAACTGAGACTTTTGAAATGCATCATGAACCAGACACAGGCTGAAATATTATAGATGCCATTTTGACATTTTGATGGAATTATGTCTTTCAAACAGAACGTCTTAGATCCAGACGATGATCCAACTGAAGTTTGGTCCTGCCGGTCCTTCTCCCTTCAAGCCAAACCTGCCGCTCGGTCTGAGTGCGGCTCAATCAATTCACCGTCTCACCTGTGTCCTCGGCCTCCGCTTCCTGTTGTGGCTGAAAAATCACATTGTCCTTCTCCCTCCTTCCTCCCTCCTTCTCCCTCCTCCTTCTCCCTCCTTCTCCCTCCTCCTTCCTCCTTCCCCTCCTTCCTCCTTCCTCCGTCCTCCTCCCTCCCTCCTCCTTCCTCCTTCCCCCTCCTTCTCCTTCCTCCTTCCCCCTCCTTCCTCCCTGCTTCCCTCTTTCTCTTCTCCCTCCTCCTCCATCCTTGTCCCTCCTCCCTCTCCCTCCTCCTTCTCCCCCTAGTCCCCGTCCTCCCTTGTTCCCCTCCTCCTCCTTCTCCTTCCCTCCTTCCTCCTCCCTCCTTCTCCTTCCTCCTTCTCCCTCCTTCCTCCTCCCACTCTCCCTCCTTCCTTCCTCCTCCCTCTCCTCCTTCCTCCCTCCTCTCTCTCCTCCCTTCTCCCTCCTCCCCTCTTCCTTCTTCTCCTCCCTCCTCCTTCTCCCTCTTCCTCTCCCTCCTTCCCCTCCCTCTCCCTCCTTCTCCCTCTCTCCCTCCTCCTCCTTCTCCCTCTTCCTTCCTTCTCCCACTCTCCTCCTTTCTTCCTCCCTCCTCCTCTCCCTCCTTCCCCCCTCCTTCCTCCCTCCTCCCCCTCCTTCTCCCCTCTCCTCTCCTCCTTCCTTCCTTCCTCTCCCTCCTCCTTCTCCCTCCTCCCTCTCCTCCTTCTCCCTCCTCCTCCCCCTTCCTTCCCCTTCCCTCCTCCTCCCTTCTCTCCTTCTTCTCTCCTCCTTCTCCCTCCTTCTCCCTCCCTTCTTCCCTCCCTTCTCCCTCTTCTCCTCCTTCTCCCTCTCTCCTCCTTCTTTCCTCCTCCCTCCTTCTCCCCTCCTCCCTCCTCCCCTCTCTCCTCTTCTTCCTCCTCCCTCCTCCTTCTCCCTCCTTCCTCCCTCCTCCCTCTCCCTCCTTCCTTCCTTCCTCCTCCCTCCTCCTTCTCCCTCCTTCCTCTCCCTCCTTCTCCCTCCTCCCTGTTCCTCCTTCTCCCTCCTTCCCCCTCCACCTCGGAAAATGGACCGAGTGCATTCTCCACGCACAGATGAAGGTCACAAACGCCCCGCTCGCGAGAATATTATTAGACGCAGTGACGACCCGCTCATCAGCACGCCATTGTGGATGAGAATACACCGGGCGGAAGTGGGCAGTGGGTCGAAAGAGGCGATAGTGACGGGGGGTTTACATGCTGAACATAGCTACAGCCACTTATTGCCAGTGTTGGGAGAGTACTTTCAACGTGCATTCAACTGAATATTGCACGTTACACTGGCTCATCCTGATACTGCGTCCTTGAGTTCTCAGTACTATTCATGCAAAATCACCTTTTTAGGCTCTTAATCTGCTTTTTGTTGTGTATTTTGGGTGTCTAGAAGTACAGAAAAGTTGAAATGAATCACTCATGTAGCTGCAGAGTTATATTTATATACATTTCACAACGCACTGGTGAATATTCGATCGAAAACGTCACGGTAATTCCAGCAGAACTCCTAAATAAGCACGGATTTCCAGTTAAACAGTTATTTTCCCCCCCTCGTAGCGATTTTGCAGGGCCTCCCTCCAAAAGCGTTACATAGCGCACCTTTTAAAGCCTCTTTACAAATGTACACTGGAGGGAAAATACAATTTCGAGAGCGCCATTCGCGATTTATCCGCCAGGAACCAAGACAGGGACCTAGATCAGAGGAATTACACGTGGCTATCGGAGCACAATCCAACAGTGAACTTCAGAAGGACTGACGGCGCCGCGATTATCATTTTAAGCCAATAACTAGAGCAGTTTGGCTGATATGCAAATGAGAGCGCTGCCCTAGTTACAGTTCACTACAGACACTCGCATTCGCTGTGGTAAAAGTCATAAACGAGCTTATCGTTTGAATCCAATTGTTACGACACAATTGAGCCTTTGTAAAGCTTCAGGGCCAGAGATTTCTACAGCACGATGCATTGTTGTCGGGTAATGACATTTACACAGTTATTACTCCATACATTTTTGATAGAAAGGCCCAGAACGTTTTCTGGTGGAGGGTCCGAAACCTTTTTTATTTATTTTTTTCGTCAATGGAAATGTTGGTGTTTTGCAACTATGAAAACAATGATTTTCAAGCATGAAAAGCACCTGTGATGGAACAAATGCAAGCTGGCCAAGTATAAAACCATACTGTGGAACATTTCAGGCAAAGAAATAAGCAGGCGACCGATCTCCCACCAGAAACCGTTCATAGTGCGTATTTAAAACCTTGAATAATATTGTTTTGAAGTACTATTTCTTGTATATCTGTTTCTTTGCAACGATATTTATGTGCGAAAGAAAAGAAGACAAACACACGTTATAACACTCTTATACAAAGGGAACAAAACGATGAATGGAATAATAACTACTCAAATCGATTCCGTTTTAAGGTGGTCACAGTAAATGCGTTCTGTGTTGTGCAGTAATGTACACAGATTTACAGTTTAAAGGCTTTTCTTCATGAGTTCATGAGTTAAATGTGTTTTGTTCCAGTACAGACGCATTGTAAAAGGAGTTCTTAGTGTTTTATGTGGCGTTCACGTGCTCCTTGGGAACTCGGGATTCCGAATTGAAGTCGCGGTTCTGACTAGTTTCCCTTCATGGGCTTTTTATCTCGGAGAGTCTGGATTTGTATGTGACCAATGTTAAAACCACAGAGTTGGCTGCGTTCAATAGAGCTAACCAGTAAGTAATGTTAGCATAACCTAAGCTAAACGTTAGCTTGTTCTTTGTTTTGGAACGCTTTAGCTTCAGCTCGCCAACGTTACATCTTAATTGAACGGAGGTGTTGGGTCTTTTTGTGCAAATATGTAGCTCTCGTCTATAAAGAAGTGACAGTAAACCTGCTGCGGACGAAGTTATTGCTCGTAGACTATTACACTGTTTAGAGCGTGTCGTTATTTGTTTGGAATTGTCCCCATAAACTTGCCATATTATACTCATATTATACTCATATTATACTGATAACAATCGTGTCGTTGAGGTTGAATAATGCTTTTTTGTCTGTTTAGGCTGACAAAGAAGACGTTGAACTTTATGCTTTAGTTTCATGTGGAAAGGCTCAGGAACGACATGACACACGAGATAAATAATAACCATAAACCAGGTCAACACACTACTACATTTGTAACCACATAGAAACTAAAATGATCACTTTTTCAACACACAACATTCAGAATTTGAGCAGTGAGTGGCTAAACTGAGGACAAATCCAGAGTAAGAGCTCAAATCACATGCAAAAGTGGACAGCGTTGCTACAGTTCAACAACAAATACACAGTAAAACACAACAACTCTGCTAAAGATTTAGTTTTGTACCTGTAAACACCAGATAAACAACAGGAACGCTCACGTGGAATTAGCCTACTGATACAGACTTTCGGATCATACACCAATAAACTGTTTATATTTTATATTGAGGATTTCATGTCATTTATCACCCTCTGCTGTTAGCAAACAAGCTAGCTTAGCGCTGCACAGTCAAAACAACCGCTGAGAAACCACTTTCAGTTCACATTTTACCGCATAATTAATGTTATGGCAATTTCAGCTCCGTGGACAAAAATAAGGCAAAGAAAAGAAAAAGATAATAATGACCTTAATAATAATAACGACTCATTAAACTAAAATGGAGTTAAGGTCAATATATTTAAACTTCCTGTTTGTAATTGATGACATCACACTTGGAATTTAGCTTGCAACCACTGGGCCAAAACTTATCTATTGTAAAAAAATTATAATAATAATTAAAATTGACAAATAAAATTATATGAGAGCACTTTTATTTTGTTGAATTATCGTTCATGGGTCAAAAAAGTAGTTTATTTTGTGTAAATTATGCATAAACTTGAGTGATGTCACTTCCTACAGATTTGTCAATGTTTTCTCCACAAAATGCTACTTGATTGTTGTAAAACTATCATTTATATTTACAACAGGTACAAATACACCAAATAAAGTCAAAATTAGAACATCATAAAACCCTGTCATAAACCACCTTATGCGTTACATCAGCTGAATGGTTTAAAATCAGACATAATTCAATCGACACTAAAGTCCAGTGAGACGCTCTAGCTTGTTAGCGCTCTCATTAACACACTTTCACACTCATCTGACGCACACTCCAGCTTTACGATATAAACAACAAAGTGACACTCTTTTTTCCCTAAAATATAGCCTTTTTGTCTGTCGTTCTTCCCTGTGCTTTGCGTCTCCAGAGGACGACGCGCTGAACCTCCTCAGGCTAAAACGCTTCTCCTCTCACCTCCACATCAGATAATAGTGAGATAATAGTGAGATAATAGTGAGATAATAGTGAGATAATAGTGAGATAATAGTGAGATAATAGTGAGATAATAGTCAAGTACGAGGGACACAAACGGCTCCAGTGTGGCCTGAAGGGAGCGCTGCACTTTCACCTCATGCATAAACAGTAGCTGCAGGTCGTCCACTAATCTTTTCATCGCTTTCTTGTCAGTTGCTCCCATGAAAAGGGGGGCATAGCATGACAAAAACGACTTTCATGAGCTTAAACTAGTGTTAACTCATCATGAGCTTCATCAGAGTTCATCCGAGTGCACTATTCTTAAAACAGCCATCTCAAACAATATACATTTGGTTTTGTCTCTGGTCCTACCTTCTGTACCTTTGTTTTTTAATTGTTATTATGTATACATCCTTTTTGATTGATCTGTGTTTTTCTTTAATAAAAAAAAAAAAAATGAAGAAGAATGAGAGTGTCCACATGCTGTCTTATTCTAATTATTAAACATTTTAGAAAGAGCCATGTGAGTCGCTTTTTGAAGCGTCGGACACTTTCGGGATGTGAGCTGACTGGCTCTTCAGGGACATCATCCCGCTTCACGTTTGTGTCTGAAAAAGCTGATCTAAAGCTGTGCTAGTGGACAAAAATAAAATATCAACGCATGTGAAATCTAGTGATAACGGAAAATATTTGTGAGAGCCTTT
This sequence comes from Chaenogobius annularis, assembly GCA_015082035.1. NCBI lineage: Eukaryota > Metazoa > Chordata > Actinopteri > Gobiiformes > Gobiidae > Chaenogobius > Chaenogobius annularis. The sequence continues at coordinate 945,565 of BJKM01000156.1, forward strand.
TTTCAAGCCATTTTAGATCAATATTGCTATTTCTATGGTACTTAAACGCCTGCATCTTTTCTGTTGGTCGATGTTTAATGGCACCAGAAAAAGGTACATCAAAAACTTTTATTGAAGCCTTTCAAGCGTGCTATATTGCTAAGATTTACTAAGAATGATCTTGTTTTCCCTCAAAATACTTCATGTGCCATAAAACTGAATACTGACACTTTCACGTTGCATCTTAAACTGTGGATAAGGGAAAACCAAGTCCACTTTGAACTGGTCTTTGATTTCTTTCTGCGTTACTCGCCAACGGACAACAGATGGAAATGAATAAATAAAGGAAAGAAAACTGCAGTAAAATAAGAAATATCACTACTACTTTAGACTACTTTTGTGGCCCACCTTTTCCAATCGGTGTCTTACCTGTCTCTGATGCTGCAGGTGTCTGTCGGGTGAAGGGAGGGCGACAGGGGGCGCCGTCTCCTGGAGGTCCCCTGAGCTCTGGGCCAAACTCAGCCTGTCGTCTCGCTCTGCGTCGCCCTCTGTCTGCTCCACCACGCCCAGCTCCGAGATTCCCTCTAGCCTCTCGAACTGCGACAACAAAACAAGACGGGCCAGGAACGTTACACGATGTCGTTTCATCTAAATAACACAATAAAAAGCAATGACGAACAAAATGTTGTGATATCGTATCGCCAAAAGCTCCATGGTTTTGTTGCAGCAAACAAAACAGAGGAAACTTCATAGACCATGCGTAGTGAGGACTGTAGTAACTTGTTTGTTGTTGATGTTCTGATACTGGTTAGCCATCACAGCAGGGTGTCGGCTCAGGACAGGTCAGGAGCTTTATTGAATCACACAGGTTGCTTCTTTCCTTTCTCCTTCTCTGGGTCTTCTCTGATTCCTCCCTGATCAAATGGCTCCCCATCAAATCGCTGCATACACCCCATTTTCAAAGCACGTGAGGTCAAAGCACATGGAATAGACATGAAATTAAAGGACGCCCGCTACTGGAGATTCCACAAACTACAAATGCATGTAAACATCAATTGGACTGAGATGACAGCAAACAAACAGGACCCACCGGGTTCTACAGAGAGTCCTTTGTACAGCGCCCCCAAATTTGTGGGGAAATTTGACCACTAGTTGTCTGGACTGTCCTGGGGCAAGGCTGGTATGGTAGCGTAATGAGACAAACCTCAGGTCCAGGGTGGTGCTGAATCATGGGCTTGGAGACCGGGTGAGAGGGTGACAGGAGAATGGGATGCAGCACATCTGGGTTCAGACAGTCGCACCTTCTGAGTTTGCCATCAACACGGATCAGGCAGGAAGATCCGTCGTATGCAGGAGACAATGTTAGTAGTTTGCTAGTGGGGGAGAGTTGCTTACAGGCTATCAGCAGGATCACGTGCTACGAGAAGCTCTCCGCCCGTGCCTGTCTCAGGAGAGCTAACTCAGCCTCATGGTAGTTGTCAGCAGTGTATCATCAGCCACCCCGTGTAGCTTCAGTGCTGTGGCATCTATGTCTTGATACATTTTAAACTGCTGAAATGCAGGCACAGGTGGTTCAGATGAAATTGCGGTCAAGCCGGAAAACGCTGTAGCTCCTCTGTCTCTTCTTTGACTGGACTCACTGGCTTCTTTGGCCACATGCCGGATGGGTGTAGGAGAAAGGAGGGTAGTTGCACCACTGTTTTCCCTCTGGGGATGTCGTCGGCATGGTTTGAGGCAAACTCGATGTAGTGCCAGGCGCCAGTGTCCGTCAGCTCCTGTATCTCTGCTATTCTTGTGCCGACAAACACTTTGTGTCTGCAGGAGTCAGACTGGAGCCAATTGAAGACTGTGGTCAAGTCAGTCCAGTAAACTACAGCTTGGATCTGGACTGTGAGCTTTTTGATCAAAACTGAAGCTAACTGTGCTCCTGTCAAGGCTCTACAAAGCTCAACTGGGGGGATGGAGAGCTGTTTCTTTGGGGCAACTCTGGACCTGGCAGCTAAGAATGCCACCTGCACCTGTCCTTCACCACTTTTGGCCGCAGGTACGCTACCGAGCCATACGCACGTTCGGACGCATCACAAAAGATATGGATGGTCCTGCTGCTATTACTACAGTCCATGTCACGGTTGGTGTAGCATATCCCATAGCCTCCAGGCGTGGCAAAGATCTTCAGGGAGGTTAGGGTCATCCCATCCTCTTTTCTTGTCCCACAGACGTTGCACAATGACCTTAGCGCTGGTTGTGTAGGGAATGAAATATCCCAGGGGATCATACTGCTGTGCCAGAAGGCGGTAGATGTTCCGCATGGTAATCTCAGGATACACACCGCTTATAGCAGTGTGTCAGACTTGCATTGCCACAGGAGACCAAGCGTACGCTCTTGAGGGTCTGCTGTTTGCTGTGTGAACTAGAGAGTACTGTTTTTCAGAGCAAGATTCTTTGGGCAGGTGTTGGATCACTGCAGGAATGTTGCTGACCCATTCTCTTAGCTCGAATCCACCCTGCATCAGTCGTGTGTGCAGGCGGTCGACAAACTGCTTGGCTTATTCTGATTGGAGACTCTGCAGGTAGTTATCAATGTAAAAGCAGTGCTCTACGGATAGAGGTGTATCTTCCTTTGGTTCACTGTGCCTTTGGACATGAGTCTGGAATGCGAAGGTGGCACAGCATAGGCTGCACGTTGTGCCAAATGGAAGCACCTGCCACTCATAGATGGCCAGGTCTATGTTCAATTTAACATCGCAGAAATGGTTTGTCCTCTTTCAGAAGGTGAACCTGATGAAACATTCCTTTCACGTCACTGCTGATGGCCACTGCTCTTGTCCACTCCTCCCTCCTGTGCGGACGTGTTTTCCTCTGCTCCCGCTGCTGCCTGCTACTTTTGCCTCTCTCGTCGTGTTTTTTCTCTTTTTCTCTCTAAATCACAGTGCGCTGGGTCACCTGTTGTTCTCCGGAATAATGAATCTAATTGATTGGTCTCTGAGTGCATTGGATAAAGTTTTTTCCCAGAGGAAAGCTTCCCCGGGAGAAGCAACCTGTCCCGACGGGACGTCCCCTGCGGGGTACGTTCAGTACTATTTGAAGAACTGATCAAGCTGATCGCACACAGAGGACCAGAAACGATTGGATTATTTGATCGTAAATCATTGATCAACAAAATGTATAAAAGTACTTATTCTCTTCTCGCCTTGTATCTCTCTCCCTTTCCTTATCTGGGCCCGGGCTGGGAGCAACAGGCGTTCAAGGCTGTGCTGAAGACGCAGACACTTACACAAACAAGATTTGGCCTTCACTCACCGTCTGCACATCCCACATCCTAATCTTTGTGTTATCTTGTTTGTGTCCCTGCCCAATCCACTGAAAATATCCATCACGTTGACCTCGTGTAATGTACTCAATATGTGTTGTTTATCATTGTATGCTTATTGCTGAAACTGTTTTCATTTTCCAAGAGTTCAAGTACCGAGTAGGCGCTGCGCGAAAGCGAGCCCCCGGTGGCCGGTGCTCTTTATGCATGTCTCTCATGTCGCATCTGTCACCAAGTCACGTTCCTATGTTGTGAATTTGTTCATTGACAATGGCAATAAATATATCCTGATTCCTGATTCCTGATTCCCACTGGGTGGAATGGGTTTGACGTATCCAGCTTCAATGAGTTTGTGGATCTCTCTGGTATAGATGGCTATTTGGATTCTCTAGGTTTCTCACGAGACCCACCTCCTTCGAGGGATGAAGTGGTGGGAGATGCCGTTCCCACAGTAGTGGCATACCTGTTAACTCATCCACCATTGCTCTTGTGGTCTTCTCCTCCAGCACGCAAACTGCCTCTGCATCCTGCCTTGACCTGATTATCAACTGCTCGCTCCAGTATGGCAAAATATCCAATTGGCAGTTTCTCCACATATTTACGGAGCTCAATTTCTGGAGGGTTGCAAACGGTGAAAAGGCAGTGCTGTGAGGGCAACTGGAGTAGGTGGCTTGTAGGGCCCAGCAGCGGATGGGCATCCTTGATAGTAGGCAGTGGAATGTCTGCTGACTCAACGGGTTTACTGCCAAGGAGAATGGTGGTAGTTCTCTTGTCGTTCTCTTGACTTGTAGTTGGAGTGTTGGCTCTTAAATGGAACTGGTCTCTCTCTGGCTGGGTTACTGTCCAAGCTCGTGTATTGCAGGGTTGGACTGGGATAATGAATGGGGTTCACAAATCTGTTGAAGTTGGCTCTTAGGTCATGTGGTAACTTAGCTAAGAGGCGAGAGACATGTAAGCCACACTCAAGTTCAATCCAACCTGGGCGTCCCAGTTGGTACAACGTCACAATCAGGGCTCGGACCTGAAGACCGAATGACTTGAACGCTTTAATGCCTCCATATCTTATGTTGAGCCCATCCACCAGATCAGAGATCCTCTTCAACGCGAGCTGCTGGGCTTGGCCATACATCTCGGTGAGTGCTCTAATAGTGTCTGTGAACGGGCACAGACTGTTGCTGTAGGAATCGGCGATAAGCAGCACCTCCCACATTTGAGATAATCTGTGAGTATCTGAAACTTAAAGTGCTCTGAGGCATCAGATGGCAGTAAGTTGTCTAGCACAAGTTTCACTCTAGCAAACTCGTGTAGGTCTGCTGACTTGAAGTCTGGGATTGATGGCTTTGGTCCATCAGTAAGCCTCTGGAGCCACTGCCCTGTTGGAGGGAAGTGGCTATGTGGTGATGGATGTGATGGTTCCGGTAGGTCCTCCCTGTGTCTCCTCTCATATCCACATGCGGAACGGTAGTCATCAGGGTAGTCTCTTACCCTCTCACACCCACAGCAGTGGCCGTCTGGAGCCGGAACTGTCCTATTTGATGATGGGATGGAGCAGGATGACTGTACTTTGGGTAACCAAAATGGCGTGGGGCCGTCGTCATTGTGGGAAGAGCTGGAGGGTCTATCGTGACATGCGACTCCGCTTGATCTGATAATCCTGTCTCGTACAGGCGCCGTCGATGGCTCTCCTCTGAAGCATCTCGATCGACAAGAGGAGCAGGAGAAACATTTCTGATCATCGGTTGGACACTTACCTGCTGACATGGGCTCTGCGAGCCACTGGTTGGTGTCTGCTGGATCGTAGGTGCTGGTGCGGCAGATGCTTTGTCCTGTGGCCTGAGCTGCTGGGAGGAAAGTGCGGGAGTGCTGCGCAGTAGGTCGACAAGGCGTTGGACATCTCTGCTCCGCTGGTCAGACTCATTTCGACCGACAAGAGGAGCAGGAGAAACATCTCTGGTCAGCCGCTGGGCACTTACCCGCTGACGTGGGCTATGCTGGCGCCTGGGGCCTACCAGCAGCTGTAGAGGCCATGTTAGCCAGCCTCTTCGAGGGCGTTCCCCAGCAGGTTCTCTTTCATGTGGCCTGAACATATTGACTGCAGTGTTGGCTCGTATCCGCTCGAAGGACCAAAATTGTAGTGAGGACTGTAATAACTTGATATTCTAAATGTTTGGATACTGGTTAGCCATTACCGCCAGTGTTTCTTCTTCCTTCGCTCAGCACTCTCGAACCTTCCGAGAGTGCTGAGGATGTCTTGGTTCTGTTTTTCCTCTTTATGGTGGAAGTTATTAACTGTACTGCTCAAAGTCAGAAGAAGTCTGAAAAGATCAGGATCATCGCTAAAGCCGCAGGAAGCTACCTTTGAACAAAGGATCCGGAGTTCACAAACTAACTTTCCCCCCCGGCGGAACGGGTATAGCTAAGACATATACTTTGAAGACATACAACTACAGAAGACATACGGCTGCAGTGGGTGGCGGTGAATGCACCTTTCGGCTGCCAACCGCCATTGAAAACAACACAACAACAAAAGAATAAAGTCTAAAGAAAAATGTCTAGACTGAAGTGTGAAGTTGAAAAGAATGGAGTCTAAAGAATAAAGAACAAAGTCTAAAGACTGTCGTTAATGTAACACTATGGATACCAACCACCATAAAACACCACCAAAGAAAAGAGAAGTGATCTATCTTTAAAGATGTCATTTATGATGACATCAGAAAAGGGCTGCACACACTCCCTTGAGGGATTCCATTTTCTACCTCATATAAACCTCAGAGTAAACTGTGCCTACACTGGTTTGAATTCGTCGTCTAGACAAGAAACTCCTTACCCAGTTAAACAACTTTCCTTTCACACCACACTCACGCACTTACGAAGAAGCCCTTCCTTCCAAACTATATCGTATGTTTTCTCCACATCAAAGAGTATTGCACTGATTTTTTCTCTGTTAGTCTTCAATTCAATTCAATTCAATTTATTTTTGTAACGCCCAATATCACAACAGGCTACTACGCGGGGGCAGCAGTCCAAGCAGGGACTCCCAGACTTCCCCCTCCCCAGACAAGTTACACGTTAAGGTTGTGAATTGTTAGGACAAAAATGTGCTTAGTGGTGCTCAAACTTGTCCCACGCGGGGTAAGGTACACTTTATTGTCGTCGTATTTTGTCGCTGAGCGCCACAGTGAGTGACCCTGCACTAATTTTTTGGTGGAAACCAAAGTAAACCCATCTGGACACAGGCAGAACATACTCCACGTGGAATTAAATTCAGGCGGCGAGAGAGCCACCCGGAGAATTTCTGTTGACATTAGCGCTGGGTGGACATGAGCAACATTAGCATAGCAGAGCATTTATAACTGCAGAGGCTCAACCGCTGTGGAGGAGCAGGTTCACAGACAGTGACTGGACAAAAAGGGCAAATATGATGCATTCTTTGTATAGTTATTGGCCTTTACACATGGTCTTGAGTACCTTTACTTTGGTAAAAATGTTTTTACACAAAACAATATCAGTTTGTCATAGCCTTGGGAGATGCCAAAGTAATTGAGCTTGGGCTCCCTCTACTGGCTGCAGAGGGAACAGTACACACAGTTTAAAATAAATATTTCAAGCTAGCCTCGGACTTCCTTGTGAAAGCATGCAGTTGTAGTCATTGTGATTTGAAGGCAGAAATTAGTCTGTTGATGATTTATGGACTTCAAAAAAGTAAGATTCTCAGACCCATGTCACGGATCAAGAAAATATCACACATCAGGGAAATTCAGAATAGAGTGATTTTGTCGGTCGGAGGGGGAGAAAAATTTCTAACCAGGATTGATCCATCGACTGTGAATGAAGCGAAATGCAACTCCAGCTATGTTTTCAATTCCACATGTTCTTTACTTTGGGTTTTTGACTCATCAAAATCCAACAGTTGTAATATACAACTATGGGACTAGCCATATTGGATTTTTTTTCTTAAGATTTCGATAATCGAACCCACAACACTGCGGTCGGCTGCACTTGGAGCCCGGCACAAGTGCGCTGCGCCACAACCACCCGACCACGGGCAGCAACATATTCGATAATCTAACTCGATTCTGAAATCTTTCACAGTTTCCAAGCAGGAATTCTGAGACAGAAGGATGTCCCAGTTTAAACTGAGTCAGAACTGACCTCTGAGCATGACTGGAACACACATACAACAAATGCTTCTCTCCATGGCGATTTATAATGACTAAATAGACAAACTAGACATGACTCCAGTCTGGTGTCTGACCTCTGGCTGGGCAGCGCCCTCTGCTGGCTCCTCCCGGTGTCTGCTCCTCCACTGGGCGAGCGTGGCCCTGAGCTTCATGTACAGGATGATGGTGTTCCTCCTGAAGAGCCGGAGCTCTTGGTGCAGGGCCGATCTCTCCTGAGGCCAGCTCGAGTCGTGAGTCTGAAGCCCAGGCAGCTGCAGACCGCCGCGCTGGGCCTCGGCGCGCAGACGTTCGTCCTCCTGGCAACAAACAAAACATGTCTTACAGTTAAATACATCAGTAAGTGCATATGAAGCTTCTCTGGGTTTTTAAAATGTGGACACCTTCACTCAACAGACTAGTTTTGATCATTTCACTGTTGTTCAGCTTTCAAAATGCATTATAAAAGCTTTGTTTTCAGCTAGTGCCTAGTGTCCTTTGCTGGTACTTTATTTATTTAGTTCCGGAGGTATATGTCAGACACGTAATTAAAGGAACCACAAATGCTCAGGTTTCCAGAGTAGGGTGACCAGATTTAGAAATTTTAAAAAATGGGCCTCACATCGGGTTGAGGGTAAAGTACATTAATATGCAACCTAGTCCAGAGTAGTTTAAAACACCTGAACAATGGGACCTACGATGAAGCTTTATGTAACCAGAAAGACTTATTTCTGTCAGTTACTTGTCTGTTACAGATACAACTACACGTTTATTCTCCCCATAGAAACATTCTTTCATCCTTCAGTGCCACTGTCAGGAGCAGAAGTCGACACCCACCCTGTAGTGCAGCGACACCCATCTCCAGATCTTTTGAGGATGGCTGGGTCAGGACTGTCGTAGCTGGAGGATTGTACCGACGGTGCATGTTTTGAGTTGACGGGGGAAACCTGAGCCCGGAGGAAACTCACCCAGACACGGAGAGAAACATGCACACTCCAAACAGAAAGGTCCAGTCAAACCCAGTCGACCTTGCGCTGAGGTGAGTGTGCTAGCCACTCAGCCTCTGATCTCATCCAATCAAACAAGCCATGCACACAGTATAAAATGCAATCATTTCCCCTCCTGAATAATGCATAATACAGGACTTTAGTCTGCAGTACCTGCGTGAGCACGAGCGCCATCTCCTCTGAGCTGGATTTGAGTCTTCGATCTGGGTCCAGTCTGAAGTGAACGTCAGAGACCGAAGAGTCCCGGATCTGAACCCAAAAACACATGAGTCTAGTTAAAGCAATTCTTGATTTTGGAGCACGACAGTCTGAACAATTTCAAAACCCACCATAGACCTATCGAACAATAAAACCTTCAAGAGCTTGGCAGATGATAGTGTGAAGACTAATATCCAAAACGCTGTGGTTTTCAGTCCAAAACAAGCGTTTCAAACTTTTGGAGAAATGTTTTAATATCTTAGCAGTTTATAAAAGTTCAGAAACCGGTAATAAAGTACTAAAGTTACAGTTCTTGAGGTCATTACTTTCAAGGTTTCAAACTTGCAATATCATTTATATTATTATTTACTCATTTGGAAAGTCTTTGGGGGGAAAGAATCATGAGAAATGTACTTCCAGAACCTTGTGTATCTCCATCCAACAAAGTACGTTCAAAATCACAAAATATAACACGGTAGTTAGTTCTTCAGCTACAAATATCATCTTTCTTTGCATTCCAAAATCACCAAATCAGAGAAAAGAATCCTTTCATAACTCATTCACTCGTTGCTATAACGGCTAAGCTCCTGACCTGAAACAAAACATCTGCTTTTAATGAGATTTGGTGTTGAACTGTCAAATTTGTCCTGACCCTGGTGCACCTCCTAAACCCCAAAGTCGCAGCTAATCCATTCATCCATTCATTCATTCATTCATTCATCCCACCAGGGCAAAATAAGCACAAATACGATCTGCCCATGCCATAATAACAGTGTGATCATTATTATGTAACAGCTGTAGTCAGGGATTTCTCTTCGGACACGAGGAGCATGACACAGCGATTATGAATGCGGGATTATCGTAAGAGAGGATTGGATGACTTGCTGATTCATTGCGGGGACTTTGCAGGAGATAAAACTGGCCTCTTTACGCGTTTAATTTGATTTCGGAGGTTCGCCGGGAATCACGAAAACAGTTGAGTATCGGGAACGTAGGAAATGTGGAGCTTTTAACACGTTCCAACTACAATAACCAGTAAACCAAATCCCCTGGACACTCTTAGGTTGGTAATAGTCATGTATTTTGCACAGAACAGAACTTTGGGGGGCTGGGACAAAAGCCTTGTATGGGCCCCCTTCAAATGAATGTCCCAAGCTGTATTTAAAAGGTCAAATGCAACTTTATTCTCAACTAGTCTGTCTGTTACGAAGGAGGCGCTCATATTTGGATTCACGCTAAGCTAATCAGAGCGCTCCTCTTGTGGCGACTGGAGATGCAGACTCTCTGTACAAAACCTCCAAAAAAGAGCCCCCCAGAACCTCGCCCCGCACACCTCTGAGGTCCTATGACATTCCCACCCCGTCCCCTGTCTACTCCCCTGTACATATAGTTCAATAAAGTTCTATCCGCAGGAACACCAGATGACGTGAAAGATGCAACACTAACCTCTGCCCTGAAGGCCAGCGCCCGGTGGTATTTAGAGAGTCCCGGGACGCAGCGCTCCTGAGCTAGGCGCCACTCCAGCTCGTCCCTCGAACAGGACTGTGGTGGGAGGAGGGGGGGGAGGAGAAGGGGATGAGGAGGGGAGACACCGGGGGGGGGTGGCGTGTTATGAATGTGAAAACAAACACAGAAAGAACAAACCGGTGAGGGGGAGCGTGGTGTCGGACGGGAACAAATGACAAACTGAACACAGAGAATGCTGAACGCTGAAGGGCTGCACAACAGACAAAAAGACAAAATGGACTGTTCGGAAGAAGTTAGTCATATTTCAAATCGTTGTTGTGTGTTATTTTATTCCACGTGCGGTTGTCTACGTGTTGTCAAGAGTACATCCATTTGACACTTGTTTTCGATTGCGAGGGAAAAGGCTTCAAGCTGGATTTGGAAACCACATGCTTCATACTAGTTCTTATACAGCTCAAGATTAATTCTAAAACTGTTCAGAAATGGTCAAAACGTTGTCCTTTATATATAATTGTTTGATCACTTAATTGCTTAAATTAGTATTTACTTTCGATACGGTTTATAATATTGATTTTTCTGATTTTTGATACGCTTGGCAACTCTTATCGGCCTGGAAAAATAGGTTCTGGATCTGAGAAGGACTTCAAAATAAATGTTGTAACAGTCATTTTTCCATATTTTGGTGAAAAATGACAAAGGGTATTTATTATTAGTATAACTTTTTTTAGAGCAAATAAAATAAGCACGACTAATGTATGTCCAACTACCAATCCTTAGAGAAGCACCATTTAGAGGTTATAATGTTTAAAGTTCATTCACGTTACGTTAAAAGGACGCAATGGCAGTATGCAGATGTGCTCAATTTGGCGGTAGGTGTTTCTATATATTTTTGGAGGATCCTGATGACAATAGTTAAGACAATATGACGTCCCTCAAACCGAAAGCATTAAAATACCTCTTTAAACGCGTTAGCTGAGTTTATATCAGACAAATCTGAAAGTCTGTCAAGTTAAATCACAAACGTTTAGAAAATATCTCCTTTTTAAAAATTGTAATCAACTCTTTTGTACCATTTTAACTAAAAACTATCAAATTGTGTTATTATCTTCCAAAACAACATTCACAATATATCTGAATTCCACATACTGCCCACCCCAATTGACAAACACGTTTAGGAATAAAATTAGCTTATAAAAACCCCATTCGGGCTAACTGTAATTTACACAGACTAATAAATACATATTGTGCAGCCTCGATATGCAAAGGGTAAACTTAAATCCAAAAACGTACGGGGGATTCTACAGAAGAAAGAAAAGCGCAAACAAAAAGACCAACTTAAAAACGACAGCGAATGAGAGGGACGAGAAGAGCACGAGGACCAGGATGAAGAGGATAATGGGCTGAAACATCTGTCGGTGCATGATGAAGAAGGAGGAGGAGAACACAGGGGGGTGGGCACACGGAGGGGAAACCCGGGGGGGAGGGGAAATGCAAAAGAGTCGGTTATGAAGCGCATGCGATGGAGGTTTAAGTCCAAAACAACAGTAAAACAGGAACCAAAACGCCACAGCTAGCGCGCGAACAGGCTACCGGCTAACAAGCTAACAGGCTAAACGACGCAAGCCGTGCACAGCCGCGAGTGGGACAAGTGGTCGAAGCTCTTGAGAGTGCATCCGGAGGCCAAGAGATGCACGCTGTATTGGCATAATACAGGAAGTAACAAAGGTGTTCACACGTCCCACAGCATGAATGTGACAATGTGGTTATTTATTCGTAGTTTCGACATTCACCGAAAGGGATGACACAGGCATTTCAGTCAAAACACTGCGTGAAACTCAAATAAAAGACGTGTTGACTTCAAATAAAGTCAATGTCATATTTGGATTTGGCGTTAATCTTTGTTTAAATGTGACAGTGTTGTAGAAATTGAGACGTTGTGACTGGCTGCATTAACGGGGACTTATTATGCATGTTTTCACCTACCCCCTATCCCCGCCCACATCCCTGTACTCAGTTGTGATTATTTGTATAAACCTGAGATCCCGAGTGGCGCATGTGGACCTCTAAAATGTCACGTAGACACTTTTCAATAATTAAAAACAGTGAAATGTTACCATGAAGAGGCGGGGCTTAACATTTCTGCGGTTTAGAGCAGGAAGTCAATGGACCTGTTTCTTTCACTAAGACGTTTTAGATCAATATTGCAGTTTACAATGGACAAATGAAATAAAATGATGATCTAATGTTACAGTTCAAGTATTTGGATAAAAGCAAATAAAAAATGCAAAAACAAGTATTAAATAAAATGCTTTATTGCTGGACTTAAAACTATTATATTGAGTATTGACAACAAGGAAGTCGAAACCTTTCATTTTCAAATCTACTACTTTAATAAAAATGACATAATACATATTTATAGTCAACATTATATTGTTTTTAGTCCAGAAATTAAACATGTTTCTTTTTGTTTTGCTTGTTTTTGTGTTTCTATTAATTATTGTGAAATAAATGCCATTATTACGTGCAATTAGATCTTGCTGAGCCTGCATCCCATGTTATTTTCTTTGGTGAATGTACTAAAATCATGCTTAGTTAGCTGCCGCATTGTGAAGGAAAGTGTTATAAGGTTTTGTCATTAGTCGCTGAAGTTTGTGTGGTTAGTTTGAGGTCATTCCACCCAGCTTCACCCGCACTAACAAGCAAAGATCTGTGAGGCAGAGAAGGAGCAGCGCACGGACAAGATGTGAACATGAAGCAGCTCAAGTCAGCTCTACCCTTCCACACAGAACACAAACTGCACCACAAGTAGTTAGTTTGATCCTTTAGGAGCTCCAACATGGCTGACCGTCATGCAGAGATCAACATAATGAACCTAATTTGGAGGCTGGAGACGGAAAGGGCAGAAAGCAGGAGGCAAGTCAGCTTCTTCCAACACTCAGACAGAACCTTTCTCCTCTGCAAAATTAAAACATCATGAGTCAAGGACTAAATAAAATCATCTTTTCCATGTGACTTTACATGGATAATGTTCTTTTATTCAGTCAGTAGTTTTAGTAGCTTCATCTGGCGGTTGGTCAGATGGACAGAACAAGCTCCTCAGATGAGCTGTGAAACGTCTTCACTCTTAAACCTTTCTTCCAGATGACAGAAGTTTATTTTGCTTTGGTATTTGTTTGATTCATTATTTAAGTGATAATTATATGTTCTGCTTCTTCACACTTTATTCATTGTTATTGCATTTTTAGCCTCTGCAGAGATTCCACTTGCATTAAGTTGCTCTGTCGGCCGCTCTTTGCAATTGCGAGGAAAATCAATGTGGAAATATGTCAGAAGATTACATTTCATACTGCTCTGAAAACAGATTACAATATATCATGAATGATATGATATGGCCCTAATAGTGGGGCCTATCAAGTCTCTGGTTTAGTCTTTTAAAAATACGCCTGCAAAAATGTATCTTAGGAATGATTTCACTATAGCCACGTTTCGACCGGCCCTGGCGCTGCAGGCTGATTCACTTTATAGCGGTTCTGAACGACGTGAGACGAGGCTAAAGCTAGCAACAACTTTTTTTTCTGCATTTGTTTTGCTTCTCTTGGGTTTGGATATTGTTTGATGCATTTGCGCTGGAAATGTATGTTTTAGTCCTCAACGCAAGAGACCGCTCAGCCCACTAGTTTCAAACCCAGCCCTCCTCCACACCATTCAGCCCTTCAGCTCACGCAGCCCTCCTCCACCCCAGCACCACCTTTACAGAGTTTAGTTTTTCTTTCATGTTTTATTTTCACCACCAGTGTCTTGGCTCCGGGGGGAGATCCCTGTCACATCCTGCTCTGCACCTCCTGCGCATCGCTCATCGTTCCCTCCAGGGGTCCAAGCGCCAAACCTATATATTAACAATGATATATATATATATAGTACATCTTAATATATCGTTGTTAATTATTCATCATTCATCATCTATTGAATATTCGTTTGAGTTTGTCCAGGTTGAAGAGCAGTGCATCATAAACAGGGTCTGTATTTTTGTCTTATCTGTTTGTCGTTCCCCTCTCTCGCTCTCTCTCTCTGCGTTCTTATCTTGTCCAGCGCCAAAGCATTTCGCGGGCCAAAAAAGAGACGGACCGCTCTGGGAGCTCGGACCACTTTGGATTGCCTAAATGGACCGGTACAATTGACTTATAACAGAGTGAACGGAGACACTTTCGGACCGTTCTAACCAGTCGAAAAGTGCACATTCTAACACGAGCTGAGCCATGTGGAAGAAGCTGCCAACAAACAACTAGTACAACTACTACTACTACTACTACTACTACTACTACTACGCTTCACTCACACAAGCACTCCACTCTCCAACCCACTGAACTCTCTTTTCTTTTTCCTGCCAAAGCACAGCCGCAGCAGAAGCAGAAGCAGACAGTGAGGGTGGGTGCAGATGTGGAGATGCAGATGTGGATGCGATGGCGCTCAGTCGCTGGTGGTCGGTGGTTGGAGGGGGAGGGGGAGGGGGGTCGAGGGTGAAAGGGGGTGGTGCCCGAGGGTAGAGCTGGGTGGCATTTTGGTGGAGCTTTGTGACCCTAAGACCGGCTGTGCATGGGATGTGTGTTCGGCTACAGATGTCAACATGTTTTAGAACAATGAACTCAAGCGTCCTATGGTTGAGCCACGATTGGTTAGTTATTGACTTGAAATGAAAGATTTGCAAGTCAATTAAGCAAACAGGAAATAGTTTAGACTGATGCTTGCCTGTAAACAGTTTGGACCCCATTGACAATGATAATACTAATACATAATCATAATATATTCAAACATTTCAAACGTACAAAAGAAACAAGTAAGAAAGGCCGAATATGAAATCAGAATTAAATATTCAATGGACAAAATAAGTAATAATAATTGAGTATATTTTTATTGTCTTGAAATAAGATTTGCCAAAGAAACAAGTTCTCTCAAGTTCGCTTATTTCAAGTGAGAAAATCTTATTTTAAGACAGTCAAAATACTACTTAATTCAAGCACTTATTCAATTATTATCTTATTTGCTTTCTTAACATTTCTTGTTAAAAAAACATCATGGCCTATAAAGATAAATCCATATATGTAAACCTCTGTTTTGCGTACAGCCCTTACCTGGAAGTCCGTGCCCAGGTCGCGTCCAAACGTTCCTATGGGAGAATCCCGGGACATGGAGGTGACTGTGGACAGGAAGCTGCTGGACTCGGTGAGATTCGGCATCGGAGAAAGATCGTCTGTCCGGTCTCTAAATGCCTCTCCGACATGCTCCAATTTCTCCATAAAAATGTGCAACTCCGTCCGAAACGCCTTCATCCGCGTGTTTATGGTGTCCAAAACTTGCGTGTCGGGTTTGGCGGTTGAAGAACTGCTAGCGTCTGTAGCTTCTCCAGTTGTCACTACCAATCTTCCTTCGTAAACCAAGCTATCCGTATCAGTTATAAGTCTATCCACAGTTTTTCCCAACCTGTCTGCCTCCCGTTTTACATTACTAAAAGATTCCCTCTCCTCCCTCCTACGATTCGCTAACTCGATAGCACTTAGCTCGCTACCTTCTGAAGGCTTGATGCTACCAAATCCGGATGTTGTACCCGTTTTCTCAAAAAGATCGTCAGAATCGCTCTCTCCGCCGATGGGGCCCTCTCGTTTAGGCTGTAGCAGCAGTAGCCGGTTAGCTTCCTCCTCTTCCGCTGCCTGATCCGCATCGCTATCCCTTGTGCTAGCTGCGTGCGTCCCTATGTTAGCCGCCAAATCGTAGCGCTGGACGTTGGAGAGTAGCACGCGGTTTTCGTACTGCAGCTTCATGACTTTGCCGCTAAGTTCGTTTATCTGTATCCGAGCCGACTTTAGCTCTTCCATGATTAGGCTAGACCCGTTCCCGCTTTTGAACAAACCCGCCTCACCGCTTTCCTCTCCCACTGCGCTACTCCCGCTAGGCCCAAACTTAAATCGATTCAATTCGGACGTTAGCTGCCGATTGTGATCTTCGATTTCGGATATCGATCTTCTTAAAAGCTCGGCCTCTTCTTCCACGAACTGCAGGTGGCGCCGCAGTTCGCTCGCCGATTCCAGCGCATCTCCCCCGTACGGCGAAGACGGCATGCTTGAAAACGGCTCGCGACCGAAACAATCGCGTTCATACTGGCAGCGGATGTCCTCATTTTCAGAACGCAAGCTACGGTTCTCAACTTCCAGCTCCACGATCTTCCTGCCCAGGATGTTAGCTTCCTCCTCGACGAGCTTGAGGCGTAAACGCAGTTCGGCTTCCCGCGTGGAGTGAGGGCCGCCCCCGGCGCACTCGGCTAGCGGTAACGGACTGTCCACGTCCCCGTAAACGGACTTGTACTTCTGCAGTTCCTGTTCAACTTCGTCCTTTTCGCGGCTGAGTTTCGCCATCTTCTTCCTCATCAGACTGGACTCTTCCTTGACGAACTGCAGCTGACAGCGAAGGTCGGCACTGTCCTCCTAAAAATAACACGGAAAACGGGGTCAGTTCATTGCTATGTTCTTAACACTGCCTTGAATGTAGAACTCCGAAAGAACTGGAGATCCAACAGAATCAGCAGTGTATTAAAAGGCGATTACAATGTATGTGCGAAGATGGAAAGAGTATACATTTTGAGTTTTTCATTTATTTGTTTTGCTAAACCCACAACTGATAAACTTTTTTTTTAACTGGATTTTTGGGAAGAGCCTATGGGGGAATTTAGTTAAACTTGTGAAACAATAGATCCCAGCTTGAAATTGGCTAATGCCTAATCAAAAAGAAGAAAGAACGCATCAAATAATATCTTAATTAAATATTAGCTAATGTGGAACAACTCTAAGCGGTTCAGTTGTATAGTTTGATTCCAGATTTTGATTAAGTCCTGATTTCTCATTTGAATATATATGAATATACAGTTAAAGTTGCACTATGTAACTTTTCAGGTTGAGGTTCCCCTAGAGGTGACGCAGATATTGAAATGGAAATATACAAGATAATATGTTTTGGAGCCACGCAAACTGTTGAAAACTCGCAGGCAAAAACAATGTACATTTCCCTGGAGACAAGCAGGTGGCAGCAGTGTTACATCCTGCACCTTTAAGACTCGTTTGGGATGCGTTTCGGCCATGGTCCTAGATTTAGTGTCTAAAATAAACTGCGTACAGACACATCGTATTCACCTGGTTTGTGGACTTCTTGTCTTTGAAACTGTCTCTTCCTCCTCGCCTCCGCTGTGCCATCTGCAACGAACACAAGGGATCAAAGTCAGTTCCAACTACAGCCAAAATTAGTCTAGCATTACAATGCGCGCAGAACAATGAATGAATCGACGTGAAGATGAAGATGCTAGCTTGATTGCTTGAGTCGGCCCATGATGGTACGTTCAAATTATCATTCTGTTCTCAAAATGTTTGGAACATTTCAAGCCAATGTTAGCAACAAAAAAAAAAAAAAGAGAGAAACTATCTTCATCCAACCGACAAACCAACTGAATCTACATTGTGTGCCCACTATTTAATACACACAACGACAACTAAATCCGGCTCATAATGTAAATACTACTTTTTTAACGTTTTGAGTTCAATGGAATCACAAATGGCACAAGAACCAATAAAAGTTACGTTTCCATAAAAAAATCTGCCCTAAACAAAGTGGTTCGATGGTGAAAATGCATGATATTGATAAGGTCGCACGCTCGCACTTACAGGTCAAAGTGCTTGCTGAGTTGAATGTTACCGTTCGGGTGGGAGGCGGCCCCGTTTGCGCATCTGAGTCAGCAACGTCCCACTGTAAGTCTGGAGAACTCTTACATAATGCACGACAGGTCTACACCGGCTCCACCAACGCAAAGGTAAGTGTTTCCGAATATGAGGTGAGGCAAACAAACCAAACTGTGTGTCAAACATGCGACGCAAAGATCAATAACGGGTGAAGTACATTGGAGGAGCAAAGGAACAGAATTTAAAAAGGTTTAATCACTTCAGCTTTGAAAGAGACTCATGTGAGGCTCATTCTGCTCTCTGAGTGGAGAAGCGACTGACTTGAGAACCGAATTGGAACATCAACAACTTGTCTACGCTTGAATAAATCAGCATGAATTGTTATCAGTGCAAGCGGGATTTGACTTGAACGTGTTTACCTCATTTCTGGGGTCGCGGACAGATCATGGTCATGACATTTGAAAGCAAAATCCTTTAAAAAAACCAAGCTATTTCATCAGAAACCCTGGAGTCTAAGGAGTTGTGGCGTTTGGAAACCAGTGGACGGACAAGGAAATGCAGATGTAAGTTTGGGTGCATCTACATTATAATCAAGGTCATTCATCTGTATCGTGAAAATGAACTAACATCGCGTGTTCATAAAGGCCGTCTTCCTCTCCAGAACGCTGAAAGATGAGGTGCACCTTGTGACGTCATCATGTGGAAAACCCCAGAAGCGCTCCTCTGTGTTCTTTAAGGTCCATTCACTTCGCCAGACTCCTTTGGGCCATTTCAGCAACAACCGCAGTTGACCAACGTTGTCATGGATCCTGTTTTGGCTCCTTGTTGTCTGCAATGTGTTTTTGTTTATACCCCGTTCATGTTATTTTTTTGACATGTCTTTTGCGGTGCTAGTTTTTCAGTTGGGACGTTCCTGTCCGTCCACCGTGCGTGTCAACCCCTTGTGTATTTATGCCCCATGCATTCAACCTCGTCCTTTGTTTGCGTCCATTGTCGTCTGTCCTTCGCCGCAAGTTAAGTCTTAGTTTTTAAGCATTTCTTCCACATGACGGAATGGACGCTACCAAGGACGAGGTACAGCCGAATGGGGGGGCACAACAGGTGAGACACACGCAAGGCAATTCGATATGGACAGGAAACAAAGCACACAAAAAGACAAAATTAAACAGGGGTTAAAAGACACACAAAACAAGGACCAGACAGGATCCATGACAAAAGTGCTGAACGGAGGCACTGACTGTCACAATAATCCCACATAAACCAAAATTTTTAGTCTATTTGCCACGACTCCAAATGTGATTGACATAACACAATGAGAAATGTCACGTCGACACGATGTATATGGAATACTTGAAATCCTAAAGTGTGACTGAGTCTCATCCCTTTCTACAACGCTGACCCACATTCTATTCTGCTCTGAGACTCGTCCAGCGGCGAAATCGCTTCACAAACGCTCCGCGCAAACACGCCAGCTTTTAGACACTAATAAAATCATCCATCTTTATCAAGTCTGAGCCCCCGCGATGGGCTTGTTACGAGACGCCGACTTCACAGGGGGAAGCGACAGAGAGAGGAGAGCAGGGATGAAAACGGGGGAGGGAGACGTGCGCGCGAGGAAGACGAGTAGATGAGAAATGCTCTGAATAAATGCAGCCAGTTCAGCGGTTTTGTCAGGACTGTGTCTCGGAAACAGGTCCGACGCCGCTTCTGGATATGGCATGTTATTCAAAGAGGTAAAGTTAAGCCTGGAATACATGGGAAAACTTACCAAATGACTTGAGCCCACATTACAGACGTCTATGCTAATGCTAATGCTACGGTATATAGCACCACATAACATGACATTATGTATTCTTGGGTTTTTTTAACCAGACAGTTTTGAATGCTCACTCGCTATCTTCTTCCACAGTGTCGCTGGAGGTGGTCGTGAGGTGTTTTGTTCAGCTGATTCGCGGCGTGGATGGAAAGAGGCGGGCCTATAAACAGGGACGCAATTAATAAGTACCACTTTCATAAAAATGAAAAAACAAACAACCAAATAAATATATTACTATAAATGAAAAAAAAAAAAAAAAATGATATGTAATGCCGAGTGAACGTGTTATTTTTGTCTTAAAATAGAATAATTTGTGCTTCGCTTAATTTCTGTTTTATGTTAAAGACTGTTTATAGGGTGAGGAGCTCAGATCCACACGGGAGGAGCTCGAGAAGTCAGAAGCCGCTGCTCTTCCACGGTTGAGAGGAGCCAGCTGAGGTGGCTCGGGATCTGTTCCGGATGCTTCCACTGGGCGCCTCCCATAGGAGGTGTTCGGGCCATGTCCCACCGGAGGCAGGCCCAGGGGAAGACCCAGGACACGCGGGACTATGTCTCTCGTGCTGGCATTGGGAACGCCTCGGATTCCCCCCGGAGGAGTTGGAGGAAGTGGTTCTGGGGAAAAGGAGTCTGGAGTCCCTGCTTTAGACTGCTGCATAAGAATACCCGGACCCGGCCCCGGATAAAGCGGTAAGAAGATGGATGGATGGAGATGATGTAAAGCTGACTTCAGTATAAAGTATATTGAAAGGATAGGCATATGAACTTCAGCCTATTCCATTTTTTTTGGGTCATATCTTTGTTGTTTATTTGCAGAGGTTTATGTATGTAATAATTGAAATACAATACAATAAATGAAATGAAGTCAATAAATAGTTGTGCTAGGTTTTATACCTAGAAAACTTAAAACATATTTATATATTGTTAACATGCCTGATTTACTTTGTGTAAAAAGCAGTTTTGTATAGAATTAGAGGTAGAAGTGAGTTGACCGTAACTAAATTATAGACAAGATATAGTGATTAAAAGAATATTATGAATACATTTTCTGTGTATCAGATGGTTAAAAAGCGTTGTTTGTTGGGCTGCGGCGTTGTTTATAACAGAACGTTTGAGATGCAGCCAGCCGAACATGAAGAAATGGACTTACTACCTCATGAATTATTATCACGATTGATAAGCTGGTCAGCATCGGGGAAATTAAAATGTGAAAATTGCAGTGTCCGTCTGCATCGTGTCGCCCCACCTGCTTGGTTGTGTTAAGGCAGTTAATCGGTTGGAGCTGTGCCGCTGGATGCCGTCTATATGCTCTGACGGCCGCATTAAACCAGGGCCTGGTGACAGTGACACATTGTATACAAAGGGAGAGTCCACAACTGATTCAGAGTAAAGTGTACAATCCTGCAAAAATCAACAACAGAGGAGGCTAGTGTCCGACAAAACAGGCGACAAACAGGCTACAAAACAAAAAGGACACAACACAACGACACAATCATAGTAGGCAATCTGACCCTTCCAGTGTGTGTGAGCAGGGAAATAATGAATAGAGTTAAGCTTTAGCCTTCCAAGCATAGAAACTATACTGTAAGGCGCAGTGTTGGGAAAAATACTTTGAACATGTATTTGTTTTGTTTCACCGTTATATTATGCATTTTTTGTAAGATAAGAGAAACTTTATCACAAAATTAGAGAAGGAAAATGTTTCACATGGCACGCACTATTGAGAGCTGTGTTTTCTATTTTGCTCACCCAATTCACAGAAGTTTGAAGTCTTGGAGAAACAGTGAGAAACAGGTGAGAACAGGTGGCGAAAAGTCAGTGGGAAAACGGTGGGAAACATGTGGCCGGGAAACAATGTGGGAAAGGTGAAAGAAACAGGTGAGCGAACAGACAAGAAATGGTGAGAAACAGACGAGGAACAGAAAGCAAAACAGGTGAGGAAACAGATGGTTAGAAAGCAGTGTGAGGAAAACAGGTGAGAAACAGGTGAGAAACAGACAAGAATACACGGTAGAAGACAAGACCAGAAACAAGAAGGAGAAGTAGACAGGTAGAAACAGGTGAGAAACATGTGCGTAGAAAAATGTAGGTGAAACAGTGTGGGAAACAGTGGATGTGGAAACAGGTGAAACAAGGGGTGAAACAGGTTGGGAAACAGGTGGAATACAGGTGGGAACAGACAAGAAACAGTGTGAGGAAACAGGTAGAGAAACAGTGAGATAACACGTGAGAAACAGGTGGGAAACAGGTGAGAAACAGTGAGAAACAGTGGGAAACAGGTGGCAAACGAGTGGGAAACAGGTGGGAAACAGACAAAAAAAAACAGGTGAGGAAAAAGCGTTGAGAAAACAGGTTGAGAAAACAGGTGAAGAAACAGCGTGGGAAACAGGTAGAAGAGAACAGGTGGAAACAGGTGGGAAACAGGTGAGAAACAGGTGAGTGAACAGGTGAGAAGCAGGTGAGGAAACTAGGTTGCAGAAAACAGGTGAAGGAACAGGTGAGGAAACAGGTAGAAACAGGTGGGAGAACAGGTTGGGGAAAGCAGGTGAGAACACAGGTGAGAAAAGACAAGAACAGAATGAGAAACAGGCTTGGGAACAGTGTGAGAAACAGGTGAGAAAAGGTGATAGAACAGACGAAAGAAGAAACAGGTGAGCGAAAAAGGTTAGAAACAGGTGAGAACGTGTGGGAAAACAGGTGAGAACATTCAGATCGTGGGAAACAGGTGGGAACAGCGTGGAGAAACAGGTGGGAAACATGTGGAGGAACAGCAAGAAACCAAGTGAGAAACAGACGAGAAACAGAAGAAGAGAAACAGGTGAGAAACCAGGCGTGGGAAACGGGTGGGAAACAGGCTGTGAAACAGACAGAGAAGCAGGTTGAAACACGCAAGAAACAAACAGAAACACGCTGTGAAACAGATTGAGAAGAACAGACGAAAACAACAAGAACCAGGTGTGAAACAGATGAGGAAACAGACGAGAAACAGACGAGCAAACAGCACGAGCAAACAGGTTAGGAAAACAGACAAGAAACAAACAAGAAACAGGTGTGAAACAGATGAGAAACAGGCAAGAAACAAACAAGAAACAGGTGTGAAACAGATGAGAAACAGACGAGAAACAGACGAGAAACAGGTTAGAAACAGACAAGAAACAAACAAGAAACAGGTGTGAAACAGGTGAGAAACAGACGAGAAACAGACGAGAAACAGACGAGAAACAGGTGTGAAACAGGTGTGAAACAGGTGTGAAACAGGTGTGAAACAGGTGTGAAACAGGTGTGAAACACGTTAGAAACACGTCAGAAACACCAGAACCTCAATAGAAAGAATGAAGACGTGCAGGCGCAGTTGGCAAACCAAACATAGTGGCCTCAACACTTTGACCGTTATGAAACAATCGGACACTTTTATCCCGTGTTTTATTGTAGCTGCTTTGCTTATGTTTTTTGCATCCTCTCAGTTATTGAAACGTTTGTTTTGTCTCGCCAAGCGCCACTAATCCTGCATTAATTAGTGCACTTTAAAGCTGGAAGTAGATATTGACTCTTGACGAAGACGAACATAAACAAACACCATTTATCCGCGCTGTAGAAGCGTCAAAAATGTTATTATTGTTTATTATTGTTATTTTTTTAAAAATGTAATAGAACCAGGCTGTGTGCAACTATTCTAAACACGTATATATATTTATCTTTCCACTCTGCAGGGACATGACACGCACAGACCAACAGGAGATGAGCTTTTAAAGAAAGACATTTAAATAAGTACTTCAAAGCTGCGCGATTTGTTCAATGACGACGAAAAAAACCGAGAGATTCGCTTTAAAAATCAATAGTATCGGTATCAGGACGGGCAAAGAATTAGGCCTGGTCTTCACATTTACAACAAAGCCAAAGATACGCGCAGATAAATGAATAATAATGAATAATAAAAAAGGTAATAACGGCACATTTAGTCCAAAGTCTGTTAAACAAGTCGATTTTCGGTCATTTTTCCATTTTTTCCACCTCCAATGTCGGTTATAATTTGTGAATCTGCATCATCCCATGTGACAAACCCACACCGCTTGCCCCATAATCTGGTCCCGGAGCGGCCGGCGTGACTGGAGCCCCGGAGCCCGTGCCAGTTTGCGGGATCAGCGGGCTTGTAGTTACGCAGATGTTGTCCCGGGACCGGCTCCGCTCGCTGAACCGGACCCGAAACAGCGCTGCGCTCGTCTGCATCAGGTCTAAACCAGGAGCAAATCCACATCAGACCACGCGCAATAGGGACGACAAGATGAACGGGTTAATCGATAATCGTGATGATTCAGGTCGCAATATAAGAAGTACTAATACAAAACTAATAGTAGGGATAATTGTGGCTGTTTATGTCACAATAACTTTACTTTTGAATTCAGAAAGTTTGATCAGGAAGCAAACTAATGGAACAGCGACGTGTGAGAATGAAACGCTTCGCCAATAATCTGGAATAATCGTAATGTTTCTAATGATCGCAGCGCTGAAATGTGATGTTTTTGGGTGCAACAATCAGAAAATGTGTGTGGGAAAAAAAACACTTAAAAGTCGGCACAAAAAGGTGAACGTTTAATTTTGTCAAACGCTGTAGTAGAAGGAGAAGGCGAAGGATTACACCAAGAAGTGGTAGTGTTAGTGTTAGCAGTCGTTGTAGTAGTAGTCGTAGTAGTACTATAGTAGCATCAAAACCAAAACAGCTTTCAGAAATACTTTTAAAACTTTCCAATACTTCAATATTTCACCAAGAGATTGCCTATTTGTCCCCAGTTTGACCTTTTTTGTCAAGTTTATAATTGTACTTCCTGGTTGGACATGAGCATCGAATATGACATAAGTAGAGGTACTTCCACAACTGTTACCTAGCAACCAGACTGAAAACAAGAGCCAAAATCCGTCGAAATGACACGACAGTTACGATTTGACCAACAATAATCCCAAATAACACCTTTATTTTGTCGAATGACCCTTTAAACTGTACACAAACCAAGTGTGTCAGTTACGAGTCAACTGTCTCGCAATGATGACATCACAGGGCGATTCGGTTTCAGCTCCACTGCCTGTCATTTTAAAACGCTGTGTTTTTCAAAATGCCTTCACAAACTGCCAACTTAACGGGACGTAAAACTATGATCGATATTTCCCGGAGGTTCTACACGCACCAAACTAAGTCGTAAATTAGAAACACAATGCGACATGTGGACTTAAAGTGCAAAGAGTGCGCGCAACAACTCAAGAAAACACTCTCATAGTCTTCAAGCAGAGCTGTCGTCTGAGATCAATACATTTAAATGACATGATTTGGGGGGAAATAATAACAAATTGTCGCCGGCAACAGCATGAAAAATATCAGTAAACTTTTAATTTACATCAAATCAAATCAAATATAAACTTACATTCTGAAACTAAATTGGAAGCTGCCTACATTTGACCAAAGTGTAATGTCGTTTACGTCGCCACAAACAAACAAAACACAGCGCATCGACCCCTTCCGATCGACTGTGTGACCACTCTGCACGCTCTGCGCGGGCTGTGCTGCAGGTTAAAGTTCCCCCCCCCCCCCCCCCCGTGGCCGCTGGTTAATTAGTGCGGCGTGGACTGTCTCCACCCGCGGCCGATGGAGCGCTTCATTACTGTCTCTCAGAGGACGGCACTTAACTGATGATGAAAACGCGAGTCCGGCGGAAGCGACAGGGCGGGGGGCACGCTAATCACACTGGCAGCGTACAGTGTGGTCCGGGCGAACGCCACAGTACTCCTCTATATACATTCCTGAACAATGGGCTCTGCCTGATGGTCTTCTGTCTCTCAGGGTTTTTTTCAAATGGATAAATTGAAGGTCCAAAATGGGTCCAAAAAAACTGTCTTTATGAGTCTGATGTCGTTTTATTTTATTATTAAATAGGTCTCAGGTGAATTTAGCCACTTTTTGGTCCTTTAAATGGACAATCATTAAATTATGTGTTATTGATTGTTTATACACACCTGGTTATCGGTTGTTGACGCCCTTGTTGTCATGCTCAGCTCCTCCCACCAAATGTTACGTACAATCATATTTTGGCTGCGCAATAAACTGCCAAACTGTCTGTGCAGGACCCTCATTATGATTGATATTACTATAGGTTTACTTAGGGCAGCCGCCACTCTAGTCCCACTCTAGTCCCACTCTAGTCCCAACTCTAGTCCCACTCTAGTCCCACTCTAGTCCCACTCTAGTCCCACTCTAGTTCCACTCTAGTTCCCACTCTAGTCCAACTCTAGTCCAAACTCTAGTCCACTCTAGCTCCAAAAAAACTCTACTCCAACTCTACTCCAAACTCTAAGTGCCACTCTAGTTGCCACTCTAGTCCACTCTAGTCCCACTCTAGTCCAACTCTAGTCCAACTCTAGTCCAACTCTAGTCCACATCTACTCCAACTCCTACTCAACTCTAGTTGCCACTCTAGTGCCACTCTAGTCCACACTCTAGTCCCACTCTAGTTGCCCACTCATAGTGGACCACTCTGTTCCCACTCTAGTCCCAACTCTAGTCCCACGCTAGTCCCAGCCACTCTAGTCCCAACTCTAGGTGCACTTAATCCACTCTAGTGCCACTCTAGTAGCACACTCTGATCCCACTCTAGTCCCACTCTAGTCCCACTCTAGTCCCACTCTAGTCCCACTCTAGTCCCACTCTAGTCCGCCACTCTAGTGCCACTCTAGTGCCACTCTACTCCCACTCTACTCCTACTCTACTCCTGCTCTAGTACCACTCTACTCCCACCCTACTCCTCCCACCCTACTCCTCCCACTCTACTCCTCCCACTCTACTCCTCCCACTCTACTCCTCCCACTCTTCTGCTCCTCTACTCCCTCTGCTCCCCCTCTACTCCCACTACTCCCCCTCTACTCCCCCTCTACTCTTACTCTACTTTAACTCTACTCAGACTCTGCTCTTACTCTACTCCCACTCTACTCTACTCTTACTCTACTCCGCCACTCTAACTTTACTCTAACTTTACTCTGACTCGACTGTACTTGACTCCACATTACTCAACCCGACTCGACTCTATTCTACTTTACTCTTACTCTTACTCTTACTGATTGACTAATAAAGCCACTTTCCCTTCACTGAAATACGTGCGTGAAATAAGTCAAATGTACTTCAATACTTGAGTAAATGTTTGCTCCTGTATCGGTACTTGTGCACATTAAAACCCCCCTGGAGTAAGACGTCTCCATGGCGACGTTCCCGTTTGGATAATATGAATAATTTCTGGACAGAGAGTGGGATTACATCAAACAATGATCTCACCAGGAAAATCCCCCCAGAGTGAAAGAGAGAGACGAGGGAGCCACAGACACGACTAGAGGAAATGGAACGCACAAACCTCCGCTCGTCCCAAACGCTGACACGGAGCGCGGCGGCCGGCCCCCGTAATGGGATTTGACGGGGAAATGGTGTGACCAGAGCAGGACGTGGAGGGGGGACGGCGGGAGGAAGCGAGGGGATGAAACGAGGCAGATAACGCCCTGTAATATAAAGCCTTTTGACAGCCTGAGACCCGACGGAATGAGGCACAAAGCGCTAACCCGGCGCCGGGAATGTTTAGCAGCAGATTATATTAGCGCAATCTGGATGAAACGCTAATCCCGTTCGATAAATTAATTAATGGGTGAATACATCAAACGGATGCTGAGCCGTGGATTGAAATGTACTGCAAAAATAAACGTGTGCAGAAGCATAGCGACTCGAGTTTAGGTTACTTATTAGTTTATTGGGTAAATTATGTTTTATTATTATTGTTATTCATGGGTTTTTGCATTTTACAAGTATCTGCGCATCTAGTAAATATACTTCAAACTTTTCTAGAGACTATTTTAGGCCCACTTTATAATAACGACACCTTAATTATTCTTAATAAAGCATTACATCGTAATTAAGAAGAATAATTCAGATTTAGTCACTACATAATTAAGGTTACAAATAAATTAAGTCTGAATCATTCTTAATAAACAGTTTGTTCGTTATAAATTAAGTCTTTGTAGGTTTTTGAAAGCGTAGTTAGTTATTATTATCATCATTATTATTATTATTATTATTATTATTATTATTATTATTATTATCATATTATCATTATCATTATCATTCATCATCATCATTATTATTATTATCATTATTATTATTATCATTATTATTATTATTATTATCATCATCATTATTATCATTATTATCATTATCATCATTATTATTATTATCATCATCATTATTATCATTATCATCATTATTATTATTATTATCATCATTATTATCATCATCATTATCATTATTATTATTATTATCATTATCATAATTATTATTATCATTATCATTATTATTATCATTATTATCATTATTATCATTATTATTATTATTATTATCATTATTATTATTATTATTATTGTTATTATTATTATTATCATTATTATCATTATTATCATTATTATTAGATACTTTCCCATTGGAACAAAATATAAAGTGTTTTGTCAGGAGTTCTGTTGGTCGTTTCAATATTCTGCATTTTATACTCGATTATGGCTAAATTATCTTGCAGTGGAACAATATTTTCGTGTGTCTCAAGCGTATTTTCAATTTCCAACAAGGAAATCCTTTGGGATCAGAAAACAGTTAAATAACGCTCGGGTTGATGAGTAGAAATCCGAATATTGTGAATCTAGCAGACAGGATTGTTTGTACTTTCCCAAGCCGCGCGGTGAGTTATGGCGGTTGTTATTTCGACAGCGATAATCAATCCGCGGCCACGGCACCTGCAGAGCTCGCCGGCTAAATATAGGCGGCGAAAACGACGCTTCAGCGAAACGCGGAGGGCGCCGTTCACTCGCGCGTTTATGGCAAACCCGTGGTAATCTTAGGCTCGCGGTCCTTTTTCTCACTTTTACGTCCTCGTTTTCACTACTATAAATATATATATATATATATATATATATATACACAGCAGCTCTAACCTCAGCATCTTTGTGCAAATATATCAACTCAACCGCCGATATATCGCTGGAAGTATCGGTATCGCAATATTGGCAGAAGCCGAACACCCCCGTCTGACAGAAATGTACAGTTTTTTTGTGTAAAAATGTGTGTTTTAACCAATAAAAAGAGCAAATTTCATGTTTTTCTTTCCCTAAAGTAAGTAAACTGGCCTTGATTTAAAGTGCCTATGACAGGTTTGTACGATTTTCAAATTTTCTTGACTTTATTTGGTGTATTTATACCTGCTGTACATATAAATGATAGTTTTACACCAATCGAGCAGGTATTTGTGGAGAAAATCTGTGGAAAATGACAGGAAAACGACGTCAGCCAAAGTTTATGCATAATTTACTGAAAGAAACAACTTTTTTGACTTTCTAAACTTGAATTTCAACAAAATTAAAGTTGCTCTCATGTCTTTTTATTTGCCAGATAAATAAAATTGTGACACGCGATGAGTTCTGGGTCATTTCCAAGTGTGATGTCATCAATTACAAACAGGAAGAGAACCTAAAAATGTGCTATTCGAGGATAACATTGACATCACTTTTTTAGCAAACTTCACAATATATTGATCTGAACTGCATTTTAGTTCAATGAGTCGTCAAACCAAGTAAGTAAACTGGCCTCGATTTAAAGCTGGGGGGCCTAATGGACCACTGAAAGAAGGAAGAAGGTATTTTTTCATGTAACTCATTCACAATCTCTCACGCAGCATTAAATCAGCTTTTTCAGACACAAAACTGAAGCAAGGCGATGTCCCTGACCAGCTAAAAGTGTCCAAAGCTTCCTAAAGTGATGAAATGCTTAATAATTAGATGAAGACGACGTGTGGAGGTCCGATTTGGTTTATTTCCCACTTTTATTCTGGGTCGGGCTCAGAATTTACAAATGATGAGGGGGAAAGATTGGCTACTCCAGTCTTTGTTTGTCTGTGTTTTTACTTGAAGGTGCGCCATTTCCATTTTCTGGTCTCCATGGAGATGTTATTGCATGGCCCACGGTATGACATTAAACATTCATTCATTCATTACTCAACATCCCTGGGTAGTCCAGATTTACTCTTTGCTTTGTCAGTGTTAAGCTTTTCTGTTCAGCGTTCCGAAAAACGCTACATTGGAAAAACTGACAATCAATGTGTCAAAAGTGCATTCAAATATTGCATTCATATCGATATCGCAGTAATTCACAGCCGTATCTTTACCCTTTTCCCTCCTCCGTGTCATACTGTCCGTTTGGGCCGCACAGTATCAGCGATCGAGCCCGGAAATGCCATTTGAGTTGGCGCAATTATCAAAAGCATGCGATTATTTAGACTAAAAAGGACGAAATATCCTGTATTTTTACCGAAAAATCTTGCCGTAACTGTGGTTTAAACCTGCACAAACCTGTTCTGAAGTGCGTACCAGTTCGTAAAATCAGTCTTCATGTCAAAGAGGTATTTACAACGCGCACTGAACTCTCATGAATCCACTAAACGCACAGTACGTCACGCTTTCTGCGCCATGTGGAATCTGAAGAGCACTAAATAATATCGACGTGAATTTCCTGCAGGGACTCGTGTGGCATGCAGAGGGTCTACAGTTTCTCCTGTCTGCGTTTGTGTGTCTGTGTCTGTGTCAGTGTCAGTGAGACGGGCTCTGCTGCTGCTGCTGCTGCATCGCGAGGTCGTCCCAAAGTCAGCCCCGCCCACTGGAGACGGCGCCTTGCAAACACACTCCGCCTCTGCTGCTCACGTCAATAACTCCACGTGACAAAGGGCCAACATCCAGATTAGCTAAAAGGACTTGAATTGGCCTATGAACACGCTCTTGAGTCCCTTTACGTTGCCGTCTGGCTTTTTCCACGCTAGAACATGACTTTTGGCTCCATCTACAGGCTGCAGAGGATATTACATATGTGGGCTAAACAAATGCTAGCTTGTTTCGGACGTGCCGATACGGCCGCGCAGTCGCAATGATCGTGACAGCACAGAAAATATCAGGGCGACGTCAGAGGTAGAATGTGACGTCACACATCGGGGGAAATTCGGAACGGAGTGTTTTTGACGCTCGGAGGGAGAGGACTTTCTTACCGGGATTCATCAAACGAGCGTGAATGACGCTAATTGCTACTCCAGGCACGTTTTTGATGTTAGAACATGGGTAAAAGCTAGAAAAGATGTACATAAAATGGGTCCTTTAATACAGAGGGTTACGCAATACTGCTTTATTTTAGTCATTCGCAAGGCATTCAACCTTTAACTTACAATGAAGAAATAATACTTGCATCGAAGTCTTTCAGAGGTTAATACTCTCAATATTTGCAACTCAACGTAAATAAAACAGACTAATACGACCAAAAAATAGAACTTCACCTGGTCAAATAATTCAAATATTTAGTCTTTACACTCGACATTTAAGACTTAAAACAACCGACGGAGACTGATTTGAATGAGAAAAATGTCACACTTTGAATATTGTCGAACCACTTGGTCACTTGCTGCTGGTACAAAAACTAAAACAAACTGAATGTCTTTTTTAAACGTTCTGCTCCTGCGTTCAAAGACTGCTTTAAACCAAAGGCGGTGATGGGGGGGGGGGGGGGCATCAGGGCCATGGCTCGGGGGGACTGTGACTTTGGACAGACTGCACGCTCTGTTAAAAGCGACTACCGGGAATTATTGGAAATGTCTTCTTCTGACAATAAGAGAATGTCCATGACTGTCCCACTTTTAAAACTGACCTTAAAAAGTGGATAAAGGCTGTTTTTTGTCTTAAATAAAAATGATTAATAACAAAATAAATATAAAAAATGGATAAAGCCTGCTTTTTATGTGTGAAAAAAACAAAGTAAATATTTTTTAAAAAAAAAAAAAGTGGATTAAGGCTATTTTTTTGGTGTTAAAAAAAAAATAAAATAAATATTAAAAAGTGAATAAATGCTGTTTTTGTGTGTGTGTGTTAAATAAAAAAAATAATAATAAAAAAGTAGATCTAAAAAAGTGGATAAAGCCTGTTTTTTATGTGTTGAATAAAATATTAATAATAATTTAAAAAAAGAAAATATAAAAAAGTGGATAAAGCAGTTTTTTTGTGATAAAAAAAAGTTTAAATAAATACTTAAAAAGGATAAAGGAAAACCGAGTCCATGAGCATTTTTTCCTCTGACCATTTTCTATTTGATTGCATTTATTGTTGCCTAGGGACAACAGATGGAAACTAGGATCTTTATGATACAGATGTGCAGTAATATGCACTTCCTATCAAATAAATAAATATAAAAACAAATCTACAGTTTGTAAACTCCATAGTATGTCAACAATCACATTCAGATGACACAACAGAATAAACGAGTGCTAAATCTAATCTAAAGACGCAACAACACAAACATAACATAAATAAAACACATTTCTAAAAATATCCTTCGACTAACAACACTGAACATGGACTTTCTGTCAAACGTCATGTTAAAATGGATTAAAAATGATCTCCAAACATCATCGTTTTATATTTGGTTAAGAAAAGGTCTGCTTTGTCCGACGGTCTTTGAATGCCTCGCATGTCACAGCGTCGTGTAATAGAGGAAATCCAAGAAGCATTAAGGCACAATCGAATTACCCGAATCGCGGTGCTTCCTGTCATTCATACTTCAAACTGGTTTAAACGGTGACGCTGCAGCTGGACGTCGGCTTCATTCGCTGTGAAAAAATATATCACAAATGATCGATATTGCAATATTGTCTAATCCAAAAATCATGAATGTAACAACCTAAATGCATCGCAGTAACGCCAAGGTCAATCTCACAGAAATGAACGCGTCAAAAAGGCCGATTTGAGTCTAAATGAGCCTTATTATTATTACACTTAGGCACACTTACACACTGGGGGGATGAGGGCGTTAAGTGTCTTGCCCAAGGACACAACGGCAGTTTTCACCTGTATCAGTATTTCACTACTAAAACTATTACAACAGGAATTGTACATGCACAGAATAGTGTGACTAATGAGGAACTACTACTACTACTACTACTACTACTACTACTACTACTACTACTACTACTACTACTACTACTACTACTACTACTACTACTACTACTACTACTACTACTACTACTACTACTACTACTACTACTACTACTACTACTACTACTACTACTACTACTACTACTACTACTACTACTACTACTACTACTACTACTACTACTATAGCCCAGTTACTCCAGACTCAGCTACAAATACATCTTAATGGAGACTAGTTCTTCTCTTTCTTTGTCACTATCGCCCTGAACAACCAGCAGTGTGTCGTGTTATGTGCCCCACGGTGCCAATCTGCCCCAGGAGCGAGCGCAGAGAGACGAGACGACCAGGAGCGAGCGCCAACGGAGAGACGAGACGACCAGAAGAGAGCGCCAACAGAGAGACGAGACGACCAGGAGCGAGCGCCAACAGAGAGACGAGACGACCAGGAGCGAGCGCCAACAGAGAGACGAGACGACCAGGAGAGAGCGCCAACAGAGAGAGACGAGACGACCAGGAGCGAGAGCAAACAGAGAGATGAGACGACCAGGAGCAAGCGCCAACAGAGAGACGAGACGACCAGGAGCGAGAGCGCCAACAGAGAGAGACGAGACGACCAGGAGCGAGAGCAAACAGAGAGACGAGATGACCAGGAGCGAGCGCAAACAGAGAGAGACGAGACGACCAGGAGCGAGAGCAAACAGAGAGAGACGAGACGACCAGGAGCGAGAGCAAACAGAGAGAGACGAGACGACCAGGAGCGAGAGCAAACAGAGAGACGAGACGACCAGGAGCGAGCGCCAACAGAGAGACGAGACGACCAGGAGCGAGCGCGTCTCACCCTCTGCCTCACTCTTCCCTAAGAACACGTCCCACCCTCTGCCTCACTCTTCCCTAAGAACACGTCCCACCCTCTGCCTCACTCTTCCCTAAGAACACGTCCCACCCTCTGCCTCACTCTTCCCTAAGAACACGTCCCACCCTCTGCCTCACTCTTCCCTAAGAACAACGTCTCACCCTCTGCCTCACTCTTCCCTAAGAACACGTCTCACCCCTCTGCCTCACTCTTCCCTAAGAACACGTCTCACCCTCTGCCTCACTCCTCCCTAAGAACACGTCTCACCCTCTGCCTCACTCCTCCCTAAGAACACGTCTCACCCTCTGCCTCACTTCTCCCTAAGAACACGTCTCACCCTCTGCCTCACTCTTTCCCTAAGAACACGTCTCACCCTCTGCCTCACTCCTCCCTAAGAACACGTCTCACCCTCTGCCTCACTCTTCCCGAAGAACACGTCTCACCCTCTGCCTCACTCTTCCCTAAGAACACGTCTCACCCTCTGCCTCACTCTTCCCTAAGAACACGTCTCACCCTCTGCCTGACTTCTCCCTAAGAACACGTCTCACCCTCTGCCTCACTCTTCCCTAAGAACACGTCTCACCCTCTGCCTCACTCCTCCCTAAGAACACGTCTCACCCTCTGCCTCACTCTTCCCGAAGAACACGTCTCACCCTCTGCCTCACTCTTCCCGAAGAACACGTCTCACCCTCTGCCTCACTCTTCCCTAAGAACACGTCTCACCCTCTGCCTCACTCCTCCCTAAGAACACGTCTCACCCTCTGAGTGAAACTCTGCGTTTGGTCGTGTTTTTAAACACTTGTTGTAATGTGACACTGCTGCGGTGTCACTCTCTCTCCCACTCTCTCTCTCCCCCCTTTCTGCCCTCTCCCCCCCTCTACCTCCCTCTCTCTCTTCTCTTCTCCCCCTCTTCCCCTACCCCTCTTCCCCCTTTCCCTCTCTCTTCCCCCTCTCTATCTCTCTCTTCCGCCTCTCTCTCTCCCCTCCCCCTCTCTCTTCTCCCCTCTCTCTCTCCCCTCTCTGTTCTCCCTCTCCCTCTTCTCCCCCCTCTCTCTTCTCCCTCTCTCTCCTCCCTCTCTCTCCTCCCTCTCTCTCTCTCTTCCGCCTCTCTCTTTCTTCCCCCTCTCTCTCTTCCCCCTCTCTCTCTCTCCCCCCTCTCTCTCTTCCCCCCTCTCCCTCTCTCTTCCCCCTCTCCTATCTCCTCTCTTCCGCCTCTCTCTCTTCCCCTCCCCCTCTCTCTCTCTCCCTCTCTCTCTCTCTCTCTCCCCCCTCTCTGTTCTCCCTCTCCCTCTCTCTCTTCTCCTCTCTCTCTTCTCCCCTCTCTCTCCTCCCTCTCTCTCTCTCTCTCTTCCGCTTCTCTCTCTCTTCCCGCCTTCTCTCTCTCTTCCGCTTCTCTCTCTCTTCCCCCCTCTCTCTCTCCTCTCTCCCCCCTCTCTCTCTTCCCCCCTCTCTCTCTTCCCCCCCTCTCTCTTCTCCCTTCTCGTCTCCCCCCCTCTCTTCTCCCTTCTCGTCTCCCCTCTCTCGTCTCCCCTCTCTTCTCCCCTCTCTCTCTTCTCCCCCCTCTCTCTTCTCCCCTCTCTCTTCTCCCCTCTCTCTTCTCCCCTCTCTCTTCTCCCCCTCTCTCTTTCCCCCTCTCTCTCCCCTCTCTCCTCCCCTCTCCCCTCCCCTCTCCCTCCCTCTCCTCTCCCCTCTCTCTCCCCTCTCTCTCTCCCCCCCTCTCTCTCGCTCTCCCTGTCCTTGGGCCTGTTCTCACAGTTACACTTGAAGCCTCTGGGGACCCGCCCGGTTCAGGCTGCTTTGTGATGATCGCGCCCCGGGAGGAGGTTCACACTCCGGCGCTTTATGCAGACACACGTCCATTCACTCGCTCGCTCATTCACTGCGGGATCACGCGGGCCACGGGAGCTCAACGGCAACAACTTTATCAGAGTTTCCGAGATTGTGGATTACAGCTGAGCACCGAAGTGAGCAGAAGAAAGACAAGAAAATGGATCGTAACCATCCTCTGCCGCCGTCCCACCCCGGCCCACACGGCGTCACGTGAAGGAGCTCGGATGTAGCGCCCTCTCTCTGCTGTATTTACAGTGCGATATGACAAGAGCTTGTTTGGCAGTCGTCCAGTCAGGTCCAAACCATCACAATGAACAGAGAAGAGAGAGAGAGAGAAGCCACAGGACAGATTGTGCTGACGAATCACAAATGTAAGTGGATGGGGCACTCTTCCTCGTACGGTCCCGGTCGTCACACATGGCACTTGTTCAGACGTTTTGAAGAGATCGCCGCAGCTCCGGTTCGAACAGAAGTCAATAAATACAGTGAACAACATCCGCTGCGCTGACGCACTCGAAAGGACAGCATTATTTGACATGATCTTTCTTCAAAACAGAGCTCTGCCTTCGCCTTCTGCAGAACAATGTAAACGTTTCAAATTCAACAACAAGCTAAAGATGTAACAATAATAATATCATCACATTAACATCGTATAATAATGTCGCGAAATGTCTCAATTCCCATAAAACGTTGAGGAAATCTTAAGTGATTTCCTGTATTCTGGTGAATTCCTCATGACGTGATGTGCAGCTGGACCTTCAGCTCTTTTCTGTCCTTCCTCTGTGGACTGAGAGGTAAAAACTCACTCAAACGTTCTTCTCTAAAGCTGCGTTTAATGTCGTAGAAGTCACTTATTCAACCCTCTACAGTCTTTAAAGCTTTACCTGGAATTCTTGCAAAAAAGTGTATGGACAAAACACAAGCGTCCACACAACAAAGACCTCCTGACTCCCGCCAAAAGAATGCAATCAAGACAAACATTGAGCCTTTAACGAAAGATCAGTCGATATAGTTTGTTTTCCTGACTAGTCTGGATTCGAATTGTGATTTCAGAACGTTTCGCTGATGTCCTAAAACTACAGGTCTGTCAGGTTTTATACGTAATACACTGGGACACTTAGTTCTCTGCAGAGGACATTATCGACTCCACAACTGCTGCTTTTACGGCGTGCTAATTGCGCCCGCTCAAGTGGAGGTTTTGATTCGATTGTAGCCGATCTTCCGGTGCCAATACCACAAAGTACCATCCTGTCGTTCTCAGGGAAACGGCCGGCCGCGCCTCTTTGGCTTTGATGACTTCAGATCGCTCTCCTCGCTCTGCTCCGTCACAGTCCGTTTCGCTCCGTAAGCGTGAGAAAATGATCTTTTCTCTCTTTCGTCTCCTTCTGAAGAACGGCCCGAGGATGCGGCGGGCCCGGGCAGGTTTAAAAAGGGGCCACTAAAGCAGATTGGATTTCACAGAACATCGATTGGCGGGACGGCGAGGAGCGAGAAACCGGGGGGGGGAGACTCAAAGAGGCAACAGAGTGCGTCCAGTGAGTCTTTGAGATCATGCGGCAAAAAAAAAAAAAAAAGCTCATTCTTCAAGAGGAAATTCATTTAAATGTTGTATTACCTGAACGTACACAACGCAGAGGTGGCATTTGTATTTACATTTACAAACAGACCATATACAAATTTAGACAAAACCTGGACAAAACCAAGATTAAACCCAACAGAACGTAACAAAGTCTACATCAGGACTAAACCAACAACAAGTGTGAACCAAATAACATTAATAGCTAGGGTATTCAACTTTTAGAATACGATTGACACTTGAACATTAAAGGTTTTTGATCTCTACATAATTCTCAGTTTATTTGTAGACCAGGGACTCACAAATAGGAACGGAAACATGTCGTGTAATAGTCTGAATTGGTCCCTGTGTATCTAGTTGGTGCACTAAATCTTAATCGGTCCCTGTGTATCTAGTTGGTGCACTAAATCTGAATCGTCCCTGTGATCTAGTTGGTGCACTAAATCTGAATCGGTCCCTGTGTATCAAGTTGGTGCACTAAATATGAATTAAAGTTTCTGTGTGATTTTGAACTTTTAGTGCTCCCTTTGATGAAGGTCTTTGCCAGTTAAACGTCTGTGAAATGTTGTGTAAAAGCCGATTGTGCGTTTATAAAAAGGCAAAGTGTAAAAAAGAGAGACACACTTTCAAATTTCATAAATCTAACCAAGATTTATGCACTTAAAATCTAGACAAAGAACTCTGACTTAACTTGTTTTAAGACATTTCTACTAAATAAATTCTGAATAAATCCGATTATTAGGCTTTTTTTTTAAAGAATTATGAGTAAAATTTACTTGCTGGCAGATAATTTCACTTATTTTCAAGAACATTTTTGCCTAAAATAAGTGTATTTTTCTAGTTTTAAGAAGGTGTAAATTGGCAGTAAATGTCTACAACCTGCCGTGACTTAAAGTGCCCCCTACAGGTAGGACGACTCCATGAACTAAAATGCAGTTAAGATAGATAAATTGTGAATTTTGCCTAAAATAAAAAAAAATTATATCACAGAATAGCTAATTTTTAGGTTTATAATTTCACTTCCTGTTTGCAATTGATGACATCACACTAGGAAATTACCCAGCAACCACTGGGCAAAAAGTCACTTTTTTTTTTACCTTTATTTTGTTGAATTCATGTTTAGAGAGTAAAAAAGAAAAGTTTCTTTGCGTAAATTATGGCATAAACTTTGACTGGAATGATGAGCATCCCTAGTGTGATGTCACTTCCTGTCATTTTCTACAGATTTTTCAACGTTTTCTCCTCCTCGATTGATGTAAAACTACCATTTATATGTATGATTTTTGGCGTAAGTTAGCATGAACCATAATCAGCAACCGAACAAAATATCCTTTTTTTTTTAAATAGAAAAAGAATTGTATTAAATTGTATTTTAGACCTCGACAAACAAATGTATAAACGACGATAAACTAACCTAAAAACTGGTCTTAAAAACTGAACTCATACACAAATATCTCACGCTCGTTTGCTGTACCCTAACGACGGTCGGGATATTACGTCACATTTTGCACCTCTTAATACCGAATCGAAAGTCATAAAAAGCTTCGTAGTCACACTGCAGTCGGGCCGTTTTCCGCTCTAACGAACCAGACACTCTCAGCAACCGTAAAGGGGGCAAGTGTCTTGATGAGGGGCGGGGGACGGCGCTCGCATCGGCGGCCAGCTGGCGGATAACGAGGCCGAAACGCCCCCCAGATTTTCACCGTCCTGTTGGGCGCGTCGACACGGACCACAATAGCGCCGCTAATAAGTGGGAGGGGCGTTTTGTGGACAGAAAAGGGGCGAAAGGAGGCGGGGAGAAGAGGGGAGAACCGCTCGCGGCAGCTGGCGGATAACGAGGCCGAAACGCCCCCCAGATTTTCACCGTCCCGTTGGGCCGCGTCGACACGGACCACAATAGCGCCGCTAATAAGTGGGAGGGGCGTTTTGTGGACAGAAAAGGGGGCGAAAGGAGGCGGGGAGAAGAGGGGAGAACCAGCGTTTGTGTGAACTGCGAGGAAGAGTGTGTTTTCAAATAAGTGGACATGAACTTTGGCCAAACGAAATGGTGAACGACGTCGTTATGTTGGTTTTGTTGGCGTGTTGTTTGCGCGCTTTGTTTTGTACCGTGTGTTTTTTTTTCAAATAAGACGCGTTCAGAATTACAAAATGCGTAAAGTATTGTGTTAATTGTGTGTCCGGTTTACGTTTTCATTGTCGGTTTGTGTTCAAAGTTCACGTTTTAAACCCGTGCAGGAGCGTTTAACTTCAATCTGTATCTTCATGTCACTGGACCGCGCGAGTCACAAGTTGTTTAAGGCTTAAACTCATGCGTCCGAGTCGAAACAAAAAGTTAAAATGGTGTCGTAAGTTAAAGTGAAACTAAAAGAGTTTAGTCGCTGTAACTAATAACTGCACGCTGATTTAAAGTACAGGTTTTAGTTGAGTTTCTGCCTTAAAACGATGAGTTAGCGAAGCTCGGAACGACGAGTCCAAATGCATGTTCAACTTAACATGAGTTGAACTAACCTATAATTTATTACAGAGCAGAGAACATGCTGATATTTGGAAAAAAAATAAGAAGAAATTGCAGTTTGATAACAGCGCCAACTCAAATTGCAATTTCTCTTCGACGCAGCCCTAATTCTAGCACCGTTGTTGTTTTTTTCTGTACGTTTTGACACGCAATAAATATTTTGCCGTTTCCAGAGAACTTAAATAACTGAAGTCTTCACGATTTGCCATCTGCGACCATTCCAGACTGCTTCTAATTTTGGTTGGATTGCGTCGTCGCGTCACATCTCGCTTTCGTTAGCTCGTTTACCGCTAACGACGTTTTGCCGTCGTTGGCTTCAACCTGCAGAACTCCAACTCTAAACAAGATGTGAACTGATGATGACAAAACTAAACCACGTCTACAAAAGAGGCTCCGTTTTACGCCAAAGAACGGCAAAGAAACTGGCTCTGAATCAGAATTGGACCTGCAAAAGTAGAACCTCCTTCCCACGTACTTATCCCTCGCAGAAATAATGTTCCTGCTCTGTGGCTTTGGCTCGGAGACGCGTGATCGATGCGGCGTTGTTAAGGGAAATTGCCTTCTCAGAAACGGCGCGCCGTAACGTTTAAGCGCGTCAGTCATTAGTTTATTAGGAAAATCCCTTCAAAGCAAGGAGCTGCGGGCCGTGTGCAGCAGAACGGACTTTCAGGAGCTCCCGAGCCGCTCCCGAGCCGCTCCCCCGAGCCGCCCGAGCCGCTCCCGAGCCGCCCCCGAGCGAGCTCGCAGCCACCCCGCAGCCCGCTCCGCCGAGCCCGCTCCGAGCCGCTCCCGAGCCGCCCCCGGAGCACGCTCCCTAGCCGCTCCCGAGCCGCTCCGAGCCGAAGCGCCACGTTGTATTTCTGAGGCGTGGCGCGTGGAAGTGGGTGATACGGGATCAATATTGTGGGTTGTGGAGGATTATTATTATATTTTTTTTGGTATACTTACTTTACAAATGTTCCGTTGACAGCGCTGCAATTGTGAGAAATACAGTAACATTTTCAGTTTTGATGATTAAAATGTTTGTATTTCTTTCATTTTTTACCTACTATTTATTCACAAAACAAACAAACCTATACAAAAAAATATATACAATAACATTTTTTAAAATCCAGAGCTGGGCAGAAACCATAGAGAACTCAGGATAAATAAAGAATAAAATTAGACAGTAAAGAGCGGGTAAACACAAACTATGGCAAAAAATTTAAATAAATAAGAGTCCCATTTTTTTATGAATTTATCTATTTTCAAATTGAGTCCGGCGGTTTAGTTTGCAGTGCCTTGTTAATGTGTGCCCCAAACCGGACAGGGCAGTCCCAGAACACACAGTAAAGATCCGTCTCCCGGCAACCACAGTCCCTCCAGCCTCCAGCACCTCCCTGTGAGTAATGAGCGCTTCGACACGGTGTAATAAAACGTTAGTTAGTTTCACGGTAAGCTAGTGCAGGTCGGGGTTCAACAAAGAGATACTGTCGTTGAATATGTGAAATTATGTTCTTAAAAAATACTGATAAATCGCAGAATATCATGCGCGATATAATTAATTGAATTGAATTTTGAGGAACTCTGTGATTACCCAGACCAAGTTTGTGAGTTGGCAAAAGAAGCTCGAGGGCTCAGAGAATTCTTTGTTGTTATGATAAAAAAGCGAGTGATTTGATTGATTTGAAGCGGGAAGTCAATGGACCCGTTTCTGGTTTTGAAGCCGTTCAGTCGATTAATATTGTTTTACAGATGAAAATAGCGCAAAAATGTTTATTTCAAACCAGGAAACACGTTAAGACAAAACTGGTTCACCCTAAGGAACAAGATGTCTACAACACAAAAAGAGCAATGCAGTGTATTCTATCCAATGCAGTGAAGAAAAGTTGTAAAGAGCGCCACATAGAGAGAGACTAAAACAGCCACTTCACAAGAGGCTTTATCAGCACAGAAGACACTCGAGTTCAGGACCCCAGAGCGCCGTGCATCTTCATCTCAAAGCCACAAACCACTCTATATGAAGACAGTGAGGTGGAGCTTCTGAGCAGGAGAAAAAGATGGTTTGAAAGAGGGGTTCAGGAGGCCATCTTTGTTAAAAAGAGAATCCTTCCTTAACTCGTAATGGAGGTTTAAGATTCAACCTTCCAGTTGTTTATAATGGTGTGCTGAAACCATGGAGACGCCCGGAGTCTTCTGAGCTATCATTCTGATGCTAAACAGGCACTTAGTGAGGAGGGAGCCAAAGTCAGTGAACAATAGGATGTAGATGGCCTCATCTCAGTTAAGTCTCAATGGCCCATTATCAGGAGGTCCTGCCCTCACGAGTCCAGATGACTACAACTGAATCCTTTTCTACAATGGCATTAATCAAACAAAACACAACCCTACATATGGTTTGATGAGCTAACGACATTATAACAGCCAAATATAATAACTTTAAAATGAAAATGTGTTGCAAATGACAAGAGGAATGACAACAGAATGTACTTTTCAAAACACACTTCACCAAAAGAGGCAGATTGAAGAGAGGGACGTTGAGAGTGTTTGACGACGTCTTTGCTCGGAGCGTAACCGGCGCTGTCTGTTTTATCGCTCTGTCATTATTTAATCATGATTCTGCTTCAGCGCCGGAGTCTGTGAAGCATCAGAACGCATCTGTCCACAGCGGCACATTCAGAGGGAAAACGCTGCATGTGAAGTGGAGACAAGGCGGACAAGAGCTCAGTAAAGGGGCTGCACATTTGGGATAAAAACACAACTGCACTTGAATAAGACCGATAGATGACTGAAGGTCACAGATCGGTAATCAACACGAGTCATTTTGATGGATGAGAAGATATTGTGTTTTTTATACAATAATTGGAATTTTTGTTTACAATATTTGGCATTTAAAAAAAAAAAAAATCATTTTTTAAAAATATATTAATGATAATTGGAATGAAAAAAAATATGCTTACAATTTTCAAAACAATATTTGTCTTTAAAAAAAATGATATTTGGAATTTTTTGACAACATATATGCAACATTTGTTTGAAGATATTTGACATTTTTTTTCTTCTTCTTTTTCTTTGATTGGCATTAAGACATTTGGATTTTTTAAATGATATTTGGCATTTTTAAAAGATATTTGGCATTTTTTGATGATATTTACCATTTTTGATGCTATTTGACATTAAAAAAAGATGTTTGTCACTTTTTTTATGATATTTGCTTCTTTTTTTTTTTTTAAAGATATTTGACATAAAAAAATATGTATAGTTGCCATATTTTGTCCCTTTTTGATGTGTAATTTTTACATTTGATTTAAAAGTTAAACACGAGTATTTCTTCCATAGGGTCATTTGGACCAACAAAAACCTGCCCATGTAAAATAAAGGACTTCCACAAAAACCTTCGACTGCGTTTTATGTTTAAGGTTCATTTTACGTCATTCCTCCGCTTCCTAAACTCGCTCTCTTTTCTGCGAGTTTCATCTGCTCGATCCAAACCGGGAGCGTTTGTCTTTATACAACAGAAGAAAACCGTTAGTTATTTATGTACACATTTATCCAGCTCGCACCGGCTGCAGGATCGCGGAGAGATGCGCCGCTTTTGAGCACGAACAAGATAAGCGGGGGTGTTTTTTGTGTCATATTTGAGCCGTCGTCGCAATGCAGAGGATTAAAAATGCATGCTGAAGACACACAATCGGGTCACGGACTTAAACCCGCAAACGCCGCACAGTTCAACTCAAGCGACTGATTTTACCGACGGCCGCAGTATTTTTCCATGATTCAAAATGCGTGTCCCAAAATAACGCCCGCTCGGCCGTTTTTCGATCAATAATGCATTTGTGGGCAGCGGATACAGTCGTTTCAAACACGTTTTGACACTCGCGTGAAGTGTCTTGCCCAGTGACACAATGGCAGTTTGTGATGTAATGCGAATCGAACCAATTTAAGGTGAGGCAGTTCCAATAGGAAAAAATATCTTAAATTCACAGATAACAATTTGAAACTTCTTGATCAGGTCAAGTTTTCATATCGAAATGAGAAATTTTATGTGTAAAAATGGCTATAATTGCAAATTTTCGGGAAATTTGAAAAAAGTACTACAAAATGTATTCATTCTTGCTTGATTTTGTTATATTTCTATTTTCTATTTTCTATTTTGGATGTCTTATTTAGTATTTGGAGTTACAACTATATACTATACTATGATCCTTCTGTCCGATCGTTGTTGTAAAGTTTGGTGCGGGGGCTGCTTTAAGGGCTGATCTTTACGTCTCTGTGGGAGGAAAAAGCGTTGAGGAAAAAACGACCTCTAAATGAACAAAATCCCAGCGAAATCTACGCGTGAAGTGGATTCAATTAAACATCGAACATCTTTAGTCGCAGGTGTGCTGAGAGACCAGACCGATTATGTACATTTCAGCCTTAACTTGAGGTAAACAGGACTAAACAGGGTCTAAACCAGTACTAATGTGTAAAATAATGAGTCAGTTTAGATTCGTAATGCCACTGTCCAAAGGAAAGACTCTTACTTGAAAAAAACCTCCAGATTACTCCACATTTTCCAGTAAACACCCCAGTTTGATGAACTTTTAGTGAACAAACATTTAACTATTTTGGTTTACAGTGATCAAGGACTAAACCAAGACTTGAAGCTTCTTTTCCTGATTTTCAAACCACAAAAGGAGGAAGTAAGTGTTGTTTTATAGCTCCGACAAACCCGCTGGCTCGTTATATACCGTATTATGAATGAATGCATGAATTTGTGTACGGCTTAAGACCACAATAAAGTCTTTAAAGTCTGTAAAGTCTGGTTTTAACTAGCACCAATGTCTCTCTCGCAAAAAGGACGCAAATAAGAAGTTCAACAGGAATAAAACTGGCTGTGTTCACAATTTCTCACAAAACTGGGATTAAAAAAATGGGATTAAACTGGGACTAAACCTGGAATGTAACCAGGACCGGGGACTAAACTGGACTCAAACAAGGACCAAACCGGGACAATCGTGAACAAACCCAATAAATTCAATGAAATAACCACCGGAGGGAAAAAGGCAGAGCATCTTAAACGTTCACTTGTGCGATAAAAGGAGAACCGACCGGGATAAACACGTGCATTTTCCTCGTCAAATCCGATTAGTCCGAACATAACGGATTAAAAAGCCGATTCAAACGCCACAATTAGGCCGTTCCACCCACAGGAAGGCTCGTTCCTCGTCTAATCAACCCATCCAACCGCACAGATGTTGACAGATGTTCGTGGAGACAACTTGAGCTCCTTCAACAAACGCTCCCAGACGTTTTATGATCCGAACCGCCAGGCCTTTGATACTCCTCCGTCTCCCGCGGAAACGCCCTGAACAGATTCATGTCAGAGCAGAGCAGAAAAGAAAAAGCTCTCAAGAGGGACTTCACTTCAAAAGACTTACGCAAAACTCACGTCTTCGTCAGTCAGCGCTTGGACTCGGGGTGAACTTCTCTTAGCGCAGTGTTAAAGGGGCACTGTGTAACTTCTCTGGCGGGGCGGGGCTCTGCCATCTGCTCATCTATCTCCAAG
This sequence comes from Chaenogobius annularis, assembly GCA_015082035.1. Classification (NCBI taxonomy): domain Eukaryota; kingdom Metazoa; phylum Chordata; class Actinopteri; order Gobiiformes; family Gobiidae; genus Chaenogobius; species Chaenogobius annularis. The sequence continues at coordinate 990,544 of BJKM01000156.1, forward strand.
GACGACAAGCCGGCGACGCAACCGCAAAACGTACATCGTGCACCTTTCATTTGAGACGGAAATGTGGGCGTTTTACATCTTTGGGCAGAAGCTGTCAAGGGGTTTTTGGAGTAGGCAAATCTAACACCGTTGTCATAGCAATTAACAACTCAAAATGGGACTAGTACGCGTTACATGCTCGCCGTGATGAAGACCTAACTTTGCTCAGGACGTTAAAACGCCTGGGTAGGTCTTACTTTACGAAGGGTTTGTACGTCAATGTCAGAGTGGACCTTCTCTTCGTGTCTTTTGAGAGGTCAAAAGTCCACTTTAAACAAAACAATGAACCAAAGTGCAGTACATCAACATCAACGATACAAACTAAATCCAAGACTACAGTAGAAAAATGCAGCAATTCAGTTCAAAGCCAAAGGGAAAAGTACGTTTTAAGGATGGATTTAAGTAAGAGTTTCAAGTTCTTGCAAGTTTTTATACCAAAATGACCGACTAGAACTCGCAATGCTGCTATTTATTATGGGATTTTTTAACAAAAAGTTGGTTCTCGTAAAACAAAAGCACTAAAAACGCTTCAAACATCTTTTTTTTGGAGGAGAAATATAAAATCGTCTCAGGTCTCAAGGTCCATGTTAAATCCCAAGTCGAGTCTCAAGTCGTCCAAAGTGTTTGCGCGCCAACTGAGGTTTCGCTTAGTAGTCCAACGATTACTTCCATTGAGACTTTTTAAATACGTTATCAACCAAATAAAGGTTGAAATACGGCGACTGAAGGATTCTAAAGAGAGAATATTTACGAATAAAGTCTGTTATTGACATCTTGATTCAATAATGTCACTGTCTTTGTCATAGAAGTTGTTTTTTTCGCGCGTTTTAGAGTTTGTAGAGTCCAGATTACGCGTACGATCATCAAAACGCGACTACAATTGATAGTCATAGTCACGATTGGTCGAGTAATAGTTGCAGCTGAAACTGAACCGCTGCTTCTCATTTTCTTCACGACACTCAGCGATTTTCAAATGCAGTTCTTTGGCCATTTAATAATCACTCCAGGATGTGAAAACTCAGAATCTCCCTTTGTGAGTGCGTCTGCGGGGAAAACCGTTATTTTGGGAACCTCCTTTGATATGCAGATGCCTCTTCCTCTTCCTCCTCCTCCTCCTCCTTCTGCGTTTCGTGATCCGCCAATGCTGCCGTGAATGTATGTCACTGCACCAGAACTAACGCGCTCCCTCTGCAGGGCTGCGCCGAGCCGGGGAGAAGAACCCGCAAAAAAAAAACTAGGTCAACGGGAGATGCCTCCACACTTCAGACGCTAGCAAAGAAGAAGAAGAGGAGGAAGAGGATGAGGTGGAAGCGCTAACATGTTCAATACAGTTTCAGTTCAAGCGTTTCCAAAGCCGCGTTCGTGTCGTCGTCGGGAAGTCGTGGAAAGGCGCGAAATAAAGACGATGGGCAAAAATCGATTGACCTTTTTTTGATGAAACGTGACCACATTTTAGGGTTTTCCGTCAACACCTCTGTTTAATTAATTAGCGATGCAACGTTAGCTTGTTAAAGTAAAGTCGATGGTGTCGCTGTTAAGCTGTTGAGAAGGCGAAACGAATCTTACTGCTTAGCTTTATCAAACGCTGTTAAAAAAGCAGACTCAGTCGTTTTATTATTTGGTAACTTGCAACTAATGCTTATTTTAGTCGTCAGCCATTACAGTGCGTTGAGATTTTAGAATTCACTATTCCATTTGCTGACTGAAGGCTTCTAAATAGAGGATATTTACGAATAAAGTCCATTATTGACGTGTATTGATGATAAAAATGTAGTGGTGCATCAAAACCCTGACGTAAAACTTGAAATAAAAGCACATGAACACAGAATCGTAACCGCGTGAACACAGTATATATTTATGGCGGTTTCGAAAGGGGGAAGGGCCTTCAGGTTGGGTGATCGTTTAGTGCTTTGCTTAGTGCTTTGTTTTTGGCCGGTCGTAAATGAAGATAAAAGCCTTGAAAGGGGCAGAACTGGTCAAGGAGTAGTTTGTTTTGTCCACGTTATTGATACTTGGATGTGTTTAAAGCTGCAATGTGTAACCTTTCTGGCGGCTGTTGTAGCACCTGCTTATCCCATGGAGATGTCAGAGCTTCCCCCGTAAGAGTTACACCTTTAAAGGGCAAATATTATGCATTATTTGTGTTGTTATTGTCCTTTAAACGTGCTCTTGAGTGCGTTTAAAGTTAAAAAAAAAAAGTTCAAATAAAACAATATTAGTTTGTCATAGGCTTAGCAAACGCCAAAGTAACTGGGCTTTGGCTCCATCTCCTGGCTGCAGGGAGAATAATACAAGTTTAATACAAACACTTTAAGTTAACCTCAGACTTCCTGATGTAGCCACGCAGTTGTGAAGATCGTGATTAGACGGCAGAAATGTACAGAACGATTCTGGCGATCATTGATGTAGTTATCGAGGAGATTCAGAGCGAGTGTTTTTGACGCTCGGAGGGGAGAGGATTTTCTAACCAGGATTCATCAGACTGGTGTGAATGAAGCTAAATGCTACTCCAGGTGTGTTTTTGATGAGGGAACAATGTAAGAACAGGGGTAAAAGCTCAAAAAAAGAAAATGTTGCATAATATGTGTCCTTTAAGACTTGAACATAACAGAAGGTGAGAGACGTTCAGAAAACTAGCTTAAACTGCAATGTAATATTTCAACTCTGGAGGAGCAGTATCCGATTATTTTCATGTCATGAAGTAAAGCACAGTACAGATATCTTGTAAAAACAGCTTTTAGAGTAAAAATTAGACCTCCGTTTGCTGTCCGCATCTAATTATAGAGCTTTTCTTATCGTCTGAGAACCAGGAAGTGCAACGTTAGCATGCTAGTTCTGCCTCTGGCCTCTAAAAGTTGCGACACACGCCTCATAAACTCATCGAGGTGAATAATTAAGACGCAAGGAACGCGTTAGGAAAGTGAGGAACAACTTTGGACCGTTGAAAACTGTTTAAAATGAACCGTTTTTGACAGTGAAAAATCAGGTACGGGCGCCTTTAAGCAGCAGAACAGACAAAAGCAGGAGGAGGAGGAGGAGGGAGCGGTGAAGACGAGTCGAGGCGTGAAGAGGAGACGGGAGCAGAGTGTTACAAAGACAACACATTTGACTGAAGAGGCAGAAACACAGAGCTCCGTTACATCAAACACAACCGTCTGACTGCAGCAGGGGGAGAAAACGAGCGCGCACGATGTGTGGAAGGGGGACGAAGAGGGAGATCATTGAACATGGATTTGTTCATGGGTTGTCCTTAACGATGCAAAGACTTGAGACAACATGGAAATGCTAAGCTCGACAAGACTGACACACATTTCCTTCACTACAGTGGTCACACATGCACTCAAAGTATGATTGTTATCAGATTTCTGGAGTTATAAGATGACTAAAATGGATTTGGGCCTTAAAACTCCTGCCACGGACACAGTAAATGGATACTTTTGGAACATACTTCTGGCGGCAGGACAAAAGGCCATCACAAAAAAATGGATGACAGAGTCTGCACCCACGATCACAGACTGGACTGACATTATGATGGACATAATGAAGACTCGGACTTCATTTGGAAATGGAAAAATTTGACTTTGGACTAGACTAGATTTTTATTTTAATTTTTTTATGTCGGGATTTTGTTTTCTTTATTTGTTCTGAGCCACTTGTGTTTATTTTTTTATTATTTCTGCTTTTATGGTCATGTTCAATGCTTTGTGTGTTTGTGTTCGAAAAATAATAATAATAAAAAAAATTAAATTAAATAAATAACAAAATAAAATAAAAATAAATAAAAATAAATAAAAATAAATAAAAATAAATAAAAATAAATAAAAATAAATAAAAATAAATAAAAATAAATAAATAAAAATAAAAATAAATAAAAATAAAGTCTTAAAGGTCCAGAAATCAGACAATAATCAGATTTTGGTGTGCATGTAAACATAGCCACAGTTTTCTCACAACATATACAATAAATCTTCTGTTAAATTCCTGTTTTCTTCTTTAGGCAAGGCAAGTTTATTTGTAGAGCACAATTTGCACTAAAAGCAATTCAAAGTGCTTCACAGAACAAGAAAAGATGCATTAAAACCACAAAACAAACAAACAAACAAACCGTAACATACAATAACTATGTGTCGATAAGGAATAAAAAACTCCTTGTGTTCAATGTTCAATGGAAGAAAAAAAAAAAGAGGTTGAACTTTATATATTCTACTCCAAAACGCAATTTCCCAACAGGAAACAACTCTCCAAAGTTCATTCAAAACATTCTTTGTTTATGAAAAATAAAAAATGACCTCAGGGAGACTTTGAATAACAATAATAATCAAATTTTAAAAAGGCTCTACTACAAATGGAGGCGCATTTCTTTCACATTTGTCCTCCAAACAAATAAAATGCTGTTGTTAATCAGTTTCCGTGCAATGATTAAAAGTTACACGACGTTTTAAGCCAGTTGGAGCAGATTCTTTTGACTGAGACACACCTTTCGGTTTTTGGCCTGTCGCAAACGTCACATTTTCCTCCTGGAGCAAAGAAACATTTCCATTTTCCTCCATAACTTACATCATGTGGTGCGGCTTTACAAATGACAAACAGCTGACTGAGGCTGACTTTAAAGCTCCAGTTTAATGCTACAAAAATGGAGCAATAGAAAATATAAATCAAGAACAAGAACACGTGTTTATTATCGGCGACAACTTTCAGATGGCATGAATTTGAGTCAAAAATAGTATTAAACAGCAAAAATTTAAAAAATAAAATTCAAAAATAATACTAAACAGCGTGAATTTGAGTCAAAAATAGTCTTAAACAGCATAATTTAAGAGAAAAATAGTATTAAACAGCGTGAATTTGAGTCAAAAATAGTTTTAAACAGCATACATTTACGTAAAAAATTGTATTAAACTGTGTGAATTTGTGTCAAAAAATTGTATTAAACAGCGTGAATTTGTCTCAAAAATAGTATTAAACAATGTGAATTTGTGTCAAAAATGTTCAAAGCACCATGAATATGAGTCAAAAATAGCTTTAAACTGCAGAAATTTGCTAAAAAATAGTATTAAACGGCATAAATATTTGTGAAAAATAGTATTAAACAGCGTGAAATTGCGTCAAAAATAGTTTTAAACGGCATAAATTTGCTCCATAATAGTATTAAACAGTGTGAATTTGTGTCAAAAAATGTTCAAAGCACCATGAATTTGAGTCAAAAATAGTATTAAACGGCATTAATTTGTGTTAAAAAAAATTCAAAGCACCATGAATTTAAGTTTTGTTTTTTGTAGCACCATGAATTTGAGTCAAAAATAACTTTAAACGGCATAAATTTCCTAAAAAATAGTATTAAACAGCATAAATATTTGTGAAAAATAGTATTAAACAGTGTGAATTTGCTTCAAAAATTCTTTTAAACGGCATAAATATTCATGAAAAATAGTATTCAATGACATTAATTTGCTCAAAAATGGTAGTATTAAACGGCATGAATTTGTTCCCAGAGCCCTGAGCTAAATTGAATGCACAGTTTTTATTGGACCTTCACATTTTGATCCATTAAATGTGTTTGTAGAGCACAAAACAAAGTAAGCGCTTCACAGAACAAGAACGTGGTAAAACTATCAAATTGAGAATGAATAAGAATGACAGGCCAAAATGGTTATCGCGATATTAATTAACAAATTCTCACAATATTGCAATAAATATCGTACCGCGAGACGACGAATGACACATTGGCCTGTTCATCGCGGTTTTAACTGCAAACGCATTCCCGTCTCTGTGTTTTCTGGGCCAAACATCTCGAGGGAGCAGTCCAAATGTGCATCTTCTCCTCCCTCCTTCGCGTCTCCTCCATCGACGTGCAGTAAAACCAGAGGCGCCGTAACCGTTGGAGACACTGACTCCCGTTCAGGAGGAAAAGCCGCTGCAGGGTTTGTTCGGACGGCTCTAATGGAGGTGAGATAAGTCGTTTTACCGGGTTCTACACTGCGCTTCTCTCTCCAGAAAACGACTCGACACGTGTGCGTTCTGTGTGAGTCGTTTGTACGCACACACAGCAGGTTTTTCCAATCACTCACTTTCATATTAGAATGTGAAAAGGCCCTAAACCATAAGGAAACCATCTGAGTCTAATTAGCGCTACAACTGACAGATATTTTAGCGTTTTAGACTAAACGATGATTTCTATTGAACAAAGACTTTTTGAACACATTTTTTAACCAAATAAATGTTGAAATGTGGTGATCGAAGGCTTCGAGATAAAGAATATTTACAGATAAAGTGTATTATTGATGAAAATAAATGAAATTTGTTATTCTTTTTTGACATTTGGATTTAATGCCATTGTTTTGAGTTTATCAAAATACATTGATGATTATTTAAATAGTCGACTTGTCATGGTAAATTCAATTCATCGTTGCAGCTTTTGATGAAATAAGCTTAAAATTAAATGATATTTTGGGTAAACTAGTTCATTTAATTGTAATATGCGGATTTGAATCTTTATTTGCATATTTGATAATGCCAGTATAGGTCTATATATATTTTTGACATTATTCTACTGCTGCTGTTCTTGTACGTTGTTATTTCAGCATTAAAATGTCTCCTTTGTGGGACAAAGACAGTGTTGATCTCTGAATATTCAGAATTTTCTGAAAATCCTTGTACTTTTTTTTATGTCTAAAGTCAAATTATCTGCCAGTGAGTCAGAAAATTGCACCTTAAATGGGAATAAGAGAATTTAAAAATAATGAAATTAGTCAGAAATCCATTTGAAAACAGGCCAAAAATGGAATAGTTAACAAAAAAAAGTAAATCAAAACTGTTGTTACAATTACTATGAGAATAAACAACACAATTTAACAATTCACGATTATTGACAAGCCAAACGACAAAACGACATGTTTTGGATCAAATTGAATTAACTGGATGACAAAACAAAGTAAATGTGACAAAAACAGCCAGTAAAAGTACTTTAGACTAAAGAATTAATTAAAAACACTTCACTTTGCTTCTAAAAGTGTCATGATTATGATTTTTAAGCTCTTACGGTTATAATGTGACATGAATAATAAACATCTCTAGTTTTGTTTAATAAAGTCCACATTCACTGGAGGGCGTTAGAAGAGCTTAAACCTGTGGAGCATTAGCCCGTCTGCTTTAGTCTAAGCAGGTTTAGATTAGAGCTGAGAATAGACACAGACCACGCCTTTCACTGTGTGGCCGCTCAAAACAACCACATTTAGCTCAAAAATAAGATCATTCTGGTCGAAACATGAAGTCGATTTTGAGTTTTTTCATACTTTTGGTGAACGCGTCATGAACATCGGACATTTTACACCAATTATCGCATGTTTTAGCGTCGATCCGCGGCAAAAAAAGAGGCTAAAGTGGGCGGGGCGGAATGATGCAAACAGGAAACCCAACTTTTTCCCTCTTCTAACACGTTTCCTGGTGAATTAGCCATGTCTATTTCAAGCTAAAATGATTCACGTCGAGTCACAACCGCGCAGACGTACTTTGTTCAGCAGATGTAAACATGTAGCGGACGGCGCTAGCATGGCGGTAGCATTCAACCCGCAGCTAAAGTTAGCATTCTCGGATAACCGTTCGACCTCTTTATTCTTCCCCGTGCCTTTGTGTCTGTATTCGGCACATTACATCTCGCCTGCTGCTCTTGTTGAAGCAATTTCACAACTGTTACCTAGCAACAATATCGTAAACAAGGCCCAAAATCCACATAAATTACACAATAGCTTTGATTTGACAAATAAAAACACCTGATAACACCTTGATTCCAGTAGCGTGTGGTGACTTTTATGGTTGGGCATCAGACTTGGGGTTTTCATCTAAATTTAGTGGATAACAATTGCACGTAAAAGTGAAAACAATTACGCGCCATCTTACTGAACTAAACTGCCACGCCTGCTTTACTTCACCGCTCAATTCATTACACAAACTAGCTCGCTACGTTGTTAAATGAGCCTTAGCTACAAACAAAGACTTATCTCTAAAAGCAAGTTTTTAAAGCAGAAATAAGTAACATTTTCAGCTTATTGAACGTCTTTGTGATGGTTAAATATGTATTTTGGGGGCATTTGACGTGTCCGTCGTCGTCGCCCCCTGCTGTCGCTTGGCGGGAAACCAGCCTTGCAACTCTCCTGAGAAACCCTGGCTCTTTTTGAAAATTCGGCAACGTGAAATGTTTTTGTGTGTGATTATTCTGTCTGATTATGATAAAGAAAGAAAGAAAAAAAAGGTGAAAAAATAAATACAGTAAATAAAAGCTTTTGAATCTGTTTTCTGACAATGTATTTTCACAAGGGGGCTGCAGGGGGAGCTCTATCGCCAGCGTTACTTAGTTCTTCGCTTCACGTCACTTGGCGCTGCTGTTGAATCGCTGTCTCTTCGGCACGCATTGGTCAATCACTGCTTGCCTTGATTGCCCGGACCGGACGCCACTGCCTTATTTGGTTAAATGATCGTTTAAACCGTTTTCTGTTTAATGTAATGTCGCTTTTTTTGATGACATAGACACAGGAAGGAGGAACTCAGCTCTACTTCCGTCCCGAGTGGGCCTCACCTCTTTGGTCCGGTCCAGCTCGTTGTGCAGAGCCTGTTTGGAGATCTCCACCTCGATGACCCTCTGCCTCAGCGTCTCGTTCTCGTCCTCCGCCCGGCTCCTCTTCTCCTCCACGGCCTCCAGCTCGTTGTGGAGACGCACCGACACGTCTTTGGCCACCTGGCGGCGCAAACAAAAACACACACGGCCGGAGTGTGAGCGCGGGACGGGACGGGAGAGTTGTCGTGTCTGTAGCGCAGCGTACACGTTCTAGGACACGTTCGTAGTACACGTTTGGAGTACACGTTTGTAGTACACGTTTGTGGTACACGTTATAAGACACGTTTGTAGAACACGTTTGTAGTACACGTTTGTACTACACGTTTGTACTACACATAAGACATGTTTGTACACGTAAGACACGTTGTAGTAGTTGTAAGACACGTTTGTAGTACACGTTTGTAGTACACGTTCTAAGACACGTTTGTAGTACACGTTCTAAGACACGTTTGTAGTACACGTTCTAAGACACGTTTGTAGTACATGTTTGTAGTACACGTTGTAAGACACGTTTGTAGTACACGTTATAAGACACGATTGTAGAACACGTTTGTAGTACAGGATTGTAGTACACGTTATAAGACACGATTGTAGTACACGTTATAAGACACGATTGTAGTACACGTTTGTAGTACACGATTGTAGTACACGTTTGTAGTACAAGATTGTAGTACACAATTGTAGTACACGATTGTAGTACATGTTTGTAGTACACGATTGTAGTACACGTTATAAGACGTGTTTGTAGTACACGTTTGTAGTACACATTATAAGACACGTTTGTAGTACACGTTTGTAGTACACGACCAATTATGTACAATAGAAGTAATTGAAACTTGTAATCGTTACTAGACCCCTTTTGCTACAAGACAATCGTTTTCAAAATGTCCACACCGAAGTACCACCTGGAAACAAGGCTTTCCTCGTGCAGATCCTAAAATAAAATAATAAAAGAGTCAATAATACTAAAGAACCTTTATTCATCTCTCAATGGGGACATTCCATTGTGTTGCACGCAGTTATTTTGAAAATATATAAATAAATTATATCTATCTATCTATCTATATATATATCTATATATATCTATATATATATAGATTTTTTTTTTTTTTTATAAAATAAATTAAAATAATTAAACAAAAATAAATAATTAAATAATACAAAATAAAAGAAGAGAAACACTAACCCTTTCTTGCTGCACAGTAGTTGCTCTCACCTTGAGGTCTTGCTCGAGGGTCCTGAGCAGCTCTCCGTCCACGTGGCCGGTCTGTGCCACCCTCAGACTCTTCTGCTCGGCCTTCCGGAGCCGGTACTGGAGGATCCGACAGCTCTTGTTGGAGCGGTCCAGTTCCCGGCGCAGCTCCTGCACCTGGTACACCTCCTCCTCCAGGTAATTATCCCGGATCTCCTCCATCTCGGCGCGCAGCTCGTCCACTTCATCCTGACAAACACAGCACACCGCAGGAGGTGAAACACACCGCAGGAGGGTGACGCACACCGCAGGAGGTGACGCACACCGCAGGAGGTGACGCACACCGCAGGGAGGTGAAGCACACAGCAGGAGGTGAAACACACAGCAGGAGGTGACGCACACAGCAGGACGTGACGCACACAGCAGGAGGTGACGCACACCGCAGGAGGTGACGCACACCGCAGGAGGTGACGCACACCGCAGGAGGTGAAGCACACAGCAGCAGGTACAGAAAAAACAGCACCAGGTGACGCACACCGCAGGAGGTGAAAGCACACAGCAGGAGGTGACGCACACCGCAGGAGGTGAAAACACACAGCAGCAGGTGAAGCCACACCGCAGGAGGTGAAGCACACCGCAGGAGGTGAAGCACACAGCAGGAGGTGAAGCACACCGCAGGAGGTGACGCACACCGCAGGAGGTGACGCACACCCAGGAGGTGAAACACACAGCAGCAGGTGATGCACACCGCAGGAGGTGAAGCACACCCGCAGGAGGTGACGCACACCGCAGGAGGTGAAGCACACAGCAGGAGGTGACGCACACAGCAGCAGGTGACGCACACCGCAGGAGGTGAAACACACAGCAGCAGGTGACGCACACTGCAGGAGGAGAAGCACACCGCAGGAGGTGACGCACACAGCCGGAGGTGAAGCACACCGCAGGAGGGGTGACGCACGCCGCAGGAGGAGAAGCACACCGCAGGAGGTGACGCACGCAGCAGGAGGTGAAGCACACCGCAGGAGGGCTGACGCACACCGCAGGAGGTGAAACACACAGCAGGAGGTGACGCACACCGCAGGAGGTGAAACACACAGCAGGAGGTGACGCACACCACAGGAGGTGGCGCACACAGCAGGAGGTGACGCACACCCCAGGAGATGAAACACAGGATGACACACAGAGAGGTGCGCACACAGCAGGAGGTGACACACCGCACACAGCAGGAGGTGACGCACACAGCAGGAGGTGACGCACACCGCAGGAGGTGAAGCACACCGCAGGAGGTGACGCACACCGCAGGAGGTGACGCACACAGCAGCAGGTGACGCACACGCAGCAGGTGACGCACCCGCAGGAGGTGACGCACACCGCAGAGTGACGCACACCGCAGGAGGTGACGCAAACACCCACAGGGAGGTGAACACACCGCAGGAGGTGACGCACACAGCAGGAGGTGAACGCACACAGCAGGAGGTGACGCACACAGCAGGAGGTGACGCACACAGCAGGAGGAGAAGCACACAAAAGGAGGTGAAGCACACAGCAGGAGGTGACACACACAGCAGGAGGTGAAGCACACAGCAGGAGGTGACACACAGGTTCAAGGTGAAGCACAAGTTCAGTGAAGCACATCAGGTTCAATCATCAGACAAATGTAAAATGTCTGTCAAATTAATCACAAAAGTGCAGAAACATCACCTTATGCTGGTATTTGACAGTTTAGCATAACTTTTTTCATTTTGAGCTCTTTTTGTAGCATTTTACCATAAACAATAAACTTGATATATTTGCATTTCTTCACAACAACATTCACTTTGTTATCTAAAGTGTGGATATATTGTCCCCACTCTGTTTAACATTCATTTATTCCCTTTGCTCCACCATCGGATAAAAGGGAACTCGAAAGGGAACGTTCTAATCCACTCAAATGAAAGAATCTGCTCCATTTATTAAGCACTTTTATATTTCAAATCTTCGGATTATGGCAGTAATTATTCACACCAGAGACTCTTATTTTTAGTTATAATGGCTTCAGCTTTGAAATGGGAATGGCCAAAAATCAGGTAAATATAAAGAGTAAAGCTGCTGCTGGAGGTTTGGACCAGGATTTGGGCTCTGGTGTTCCTCTGAGCAGAGCCTGTTTCCACGTATAATTAGAGTGCATCTGAAGCAGAGTTTAAGGCGAATATTCTCAGACTCAGCCGTCCACGAGACATTTTTCAGTCTCAAAAACGGCGATATTTGCGTTGTAATTATGGTCATTATGAGAAGTGATGGTTCCAAGTGTTTGAACTTCATTATGTTTCATATCTGTGAGATTCAGGTTCACCGTCGTCGTTGGCGGCACAAATGTTAGACGAGAATAGTCATCTGACAATCAAGTGGCCTCTTTCCTTAGTCATCATAATCATTCGTTCAAATGTATGATTCGTTATGGAGGATAAATTCACACGTGTAATGAGTGTGGGCTAATAAACAAGCTTCAGCCTTTAGCTCGTCAGTGTTTCTACTCATTATCGCTAAACCATTGGGAAACAAGAGGAGAAAAGCTCAATCCAGGCATGTCCAAACTATGGCCCGGGGGCCAAATGCGGCTCTCAGACAGATTTTTGTTGGCCCTCCGGCTTTCTGCTAAGTTGATCCAAACAACAAGAAGTAGTACTTTTACTGTAAAATTGGACAAATTCAAGCTTTCTGAAGTTATACCAGCCTAATATTAATAGGACCCCTCTGGCTTAAAGAAACGTCCCCAGCAAAATCATATCAACTTTACAAATGCATAAAGTGAAAGTAAGAGAATGTATTTGTCCACTTTTCAAACTTAACCGTGTGGATGAAGGAAAACCATGTGGATGAAGGAAAACCATGTGGATGAAGGAAAACCACGTGGATGAAGGAAAACCACGTGGATGAAGGAAAACCACGTGGATGAAGGAAAACGTGGATGAAGGAAAACCATGTGGATGAAGGAAAACCACGTGGATGAAGGAAAGGAAAACCACGTGGATGAAGGAAAACCATGTGGATGAAGGAAAACCACGTGGATGAAGGAAAACCACGTGGATGAAGGAAAACCACGTGGATGAAGGAAAACCGTGTGGATGAAGGAAAACCGCGTGGATGAAGGAAAACCGCGTGGATGAAGGAAAACCGCGTGGATGAAGGAAAACCGCGTGGATGAAGGAAAACCGTGTGGATGAAGAAAACCGTGTGGATGAAGAAAAACGTGTGGCTGAAGCAAAACCATGTGGATGAAGGAAAACCGTGTGGATGAAGGAAAACCACGTGGATGAAGGAAAACCGTGGATGAAGGAAAACGTGGATGAAGGAAAACCATGTGGATGTGGATGAAGGAAAACCATGTGTCTGTGAGCACTTTGAACTGGCCTTTTACTGTTTTGTGTTGCGTTTGCGTCTCCTGCGTTTCCCGCCACGTGAAAAGCCGTATTGTGTATTATTTTTGCTCAAATCTGGCAGAGTGAACACTGTAAATGACATATTTTCATCTCTTCGACAGGCGGCGGCCGTTTGGCCTGGAATACCGGACGTATCCCAGCATGCTTTGCGCCCGTGTATTGATTGAAACGTGAGCGCTCTCGTCTCTCTTTTCTCCGCGCTTTTCCCAACGAGCTCAGATTAACTTCTCGTTAATTACCCGAGGGGAAAAAGACCGGGCGAGCGACTCTCACGAGCAGGTTTTTTGGAGCCGGTGCGAGACTAACATCAGCGCGCGGTAAAGAGCACGCGAGGAGGAGTGGAGCAGTTCGAATGGGGCCAAAACAATAGCAGTAAGCTTCAAAGGTGACGTTAGGGGCGTCAAGATTTAATTAATTGGCGTTAAAAATAGATACATTTGAAAAACAATGGACAAAATGGGACAATTATTCTGATTTTAATATGCTCTAATTCTTCTTCTTTTTTTTTTTCTGATGCCACTTTTTTATTAAATTTTTTTAATGTTTATGTTCTATCTGGTCCAGCTCGTTCTAGCTGTTTGTGTGGGTTTTATTGTGTGTTATCTGTGTGTTATGTGTGTTTTTTAAAGTGTTTTTTGAGTGTTTTTTTGTGTTATTTGTGGGTTTTATTGTGTGTTATGTGTGTGTTTTTTGAGTGTTTTTTGAGTGTTTTTTTGTGTTTTTTGTAGTTTTTTTGTATGTTTTTGTGTGTTTTTTGTAGTCGTTTTTTGGAGTTTTTTTGTGTTTTTTTTGTGTGGGGTTTTTTGTGTGTTTTTTTGTGTTTTGGTGATTTTTTAATGTTTTTTGTGGAGGGTTTGTGTTGTTTTTCTTTTTTTTGTGTTTTTGTACGTGTTTTTTCTGTTGTTGTGTTGTTGTTCTTATGTTTTTGTTGATCTATGTTCTAATAGCAAAATAAAATTGCAAAAAAAAAAAAAATTATTGTCAGGTTACAATATAATCAGAACAGTAAAGAATAACAAAAACAGAAAGTGTTATTTTCTGACCGTTTATGTCACATTGATTTCATTTTTTCCATTCATTAAAATTCCTTCAAACTGAAGAATAATCCCACATTGTTGATGCTTCTCCTCACCATGATCTCGATACCGCGAAACGTGAAGTCTTTAGCTGACACGAAATGACAAACCAGGCTTAGAAAAAGCGACGCGTCTCCTTTGAACTCAGAACTTTTTAGACGTTTTGGGGGTGAAAGTCGCTCAGACGAGGACACAAAGTCTCACGCAACAACGTCGAAAGTCATCGGCGACGATACACCGCGCGCTAAATGAACAGACAAAGTGCTTTTTCCCTGGACACGGGGTTGTTTTGGTTGTAAATATGAGCGATAAGATGCTTAGTTCGATGTTACGTCAGGCAGAAGAGTGTAATCACAGGAGGATTATGTGAAAGGTAGAATATGTCCTGCACGTCACCAAAGATCACGTCTTTTAGCCTTTTGTCCTCAATGGATGTGATTTAAATGAGGCGAACGCAGACGATCTATAATGGGATTTTAACTGTTTTTATTCATCTATTTATTACCATTTTCTTCCTTTTGCTAACTTCATCTGTCAATAGACACTCATTTACATTTAGATCACAGTATTTTTGGCCGATATTGAGTCAATCCAACTGAAATGTCTTAATTATTATCATTTAATTTTGACTATATAAAGCTTTTGTTGCTTGTGGACGTACTCGCAAGCGCGGAGGGAACCCGGAACTCACTTTACTCAGTTCCAACCAAACACGACTCAAGCAGAAGTGAAAGAAAACTACTCCTGAAAAGTACAATGTCTTCAAAAGAATTAGAAAAATATAATGCGCTGCCCTGCTCCGAGGCTTATATGTATTTTTATTTATTTATGAAGAAAACGACTTGCAAAGGAATTCCTCATCGTTTCCACAAAGTCACAGTTAATAACAACGCACTTGTTTTCAGTCGTTACTTCCAATTCCCAGTCATTATTTACTCCCGTTTTCTTGTAGGTTCATGTCATTATTTGGTCATTATTTGCAGCAGAACTCGTCTCATTATGCGACACCGTAAATCAATGTCTGTGCGCCGGGGGGGGGGGGGAGGAGAGGTGAAGCCCAGCTGGAGGAACTGATGAATATATATAAAATAAAATAAAAATATATAAAATATAATATAAAATAATATAAATAATATAAATATAAATATATAAAAAATAATATAAAATATAAAATATAAAATAAAATTATAATAAAAAATATAAAATATAAAATAAAAAATATAAATATAAATATAATATATATAATAATTAATAAACAAAAATAAAAATGAATGAATGAATGAATAATAATCAAATCAAAAATGAAATAAATGAAGAATTATTTATTATTATATATTATTACTACTACAAATGGCTGTGAACGTCTTGAATTAAATCATAAAATTGACAATTAGACAAGACAGCCCAAGTTGAACCTCGACCAAAAGACATTTACCGGACCACATTTTAGCACATCCCTCACAACATTGTGCTCATTTTATTCTCATTTCATTCACAACATATAACAGACATCATCAGTGACAGTTAAACAAAGAAAGAATGAAAAGGAGCAGAGAAAAAACATTTGCCACACATATATATATAATATTAATATATATATATAAATAATATATATAGAATATATATATATATATATAATATATATAATATAATATATATATACAATATGTTGACTGCCGCCCTCTCTGCAGGGTCAGACTGGAGCCGGAGTAAAGCTGATTAACTGTAGCTGCTTTTCCCGCCGCAGAGGCAGACACGAGTAAGCTGAAATAATACGTTGATAAAAATGCAAATTAACAGTCGGGATGAATTGTAGAGAAAGGAGTTCGCCGCTTTAATCCTCCCGAGTTAAGAGGGAAAGGCACGTTGTACAGCGGGTAAACTCCAAATATCGATACGGCAACAGGAATTTGACAATATGCCAAATCTCTTAACGATATTTACTGCGATATTCTATACGTTTTCCTTTGAAAACGCCCTGACCAGTCTCTGTTTTCCAAAGCATTGAGGTGTAAATGTGCTAAACGTTGGATGTCGTCTGCACTGAAACAAAGGACCGTTGTTTTAATTCTGCATCACGATATTTTGGTTACTGTCGCATCCTTCTACGGCAATATACTAATGTACAGAGTATATGTATGTCATATACTCTGACATCCGGAAACGATGTCAATTCATTCAGTTATTTGCTGAAATGCCAGCGGACAGTACTGCATTAAGGGATGAAAAAGTGACAATAAAAAACATACATTTGGCCCATTTTTAAGACCCTTTCGGACTGACTGACAGCGCTGGAAAGAGTACTTTGAAAAAATATCATACAGAATACTGAATACCGTTAAGCCGTCACATGATCTGATCAAAACTGTGATGAATGAATACTTAGAACACTTTTAATGTTGTAAATAATCTGTTGTCATTGTGTGTTCAAAGTGTTTCTAAAGCATGAATTAGGTTATTAAAATGGCTTTAAATAGTCTACAGTTGATGGTGCTGCAGGTGGATGACAATGGTGGGTTTTCTCGTGTGTGTGTGTGTGTGGGGGGGGGGGGATAACATAAAGGGACCAAGGACGCGGAGAGTAAATGAAAGTCGCATCAATAGTACTTCGCTCGACGGGAGGTGGACGCAGAGGGCGGGAGTGCAGGGTGAAGTGGATGTGACAGCAGGAGGACGGGCCGCGCACTTTATTGCACCGTCACTCAAGGTTACGCCGCCGGCCCCTCGTAACGCACACCGGACGCGAGCGAGCAGCACAGTCGAGTCATCTGTAGTAGCAGTAGCAGTAGGAGTACTGTAGCAGGCAGTGGTAGTAGTGTTGAGAAATTACACCGACTTGTCTTAGGAGAGGAGTCGTATAGTGGGAGTAGCAGAAGTAGTTAGTATTATTATTAATTATTATTATAGCATTAGTGGTAGTAATGAAGGATTACACCGACTTGTAACAGCAGCAGCAGCAACAGCAGTAGGAGTAGCAGTAGCAGCAGCAGCAGCAGCAGCAGCAGTAGTTGTAGTAGTAGGAGTAGGGTATTATTATAGTATTGAGTAATGACTGAGTGACGAGGGATTACACTGATTTTGAATAGCAGTAGCAGTGGTTGTAGATAGTAGTGGTGGTGTAGTAGTAGTAGTAGTAGTGGTGGTTGTAGTAGTGGTGTTGTAGTAGTGTTTGTAGTTGTTGGTAGTGGTGGTGGTTGTAGTAGTGGTGTTGTAGTAGTGGTGGTTGTAGTAGTAGTGTTGTAGTAGTGGTGGTTGTAGTGGGGTTGTAGCAGTGGTGGTTGTAGCATAGTGGTTGTAGTAGTGTGGTGGTGGTTGTAGTGTTGGTGTGTGGTTGTAGTGTGTGTGGTGTTGTAGTGTGTGGGTTGTAGTGGTGGTGGTTGTAGTAGTGGTTGAGGGTGGTGGTTATAGTGGTGGTGTTAAGTAGTGGTGGTTATAGTGGTTATAGTAGTGGTGGTTAAGAGTGGTGGTATAGTAGTGGTGGTGAGTTGTGGTGTGGTGGTTGTTGTAGTAGTGGTGGTTGTAGTGGTGTGGTTAGGTGGTGTTTGAGTGGTGGTAATAGTGGTGGTGGTTATAGTGGTGGTGGTTTAGGTGGTGGTGGTTATAGTGGTGGTGGTTATAGTAGTGGTGGTTGGAGTGGTGTAGTGGTTGCTTGTAGTAGTAGTTGTGTGTAGTATTGTGGTTGTAGGGTGGTTGTGTAGTAGTTGTGGTTGTAGTATGTGTTGGTGGTGTGTGTAGTATTGTTGGGTTGTGTAGTAGTTTGTGGTGTATAGGGTTAGTGTGGTGGTGTGTGTAGTGGTTGTGGTGGGAGGTAGTGGTTGTGGTTGGTGTGTGGGTGGTATAGTAGGTGGTTGTGGTGGTTTGTAGTGATGTGGTTGTGGTGGTTGTAGTAGTCAGTAGTGGTAGTGGGTGATTGTTGAAGTAGTAGTGGTTGTGGTTGTATGATAGTGGTTGTGGTATGTTGTGTGTAGTTGTAGTGGGTGGTTGTATTGGTTGTAGTGGTTGTAGTAGTAGTAGTAGTGGTGGTTGTAGTAGTGGTTGTAGTAGTAGTAGTGGTTGTAGTAGTAGTAGTGGTTGTGGTTGTAGTAGTGTTTGTAGTAGTAGTGGTGGTTGTAGTGGTTGTACTGCTTGTAGTAGTAGTGGTTGTAGTAGTGGTGGTAGTAGTGGTTGTGGTGGTTGTAGTAGTAGTAGTTATGGTAGTAGTGGTTGTGGTGGTGGTTGTAGTAGTAGTAGTGGTTGTAGTAGTGGTTGTAGTAGTGGTGGTTGTAGTGGTGGTTGTGGTTGTGGTTGTAGTAGTAGTTGTGGTGGTGGTTGTAGTGGTTGTAGTAGTAGTAGTAGTGGTTGTAGTAGTAGTTGTAGTAGTAGTAGTAGTGGTTGTAGTAGTAGTTGTAGTAGTAGTAGTAGTGGTTGTAGTAGTAGTAGTGTTTGTAGTAGTAGTGGTGGTTGTACTGCTTGTAGTAGTAGTGGTTGTAGTAGTGGTGGTAGTAGTAGTGGTGGTTGTAGTAGTAGTAGTTGTGGTAGTAGTGGTTGTGGTGGTGGTTGTAGTGGTTGTAGTAGTAGTAGTGGTTGTAGTAGTGGTGGTTGTAGTAGTGGTGGTTGTAGTAGTGGTGGTTGTGGTTGTAGTAGTAGTTGTGGTAGTAGTGGTTGTGGTGGTGGTTGTAGTGGTTGTGGTAGTAGTGGTGGTTGTAGTAGTGGTGGTTGTAGTAGTGGTGGTTGTAGTGGTGGTTGTAGTGGTGGTGGTTGTAGTGGTGGTTGTGGTTGTGGTGGTGGTTGTAGTGGTCTGAAGCATGACATACTTTTCCTCTCCCACTCTCAGTCCCGTCCGCTGCTGTTGGTCATTGTCTGTTTTACCTTGAGATAGTCGTTCTCGGAGCGCAGGTCCTCGATCTCCCGCAGCAGCTCCTCCTCGGGAGCCTCTTTGGGGCCCTGCGGGGCTTTGAGAGGCTGAGACTGGGACATGCTGCTGCTCGTGGCCCCGGGCGGCTCAGCACGAGGAGCGGCAGTGGTCCCGGAGCCAGCGGCAGGTGCGCGCGCCTGTAGAGTCTCCGCGCCCTGAGGATCCCGGTCACTGGAGCCGGTGCCAGACTCCGGTGCGGAGCAGTCCGACAGGTCCGAGCTGCTGCCCGCTGCTGCGGCCACGCGGACGTTATCCGCCCCGGTGGGCACGCGGATCGGGGATCCATGCGCGTGCTTGATCTTCTGCACCGCGAGCAGGACCGGGCTGCTGGGCTCGGGTTTGGGGCTGGCCTTGGGGCTCTTCTTGGCCGGGGTCCTGGGGCCAGTCTTTGCGGCAGGCTTGTCTTTGGCCGCAGTGGCCGTGCGTCGGGAGATCCGGCTCGGATGCGCGAGTGGCACCGCGGGAGACTGCTTGGTCAGTTTTGGAGACTTGGGCACAAGTGAAGATTTGGTGGCGCGTGAGTGGACGTCTTTGATGAAGGGTCTGGCCGGGGAAGGTGCTCTGTTCAGCCGCTTCTTCTCGAGCTGCGGCCCGTGCGCTCTGTCCGAGCCCCCGGAGCTCTCCATTGCACACCGGCACAAGCTCCGGCTCTGACACCGGCAGCGGGGCTCTGATCCGGGCTGCAGGTCCGCCTCGCCGCTCGGGGACACACACTGGACACACGTTTCTTCCGCTTTACTTTCCGCTTCTGTCGCTGTTGCTTGGAGCTTGAGCGCATCCTGCGGAGGATCTACTCCATCCTGGGCGCGTTCAGGCTGAGTGCCGCAGACACGGATCAGACTGGGCAGGTGACAGTGCGCAGGGACAGAGCTCAGCCCGAGCCGCTCCTGGAGCCTCAGAAGGCGTCACCGCTGGTCCTTGTCCCGGGTCTCTCACTCCTCAGACCTGACATGGAAGATCTGCAGTCACCGCAGACGCTCCGGGGCTCGACGCCTGTGATTCGGTACCAGGCGCATGCGCAGTGGCATCACGGGCAGCAGCAGCAGCACACCCCGTGTTTTCTGAGGGACCACGGACGGCACGCTCCACTGCGCATGTCCCAATCATCCACGGGTGTCAATAATCCAACTATTGATCAGTGAAATCCAGAGCGTCTCAGTAATTAGCCTGTTGAGAGGAAGGCTCGAGCCGAATCACAAACAGTCGACGCTGCGTTTGTGGATTTACGTTCTCACGCGGCTCGGACACGCCCCCAAACCCGTGCGCGGCGTCGACTTTAAAACAACACGAACAGGTTGATCCGTTAGAGACGCGTCCGACGTGCCAAACACGCACGCGCACAAACACGCACGCACACTATCACACACTAACACACGCACAAACTAACACACGCGCACACACACACTACCACCTGGTTCATAACAGTTCACACACACACACACACACACACACACATTTCAAGGCAAATAAAATATAGCACATCATAAAAGCCAGGGCATAAAACCTTTGACAAACTACGCAATTACATACAATTTAATAAAGCCGCTGTATAACAACATTATACTGTCCCTGTAATATTTAAACCCAAGAGAAATGAAGAAAAGCACACCACAATTTGGTAATAAATATAAATGTCTTTTTAATAGCATCTCATTAGTCAAAGAATGCCGCAAAGTTATAAATACCACAACTTTCTTCTTCCTTTTGTTTTCCCCCCCACAAGCCAAACCGATGTAACAGGCTTTATACATTACAAGTAACAGTATTTAATCAGTTTCGAAAAACAAAAGCATTTAAAAACAGGCTTGGTTATAGGCCGCGGCGTTAGTAACACAAAGTACGAAAAGATATTGCAGTTTAAACCCTCGAAACAAAGAAAAACAGGTTTAAATGGGAAGTTGTGACGACGGTTATGCTTTTTGGGAGAACACGGAAATGGAAAGGCACATTGTGTAAGCGCTAAATCAAAACGGTTACGTGGAAGAAACAAAGTAAACGCGTATTTCTATTGCTACGGTATCCTTGCAGGGACATTTCCGTTCTTGGACCAAACTCGAGACAGCAGAATGTAGTTGGGCCTTTCTGAGAGTTTCTAATACGTTCTCGGCCTTCACAAAGTGTTGGGAAGTAGCAGAATACACGCACTGGGAAAACAAATCCACCACTAAGTTTGAGTCACTTCATTCTGATAAATACAAATGTGTAACTAAAGAGTTTTTAATCCTATGTTGCCGTTTTTACACTAAAATATCACTCAACATAAAGTGAAAGTATTCTAAATATTCAAAATACGATACTCTGACTGCGCCGTGAAGCAGAAAACATGACCAAATACTTCTTAAAGCAGGTATTCAGTATTCTGCGACTAAATACATTTAAGTATTCGTCCCAACACGGTTCGTAAATGACACAAAAGCGTAAGAGAAACGCACACAAAGAGCAACTAATCCTACAAAATGTGCTTTTAAAAGGTGCACTACACAACGCATTTACTGCAGGGGGAGGTTACGGCGGTGCCAGGAATATCCCACAGTATGGCATTAAACTTATCCACCTCGAGGGAGGCCAAGGTGCAGGTCAGATCTGCGGAGAGGCGAGCCCGCTCACAGAGAGTTTGTTGGATTTCTGACAGATTAAAAAAACAAACCTGCAACTGAATAAATGCGAGAGAGAGACAAGACGACGCGACAGGAAAGTTACGTAGTGCACCTTTAACTCAGCGGTGACGTTTTGAATCCACGTTTTCCGTAAGGCACGACAAAAACACATCGGAAGTCCTACAAAGTAAAGTCAGTCTCAGTCCAAATACTTTAAATATTTCCATGTCCGACGAAGACTCTCTAAAAGTTCAGCATTTTGTCCGATCATTCCGTCATTTTTCACCATTTTAATTCGTTTTTTCACAATATATTTATGATATTTAGAGACGGATTTGTGTTAAGATAAGGTTTATGTTTAGGAATTGTTTATTTGCTTAAAATTAGGGTCAAGATTAAGGCCTTTGGACATGGAATGCAAGAATTCAATCGTTTTTCACTCACATTTTTCCAGAATCGGAGTAAAATCAACTCAAATTGAATTCAAATTAAGAGTTTCGGGACAAAATACCACACTTTTACAGAGTCCCATTTCCCACCACTTCACAACGCCGCTGCTACACACACAGTACAGTATGTTAAATCAATTGCAAACACAAACCAGGGAATTCACCGTAGCGTAGCAGAGTATTGCTAAATTTGTGCAGTTAATCTTCCAGCTAGGACACACACGAAAAAAGGTCAGTTTTCAAGAGATTTTACAACAACACACTGTACATAAAACAAAATCAAACTTTCCCCAACCATCGTTTCATTTTCAATGCGATTCTACCACTTTTCCCTGCTAAAATGTGCCGTTTCTTGCGCGTTTCTTAGCGTCATAAAAATGCTAATATCACACATAAAAAGGCAAATACTGCACGACCGTTTGAAATACTGCATTACTCGTGTCCCATTTGCAAAGTTCTGTCGTAGTTTCGTCTCCCAGTCGCGTATGGGATGTCTGCGAGTTAAAATAAAAGTGCAAAAATAAAAAAAATGAAAAAAGTGAAATGAGTGTTTCCATGTGCTTAAAATACTGAAAGGCGAGAATAAAACCACTGGAGGCGGTTACAGCCCCGTTTAGGTCATTTTAATAAAACGATAGTGTGCTTTTATTTGTCCGGTCAGTACGGTCTCTTAGTAACGATCGCGGTTAATCAAGGGCAGGGGTTCTCAAACTGTGGGGGTGGGTCCAATGCTAGTACACCCAAATACTGTATGTCGTTTCCAATCGTAACATTTCAGACACAACAATCCATTTGTTGTTTTTTTTTAACTCTAAGTGCAGATTGCAAATACATGAAGTGCACCAAATACATGCAGACAAGAACCATGATATGAACACAAATGTAATGGGATGTTTTAGGGTTTGGGGCGTTTAAATGGTGACTTTAAGTGCTGTCTAATGTTCAAAGAAACTAAGAGAATATTAGGATCTAGTTCTTTTTACACCTAATATTCTCTTTGCTTGAATTGTCCTGTTGTCATTACCATTCAAAAAGGTCATGTTGTGTTTTAATCTCTTAATTGTCCTAACATGATTTTAGTATTTTAGTTTAGCTTCATTCACGCTCGTTTCATGAATGCCGTTAGGTCTTCTCCGCCTCCGTCCTCAGAAAACACACCGTTCTAAATGGTCTCCTGAGATGTTGATGTAGTCCATAAATCATCACCAGAATCAGAGCATTTCTGCTGCCAAATCACATTAATTACAACTGCGCGCTAGATTAGCATTTAGCATTTGTTTGTTAATTGCCCTCCGCTGCCAGTAGATGGAGTGCCAACACCAACCTTGATGAAGGAATGACTCACAGTTATAAAGTGATGTATGGTTTTCTGTACACATTATTTTAAGATCACGAGATGCCAAGTATGAGGATGAAGTAAAAGTACTCATGTTTAGAGGACACGATACAAATAACATGTGTCCTTTAAATGTAGTTAGTGAGTTTAGTTGTTTTTATTTAACGATTTAATTTAACGATTTATCGAGATTGGATATTCTATGAAAAAGAGGTAAATATCTTAGGGGGGGGGTCCTTTGGGGGTCCATGTTCCATTTCCCCCCTGACTCCACCCCTGTCCAAAAGTATTTGTCCCCAGCACAGTTTGAGAACCTCTGCCAATAATTCAACCACTATGACCAAAGCGGACTGAAGAGTAGCAGTTATGTAGTATGTATATATATATGTATATATATATTTATATATATTTAGAGAGAGAATCATTACACTTTCCATCAAAAATATCTCATTAAAATGTGCAACACCCAGCAGGGGGCAGTCTACCTCAAAGGCACCTGTATGGACTGAGGTAGAATGGGGAGACATGGGTCAGTGTAGAGGGGCATCTACATCAGAGTACAGAGCATTGGGCCCCCTCGGACCATTTAAGGTGACTTTGGGGTCATCGTTTTTGTGACTCGTGCAGTTCTTCAGTACTTCATGGACTAGACCAGGTCCGAACTAGGGCTAAACCAGGTCCAAACTAGGGCTAAACTAGGGCCAAACTAGGGCCAAACTAGGGCTAAACTAATGTTTGTTTTGGTAATTGATTAATCCGGCTATTCTTCTTTTGATTTATCAGTTGTTTACGTCAAAAAAGGCCTGTGATTATAAGATTTTTCACTAAATCTTTTTTTAAATAAGTTTATTCACAGCAAATAGTGTCATTTTTTTGAGGTAATTGTTGCTCTGTCTCAGTCCTAAAACCTTCTCTCAGCACGTATTTTGAAGTCTCTGTAGTTCACAAAACGATTATTTTCAACAATTATTTCTTGTTATTACTCGTTTCAGCCTTAAACCAAACCAGGACTAGATCAAATCCCGTCAGTGGTCTCGTGGAGAGTTCTGGGCCATTATCCTCCTGACAAAGTTCTAATCGAAATATTGTTGCACCCGAGTAAAATACAAAAACTAAAACTAAAACTAAACTATATTTGTGCAGGAAATACACACTGTCATTATTTTACAGCCGTTTGTGCTTAAGGGGTGCCAATATTAACGAACGGCACTGTCGTAATGATAAGAGACATAATACTTCCTGCAAAGTGAGTCGATATGTTGCAGTGTGTCGCCCCCTGCTGGATAAAACTGCGTAGTGGATGCGGAGGGTCGCGGGTGGAGTGGGAGACGGGGAGGAGAACCTCAGCAGCAGCGCATCCGAGGAGGAGGAAGCTCCGGAGGCACGTCGGGTTCAGGCTGAAGCGACAGGACGCTGTTGGAAAGCTCCGTGTTCGACATTTCCAAAGGCATCTGGGAAATGGTGAAATATTACAGTTATACAACAACAAATAAGCCAACATTAAAACGATGTCGATTTGAAACTTCTTCTGTGGTTGACTTAAAGAAATGTGAGACTTTCCTCATGAATGGAAAGTCAGAAAAATGAAAAAAGCCATGTTTAAATGTCTAGATTCACTTCATGATATTTTAGCTACTTAAAAATGTACAAAGATTTGGAATATCTCCACTAGTATTTGAGTAAACTAGAAAATGGAAGTAAAATTTTAATTTTCCGATTTCATTCTTACTTAAAACTTAATATAATAAGACTTGGAGTGAGATATTGAGAAATGGTTAAATAAAATGTGAAATAAATAAATAAAATAAGAAAAATAGCTGGCATATTTACATTTATTTTTTTAATATGCACTGTCCCTGATAAAAAATGTAATAAAATAAAATAGTGTCTCGTTTTCATTAGAAATAAGAAATCATTATAATGCAACGCAACAAAAAAAAATCTTGATGTCTTTCACTATGAACTGTTGACTTGTAGTATAAACGTAAATATGTACTTTTCTAGAGACCCTTTAAAGTAGTATTTGTCCTATTTAATAACAGAAGTTCTTACATCAACAAACGCCTTAAGGAAATGCATGTAACAAGAAGAAGAGACAGAATGTTAAGACGACAAACTCTTTTCCATTCGCATTATTACGAAATATTTAAATTCTTACTTTGCTAATGATGTCATTCACGAGCTTCAGGAAGATTTCGTCTACGTTAAAGTTGTCCTTGGCACTGGACTCACAAAATCGCATTCCACTTATTCTGGACGCAAACTGGAACAGACAAGACAAATATATGGGACTTATGGATTTAGTCAAAACAGGAAGTGGACCGCATCGTGTGTCGCTCGTACCCGCTCGCCCTGCTGTTTGGAGATGATCCGTTCTGATTCACAGTCCAGTTTGTTCCCGACCAACAGCAGCTCTGCGTCCTCTGAGGCGTACTGAGAGAGAGACGGGGGGAGAGAGAGGGGGGAGAGACAGTCAGTAAGTCATTCCTAATGCTCACTTGATGGCTACTTGCTCTGAGTTAGATTTGACACTGTAAATGTGTACAGGGAGAAGAGCAGAGGGGAAAGTACACAGCCCTGTGGAGCGCCTGTGCTGATACGCAGAGTCCGGGACATTCTTGCCCCAGCCGCACACACTGCCTCTGGTCCTTCATGAAGTCAGTGATCCACCTGCAGACCTGTTGGTTCTGTGGGCAACCTGCAGGGGGCCGTTTGAGGTGATGAACATTGTAAGTGTGCGTCTTGACTATACAATTGCAGATGACAAGACTCCCAATCTGCGTCAACATCATATCCACAAGTCGCTTTCACACATTACGCAAGACGTGTGACGCGACTTGCTAGAGGGCACAACAGCGGTACGCAAAAGGCCCGCGCGCGGGGACCGAACCGCCAACATTCCGCGATCAAAGCAACTGCAACTTAACAACTTTACTGTAGCGTTGAGTGAGCTTCATAATGGCGTACCTTGTCTATCATCTTCATCCACTTGGCGAGGTCGTCGAACGTCTCCTGTTTGGTGATGTCGTACACGATGACGATTCCCTTTGCTCCTCGGTAGTACGCCGACGTGATGCTGTTGAAGCGCTCCTGTCCAGCCGTGTCCCTTACAGACAAGTACAGTTTACGTCAGCGGTACTCATAATCAGCTCGTCCGGCAGAAGAGTAAAACGCGGTTACGTTTAGTAGAGGCTATTTAGTTTTGGAAGCCTAAATTATTTGTTTTTCCTCGCATCACTCCTTCAGATATGATTTAAGGTATATGATTTAAAATATACCAGATTTTGTGCATTATTTCAGGTTTTGTCCTTTCAAATTATAATCAACTTGAGTAGTAGTTTCTCAAATACTTTAAAAAAAAACAAAAAAAAACTACTTTGTACTTCTATTTGAGGAATATTGTTTTTAAGTACTTTAAATAAGCAAGATTTTGTCATTAATAAATCGATCTTTTTTTTCTTTTCTTTTTTATGTTAAAAAAGGAAAACATGATAAATTGGGGGAAATGAATGGAGTGAGGGGGTTAAAGCACTATTTCAACAAGAAGGGGACAAATCAGATCTACTGCTTCTACAACAAGGATAAATAAGAAATGCAATAAACACAAGACAAGTCAAAAAAGAAATAATAGTAGTCTTTTATAGTGGGACATGAATGAAAATACATATTAAGGAGGAAAAGCAGGCAACGAGGAGGAAAACATAGTATGACACGTTCTAATTGGACAAATAAAAATGATAAAAATGTAGAAATGGTTAGTGATTAGGTTTGTTACTTTACCTGCGGTTAGTTTAGTCCTTTTCCAGTGAGTCAGAGTCTTATGAGGCGCAGCAGACAGACACAACAACGAGGTGAGGAAACACGGAAGACAGATGGTGATTTAGCTGTAGTACGAGACGAGGGGTGGAGGTGGTAGGGGTGGTAGTAGTGGTAGGGGTGGGAGTGGTGGTAGGGGTGGTTAGAGGTGGTAGTGGTGGTAGAAGTGGTAGTGGTGGTAGGGGTGTGGTTAGAAGTGGTAGGGGTGGTAGTGGTGGTGAGGGGTGAGTGGAGTGGTGTGGTGAGTGGTGAGGGTGGTAGGGGTGGTAGTAGTGGTAGAGTGTGGTGGTGGTATAGTGGTGGTAGAGAGTGGTTAGAGGTGGTAGAGGTGTTTAGGGTGGTAGTTAGGGTGTTAGAGGTGGTAGTGGTGGTTAGAGGTGGTAGTGGTGAGTGGTAGTAGGGGTAGTGGTGGCAGAGGTGGTTTAGAGGTGGTTAGAGGTGGTAGTAGGTGGTTAAGAGGTGGTAGTAGTGGTTAGAGGTGGTAGTTGTGGTATGGTGGCAGAGGTGGTAGAGGTGGTAGTGGTGGTAGAGGTGGCAGTGGTGGTTAGAGGTGGTAGTGGTTAGAGGTGGTTAGAGGTGGTAGAGGTGGTAGTGGTGGTTAGAGGTGGTAGTGGTGGGTTAGAGTGGTAGTGGTTAGAGGTGGTAGTGGTGGTAGTGGTGCAGAGGTGGTTAGAGGTGGTTAGAGGTGGTAGTAGTGGTTAGAGGTGGTAGTAGTGGTTAGAGGTGGTAGTTGTGGTAGTGGTGGCAGAGGTGGTAGAGGTGGTAGTGGTGGTTAGAGGTGGCAGTGGTGGTAGAGGTGGCAGTGGTGGCAGTGGTGGCAGTGGTGGTAGTGGTGGTAGTGGTGGTAGTGGTGGTAGTGGTGGTAGTGGTGGTAGTGGTGGTAGTGGTAGTAATAGTTTGGTGGATAAAAGAGAAATGAAAGGATATTAGACGAGAAGGGACAGGACAAGATCTGGTGCATAGAAGATCTCGCATGATCCAAATGTCATCCGGAGAATTATATTGTGATGTATACATGTTCTTACCAGTATGGTGTTAAACCAGGGGGTCCAAAGAGGGGTTCACAGAGGGCCACATAGATTGAAAGAACAAAAAAAAAAAAAAGGAGGGCCACAGAGTGATGGTCCACAGTGAACTGAAATGGTTGTCTTTTGCATGGTTTTGACAGAGGCATTTCACATTAATGTTGAGTCTGTGTCACATGTTTGTTTTTGAGGTTATGTGGTGGGGGTGGGGGTGGTGGGGGTGGTGGGGGTGGTGGGGTGTCGCCACAGAAGTTACATGGTGCGTCTTTAATGTAACGTGAGACCCATTACCGTGGCGAGAGTATTTGAAAGGCAAAGCAGCAGTTTTGGGACAGGATTCGTTTGTAATTAGTCTCTTATGCAAGTCACAAGACATGAATCAAACTGTGGATCTCCAACCACATTACAGAGTAGAATACGGACCTTTTGAGCTGGTCTGCTACAGAACACTTCATGTATTATTTGTATTGTTGGCTTTTCAACATGCTCTTGAGTACCTTTGCTTTGGCAATCCCACGTTTTCAAGTGTAAAATGTTACCTATGTATTGAAAACATTGGATTTGGTGTTTTACTGACAGCAGAACCATGGAAGGAGGAAAAAAAACAAAAACTAGTCCATGCTGCTATGAGCACACAGTTGTAATGAGCACAGTTTGAGGTGAGAAAAGACTCAAAAACTGCGCTGGAGACCCCCGGATCGTCACAATGCTACTTTAGTGATTTTTCCAGGCTCAGAGCAAGACAACCTTGTAAACAGGATAATGAAACGAGCGTGACAGACATGAAACACAACTCGTGATACGTTTTTTGACGAGGGAACAATGTTATAATGTCAGGTTTGCGTACGAGTCCCTCAACAAAATCGCCGTTAGCTCGAGGTCAAACGTTTTATGCTAACGATCCAACGAACTGCTATCGTTTTGTGATCAGAGCAACTTTGTCAACGCAGGCCTCATTGTTCGCGTGAGGTCATGTCCACGAGGTCGAGGCCGGGTCGTAGGGTCGTAAGGGTCGTAGGGTCGCAGGAGACTGAGGAAGTGCAGTAAATAACAAGTTCACTCACCAGATCTGTAGCCTGATCTTCTTCCCTCTCAACTCCACCGTCTTGATTTTGAAGTCTACTCCTGTTGGGGGGGAAAAGAATGAATACGGAGCATTCAAAAACACCAGTGAGATCATGTGCGTGGCTTAATTAGTCATCATAAAAAGGTCAATGTAATTCTTATTGTATTTTTGTTTATGCAAGCTTCTTTGGCTGATGCGACGTAAAAATACTAGGACGTTTTTTTGGTTTTGGTTCTGCCTTGTCCGCACTTCGCCCTGATCTGGTCCGGGTTCAGGTCCGGGTTCAGTCCCAATTTTGATGTGGCGTATGTGTGTGAAATGTGAATGCGAGGTTTTATACATGTTCTTATGTCGCATTTATATTTAGCCACGGTAAATACTCACTTCAGACCGTTTTTTTTTTTTTTAAACTTAGTCCTGTGTGTGTGTTAAAGCTGCTTAGTGAGTCGTGTTGCTAGTGACTTCTCGCGCACAATGTGAGCCCTAGAGTTAGAGTTGCCTTGCGTTTTGTCTACATCTTTGAACACACACATAGTATTTTACATGTCGCCAGTTATAATTCACGTTAAGTTTAAGACTCTTGGGGAAGTCTGGGTCGCCAACAGATTTATATAGTTTGACGGAGCGCTTACACAACGCTTCCTATGATTAAAGAGAGAGAACGCGCAGGGCTTGTGACTCTCGGGTCCTCAATAAACCATCTATTTCCACACCGTCCCGCATGATACACCTCTGACACAGGCCGAGCGCAAGTGACACGGGAATGACAGTCCGGCAGCTGCCAGACTATTTTAGGCCCCGAGCACAAAACTCTGCGGTCGCTGGGCTGTTTGCACACAAACACACACCGGTGCCAGGCTGTTGTGTACATTAAAGTGGTTTTGTAATAAAACTGCACCTTATATATCAACAGGCCATACTCCACAATACTCCCAGGGTACTTCGAATTGAGTTTACATGTAAAAGTATTTGAATATGATGTTCTTTGCAGCGCAGGTCACGTCATTAAATCATGGTTCTGTGTCTGATAGTGTAAGTTTTGGAATAAATATACTTAAAACAAGAAAATACCGTAGTTATAATTGCCAATATAGTAGTAAATAAACAGATTTGTGATTACAGACTAGTAATTACTTCGATTACAGTACATCGGGATCTTTTAAATACATAATCAACCAAATCAAAGTTGAAATACATTATATATTTACAAATAAAGTCTATTTTTAATGAAGATAAGAAATAGGTTAATGTTTTTTGGTTTAATAATTCTGCAGTATTCATAATAAGAAGGTATTTTTTGTATGTGTTTTAGAATCTTTACACCGTCAATAACGATTCATACCAAACGCAATTACGATTAATCTTCACTAACGATGTGTTTCGAATAGTCGATTAGTTCATAGTTGCAGCTCTAAACTTCAAAACCGAACGTGTCTGGAACCACAGAACAAAAGCGAAGTCATTTAAAAAAAACAAAAACAAAAAAACACACAGATATTTGTTGCAGTACCTTCTGTGTGTTTGACAGTTACGTGTGTTAGACGGAGCCGGGTGCGCTTTTGCTCCAGTAAATAGACCCATCCGTGCCACAAACTGTCCCCCCGAAACCCATCTTTAACGGCTCACCTACGGTCGACTTGCAGGCTTCACAGAAAGTATCGTCCGTGAACCTTTCCATGAGGCTCGTTTTACCCACTCCCCGCGCGCCGATGATTATAATCTGCAGTTTGAAGTCAGCGGGTCGCGGCGGCGCCTTCCTGCGGCGGGACTGGGCTCCCAAACCCGGGGACGAGCTGGCCGAGCCCCCGCCGCCCCCAGCGGCCCTGCGCGCGATGTCGAGCCTGTGGTCCATCACGAGCCGAGCATCAGGGGCCGAACAGAGGTACGCGGAAGGGTCTGGGGGTCCTGCGTGCTCACGGTGTCCAACTTTTTCCGTTCTTCTGCGGGAGTTTGTAAAGTTGATCACACGCAGCGGAAGGTTGTTGTTCAGCCATTACGCCATGACGTCACCAGGGCCCCGGCACATTTCGTCTATGTCGTCTCGTCGTCTCCTCGTCTCCTCGTCTCCTCCGTAGGACATGTATTTCGGCGTATTTTATATTATTATTCAAGGACTTTATTTTCAGATAAAGGTGCTACAAATAATCAGATTTTTCTCATTCCTTATTTTTATACAATTGTTATATTTTTCTATTATATTATGGTTGTTCATGTTGCACCTTATCACCGTTCCTAGTGTGTGTGTTTTCTGATTCGGATTGCAGAGGTGGGTCGAGTAGCCTAACATTTTATTCAAGTAAGAGTAAAGTTACTTCAAAATAATATGACTCAGATAGGTCCTTGTAATCCCTCAGTTGTCCAGGAGCGTTCCACTGTAGAAAAAGATTCAGTAGTGTCCAGATGATTACAGCTGAATCTTTTTCTACAGTTACTCAAATAGAAGTACAAAGTAGTGGTCCAAGAAATTACTCAAGTGAGAGTAAAAAGGTATTTGGGGAAACTATTACTCAAGTGAAGTAGTTATTTCAATTAAACTATGACTCAAGTAAGAGTAAACATAGGGTTCAATTTCTTGAAAAGTACAACCACCTCTGGATATTTGATCTTTAATAGGCTGAACCCCTTTTTGATTGAATATATGTTGTTTTATTATTGCTCAGTGTTTTATGTTGCACCTTTAAGGCCGAGACAAGTTCCTACGTTTTTGAATTTTGTTCATTGACAATGGCAATAAACTCTTTCTGATTCTGATTCTGATTCTGATTATGGCCACAGGTGGGACGTTGGACTTTTTCTTTAGTCATTCCATTTGGTCCACCTTCTTCTAAAAGAAAACTCTCGCGCTGCTTGATCTGCTGTACATACAAATGAAGCTTGAACCCTCTTATTTCCAGTCAAAATCATTCTGGGAAGCATCAGGCTCAGTTTGTACTCCAAACCGTCAAGTGAAAAATTACCCAAAAAATAAAATGAAAAATGAATAAGAGTTTTATATGGATTCCGCCTGGACTTTTTTGTTTTATCACAAGTCCCTAAAACTCATTTTTATTGAATTCACCTTCAGCTTTAAAAGAGAATTGTCAAAACATATATTTTCTCTCATTTCTTACATTTTAACAATAACTGAGCTGAGTCATTACTGTTTATTAACTTTATTTGTATTTTAATTGAATGTATCTATTATTATTGCACTTTTTTGTGCAGCACTTTGTGTGCTTTATAGTGCGCTTTATAAATATAAAGTGCGCTTTATAAATAAACTTTGACATTGACATTGACAAAACCCAACTGATGCAAATTTTACAGTCATTCAGACCATCCTCCAGACCCCAGCTTTACTCATTCATATATTTAACAAAGAAAATCTAAGTACAATTTAAAATCAGATTTCCTCTGTGCAGAGCTCGTTTCTACTTATAATTACAGTAAAACAGACATCAGAGTCCAAAACTCTCAGCTTCACAAAGGCTCCAGACGAGTGCTTGTGCTCCAGAGGGTTCAGGAACAGCTTCACGTTGAAATGAGGCTCATTTTTTCAGGCATTTTTGGAAAAATAGGCCCCTAAGCAAGAGGGGTCATATTTAACAATGATTATGTGTTGTGTTTAACACCTTTGAGCCTCCGCTGCTGTTTCTGTACTTGTGCTGCTGCAACAATGCAAAATCCTAGATGTGATCATCCAAATGAGGCGCAGCGTGACTCGCCTTCCATGGCACCGTTGATTGACAGCTGAAGAATCGAGGAATTGAGGAAACGAGAGGAAAGGAAGCGAGGACGGAGAATTGAGACGCAGCCCTTCAAACACTTCCGGTTCCGCTGGTTTATGATGTCTAAAAGCTCGGGGGCAGCTTTAAAGTGGAATAGCTCTTTCTCTCAGTATCTCTCTCCTTCGCTCCTCTCTTTCACTCTCTTCTCTCTCTCCTTTTTTTTTTAACAGTATAGCGTAAAAAACATACTTTGAAGACGTACAACTACAATAGGTGGCGGTAAATGCACCTTTTCTATCGGCTGCCAACCGCCATTAAAAGCAACACAACAACAACAACAACAACAACAACAACAAAAACACAAAACACAACAAGGCTCTCTCTTTCTCTCTTGCTTTCTCTCTTTTTTCTCTCTTTCCCTCTCTCTCTCCTTTCCTCCCGTTTTTTTCCCCCTAATTTACGGTTTAGCGTAAAACACATACTTTGAAAGACGTACAACTACGAAGACGTACAACTACAGTACGGTGGCGGTAAATGCATCTTATCATTTGGCTGCCAACCGCCATTAAAAAACAACAACAACAACAACAAGTTCTTGAGTTAATTGTTCAATATACTGTGTTGTCAATATGTGTTTCCGTCATAAACTACTTTTGTAAACTGAACAAAGAGGTTGTGGAATGATTTGTCACGCGCAAACGTCAATCGTAAAGCATCGCTAAAGCTAGCCCATGAGCTAGCCTCAGATTCACCACCAGTGCGCCACATGCAGCATTTTACAGTTCTTTTCATTAATAAATAACAGAAAGCAAACTAAAGTAATTTTATTTTTATGTTACTAGTCAAAGCTGCGTTGACGTAATATTTGGCTCCTTTTTGACCCTTTTAGATTTTTTTTTTGTAAATCTTTTTATTTCACATATTTTTATATTTGTGACTTACCACGTTTATTTGTTAAGATATACTCTTTTTTATTCTTCCTCCCCGTTACATAAATCTGTCCAACGCGCATTAAACGCAACGCTTTTCGGTTGGTTTTCGTTCCCTCGCACGCCGCCGTAGTCTGCGCCAGCCCCGTGACGTAACAATCCGGGGGCGGAGCGTCGCGATAATCCAAAACAACGTCGAATCCAAAACCTGAATAATTTGTCCATTTTTTCGTTTAATCGATCTCGCTGCGCCGATCGTTTCCGCCACGAGACGCGATGGCCGCGCAGAAGATTAACGAAGCCCACGAGCACATGGCCAAAGCCGAAAAATGGTGAGTTTATTCTGTATTTCCCACCAAACCACGTCAACGTTTGTACTATCAACGCGAGCTAGGCCATTTCCAACTCTTTATGTGGCAATTTAGGGATATCCGTGATCTTTCTTTGTATTGAATCTGCGTTTTTCTGATCGTATTGTAAGATAAATACACGCGAAATGTTCAAGCAGATGTGACTTTGCAGAAATGTGGCGTTTCTGAATGAACCGTGTCATTCTCTGCAGCCTGAAAACCAGTCTGACCAAATGGAAGCCGGATTTTGACAGTGCTGCGTCTGAATACGCCAAAGCAGGTAAAATGAATGCGTGAATGGGCCCGTTTTTTAAAATGCTGCGTGAGAATGAGAAAACGTCTGTGTTGGAGGCAAAATGAAGTGGATCATAACCTGGTTTCACTGGTTTCACTGGCCTCAGATCTAAATGCAAACGATTGAGTCTTTATAACTAAAATAAGGGTAGAAACGTATAGTTAAAGTGAATTTGCATTTGAACTAACCAAAAATTAGTGTTTTAAAAATATATATATTTGTTTTATTATTATTTTACATATTTATTGATTTTTTTATTGTTTTATTATTTTACTTTTGTATTGCCATTTTATTGTTTGAATAATATTTTACCTATTTATTGCTATTTTATTATTATTATTATTATTATTATTATTATTATGATTTTACTTATTTATTGATATTTTATTTTACTGTTTTGTGTTTGGTTTCATCAAAATATAGTGTCATTTCTTTTTGAATAAACAAATAATGTAAAGTCTTTAAACAAGGCTCTTATCATTCGCATGTGGTTTTCATTTGCCAAAACTGCCTTAATTTTGTTCTTATTTGTTAATATTTTGTAATATTTTGAAGCTGATCCCAGTTTCCCCATTGAAATCACATTATGATCCACTTCACCTTTTCCTCCATTTCGGTATTTAGAATGTATTTGTTTACAAGCATTTAAAGGGTCTACGTGCTTTCCAATATTCAAGGTCCCTTGTCTTACCTAATTGACATATGATTTTAGCTGTGTGCTTCAAGAACGCCAAACAATATGAGCAGGCAAAGGACGCTTACCTGAAGGAAGCCGAGTACCACACGGAAAACAAGACGTATCCTTGACTCGGTTCATGTATATTTCATTTCAAATGGTTTGACGTTGTAGTTTCCTTGACCTTTCCCACAGTCTCTTCCATGCAGCCAAGTAAGTCTTTCTGTGTGTTACAGCTGTGATTAGGGTAGATCAGTGTTCTGCAACTTATCAATACATACCTCTGCACACGTGTGTCAGGGGTCTGAACCAGGGGAGCATGTTCCCCTAAAGGACTGTTTGCATTGCAACATTAACTGATTGAGTGATATAAGAAGGAGAATCGTATACATGCAAATACTATAATGTGTTTAGAGTGATTCAGGAATGTCTGAGTAGTCTTTATTCTCCTGAAATCGCTGTTGGCATCACCATTTTGGCAAAAATCCCTGCTGTAGTTCTCCATAGGCCATTGAAAAAGAAGGTAATCAGTGGCCTATAGCAATGTTGTCAAAAGCCAAATATATTTAATGCAATCATAACATCCGTCCTTGATAAAGTCCACTTGACATTATTTTCATTTATTACAACGCAAAAAAAATACATATTGTAAATTTGTCAAACTGGAGCTCTGCGTTTTTACAATTGAACTCTTCAAATAATGATTCGCTGGTGTCAGAGATTTAACTGTCTAGCTGTCTTCTTTAAAGTGATGCTTAACTAGTCTGTGTAATCCCTCATTCGTCCAGCAGTGTTCCATTGTAGAAATAGATTGAGTTGTATCATCTGGACTCTGTTTTAGAAAAACAAAACGTTTCGACTCTCATCCAAGAGTCATTCTCAAGCTGTGAAACAAGTCTGAGAACTCAGGTTTATATCCTCCTCTGTGTAAGCCCTGCCCACAGGGCGGGACCTCCTGCTAACTCTGGGATGGGCCTATTGTTCCCTGGCATTTGGCTGCCTCACCTTGAGTGCCTGATTAGCATCCGAATGCCCGGGCGTCTCATGGTTTCAGCAGACCATTACAAAACTGGAAGTTGAATCTTAAACCTCCATTACGAGTTAAGGAAGGATTCTCTTTTTAACAAAGATGGCCTCCTTAACTCCTCTTTCAAACCATCTTTTCTCCTGCTCAGAATCTCCACCTCACTGTCTTCAATAGAGTGGTTTGTGGCTTTGAGATGAAGATGCACGGCGCTCTGGGGTCCTGAACTCGAGTGTCTTCTGTGCTGATAAAGCCTCTTGTGCAGTGGCTGTTTAGTCTCCCCTATGTGTGGCGCTCTTTACAACTTTCTTCACTGAACAACTGAATCTTTTTCTACAATGGAACACTCCTGGACAAATGAGGGATTACACCCACCTTTTTCTATGATGCTTAATTAATTAAAAATGCAAATACCTGGTCAAACCTGCCTGCTTGTCCATGGTGAGATGACGATATCACTTTGACATGCGTTTCTCTCCTCAGGGCGATCGAGCAGGCGGGCATGATGATGAAGGTGAGTTCGTTCACACAAATACTATGAAAACGTGTCGGAGGCGTCGAAATCCAGGCGGCGAAGGTAACGTGAGCTGGTGCCGTCTGCTCTTCAGGAACAAAAGAAGATGCCCGAGGCCATTCAGTACATCGAGAAAGCCTGCATGATGTACATGGAGAACGGCACTCCCGACACCGCGGCCATGGCCCTGGACCGCGCCGGGAAGTAAGACGACACACGTGAACAAGTTACAAAACAAACATACCGACTATGAGGTCGCATTGAGTGCAGTGGGTTCGGTGGGCGGCACTCTTTCGCTTGTTCGGTCCTGGTTTTCTCCTGACGTAGACTTGGTTTGGTCCAGTTCTAGTCCCGGTCCGATTCTGGTTTATTTCCGGGTTAGGCCCCAATTTTGATGCATGCCTTTTATGATCCCTTTAAACCGCGGAAAAGTAATGATGTTGACAGTACGCTAAATGAATGTAAATACAGCAATAATAAACTGGTCTTGTAAACTTGGATTGCGTTGCAGGATTCTCATAGGCTGTTGCACATTGTTTAAATGATAGTTAAAAATGATAAGGTACAATTTACTGATAAAGAAATGTTAATGTTTGTCCTGCTTTTATGGTTATTTTATGTCTCGCTTATTGGTTAAAACCTCAAGCCGTGAGATCAATAATGCAAATCGTGCCACGCCCAAAGATCGGTCCTTTTTGTCTATGTTATATTTTGTTACGAATGGTTTCACACTTGTATTATGTCGTAAGTCAAGCGTCGTCCTTTTGGGAATAATGTCCGAATATTCATGTGGGTGAAATAAACTAAATTAATAAACACATTTTTGACAAATTACTGATTCAGGCCGTAATTTGTCAAAGCATTTTCTGTCTTTATTTCATCCTCGCTCTTTAAAAACAAATAAAAATACCATTTCCTGAACATAGACGAGGACAAAACTTTGAATCGTTGCAATTTATCCCAAAAAATCGACAAATTTCTTCCTCCAAAGTCAGAATTCTGCTCCAAACCACACGAGGATTGACTGTGGACGTCACAATTAAAACGCTGATCATTGTCGATTTTAGAAATGACTGAATCTCAAGCTCTTCTTCAAAACCGTGGTCCTTTTCTGAACTGCTGCGTGCCTCTGTGTTCAGACTTATAGAGCCCTTGGACCTGGAGAAGGCGGTGGACTTGTATCAGAAAGCGGCTGGCGTGTTTGAGGTGAGTTTCCGTACAAAACCCGGGGCTCGGATGCGTCTTGTTTTTGGGGGAGGCGACGGCGGCTCACGCGTGTTGTTTCCACGGCAGAACGAGGATCGGCTCAGGCAGGCGGTGGAGCTGCTCGGGAAGGCCTCCAGACTCCTCGTCCGGCTACGAAGGTAAAACGCGGCGTCGGAGGGAGTTCAGGGCGGAGCTGAAACGAGTCATCAACACATTGTGACTAGTCGACTATAAAAAAAACAAGTTGTTATTGTCTGACGTGACACACTTGTTGCTACTGCCACCTTGAGGACGAAAGCCACATGCTCACTGTGGGCGGCGCCAACGAAAAGTCTCAAAACAAAGGGTTCCTCTTCTGTGACGTCCACAAAGACCCCGTCTGTCCAGAAATGTATGACTGTGGTCAGGAGGGACCAGCGGACCTACAGAAATCACTCCAGACTGAGCTGTTTGTTTCAGGTCGTCAGCAGCTAATGCTAATGCTAGTTACGTATTACTGCGTGGCTATGCTAGTAAACGTTAGCCAACTTGCAGACTGTTAAACAAGCCTCATTTCCAACTGTCCGGGTGTTATGTTTTCGGATCAGACACAAAGTCCGTGCTCTTGAAAGCTTTGAGGACTTGATGAGCGGATGGAAATGTCCACTAAAGTTTGTTGTGGCAAGTTGTAGCTGCTTTAAAGTCTACATATGACAGGGTTTTTCTAATTATGACTTAGATTGGTGGCATAGAACCTGTGGTAAATATTGATTTGACAGTTTTACGGCTGTGAAGTTGAAGTTTGTGTAGCAAATAACGCTTTAAAATGACAGGAAGTAGAGCTTGTTGTTGTTTTGCTTTTAATGGCGGTCTGCAGCCGAGAGGTGCATTTACCGCCACCTACTGTAGTTGTACGCCGTCAAAGTATGTGTTTTACCTTTTAAAAAATAATACATTAAAACAAAAACACAAAAAACGGAGTCCCTCTGTGATGTCATCAACGTGCGACAGTTTACACTTAACTGACACATTTTTCTGACAGTTTAAACAATCATTCAACAAAATAAAGGTGTGGATTTTGGCTCTTGTTTACAATCTGGTTGCGTGGTAACAGCTGTGGCATTACCTCTACCTATGTCATATTTGTGCAACCAGGAAGTACAATTATAAACTTTACAATAAATGTTTAGTCAAATCTGAAATATAATTGTGTTCACTACAGTTTTAGTGAAATGTGCAGTCAAACCTGTCATAGATTTGATTTTCATTATTAATACACTTTATTTGCAATTAAAGCCTTAATTCAATCTTTTTATTTGGTTATAAATGCATCTAAAAAAGTCTCAATGTCTGAATAATCGACATTAATTCATGAGCAATGTTACATAGTTTAATGTTACTAAATCATTCATTCATAATCATAATTTGCTACACTTTCTAATCTAATATCTCGCTCTGTTTTCAGGCTGGACGAAGCGGCGGTTGCGGTCCAGAAAGAGAAGAACATGTACAAAGAGATCGAGAACTTCCCCACGTGCTTCAAGGTGCGTTTTGGGAACGATCCCACTGTAAACTATGATTTATACTGTAATCGCAACTGCACACACACAGGTGGCCATCAGGGGGCAGCACTGACGCGTGGAAGTTGTGGATGAAAAAAATGGCAATAAATACGGAACTCGTTTTAAATCGACGTGGTTTGGAGCGCATTCGGGATCCAAAACGCAAACCATGAACATGAACCACTTTTGCGTCGTGAAAATATTGTTCTAAAGTTAATATTTGGCGTGAACATGTTTGCGTCTCTGTTTGGGGTAGAAAACCACGGCTCAGGTGCTGATTCACCTTCACAGAGGAGACTATGTGGCGGCGGACAAATGCGTGAGGGAGAGCTACAGGTGAGTGCGCAATGGAAACGACCTGTGTTAGTTTGAATAATACAAAAAAGATGATTATTCAGCTCACAATATAATAAAAAATAGTAATCGTGACAATTTTAGAAGCAAAAATAGCAATAAAAAAAGTAACCCTGAATGTAAAAAGAAAGGTATAATTGATTTGAATCGTGTCCGTGTCGTCCCGCAGTCTCCCCGGATACAGCGGGAGCGAGGACTGCGTCGCCATGGAGACGCTGCTGCAGGGATACGACGAGCAGGACGAGGACCAGGTGTACCGCGTCTGCAACTCGCCTCTGCTCAAGTACATGGACAACGACGTGAGTTTGACAAAGCGAGTTCACCCCGGGACAGACATGCAGCGAAACACGAAAGAGTAGGGACAAAAAGGTCACGAAAGGTCGGACATGCAGCGAAACACGAAAGAGTAGGGACAAAAAGGTCACGAAAGGTCGGACATGCAGCGAAACACGAAAGAGTAGGGACAA
Source organism: Chaenogobius annularis (assembly GCA_015082035.1). NCBI lineage: Eukaryota > Metazoa > Chordata > Actinopteri > Gobiiformes > Gobiidae > Chaenogobius > Chaenogobius annularis. The sequence goes on from BJKM01000156.1 coordinate 1,031,127, forward strand.
AAAGGTCACGAAAGGTCGGACATGCAGCGAAACACGAAAGAGTAGGGACAAAAGGTCACGAAAGGTCGGACATGCAGCGAAACACGAAAGAGTAGGGACAAAAAGGTCACGAAAGGTCGGACATGCAGCGAAACACGAAAGAGTAGGGTCAAAAAGGTCACGAAAGGTCGGACATGCAGCGAAACACGAAAGAGTAGGGTCAAAAAGGTCACGAAAGGTCGGACATGCAGCGAAACACGAAAGAGTAGGGACCAAAAAGGTCACGAAAGGTCGTAGTGTTTCAGAAGAGGCTTGTAACGGTTCAATTATATTTAAATGAGTTGTGCTGAACCGTTTCTCAAAACACTATTATTTTGCACTTTTATTTATACATTCTAGAATTGCAATTTTAGTTTTTGATGTGTTATATTTTTGGGGAATTTTCCGTGGTTTTGTGGAGGTTTTTTGTACCTCCTTTTATTATGAATACACCTCGAGTTAGTCTTGATGAAGCGTCATGCTCCGCCCAGAGCACTACGTACGGCCCTGATGGATATTCGGATTGGTGAGACAATGAGGAGACGTGGGAACAGGTTCAGGGTCTTTATTGGACCTCACAGCTACACACAGCTACACACAGCTACACACAGCTACACACAGCTACACACAGCTACACACAGCTACACACAGCTACACACAGTTACACACAGTTACACACAGTTACACACAGTTACACACAGCTACACACAGCTACACACAGCTACACACAGCTACACACAGCTACACACAGCTACACAACGACACGCACACTTCTGATTCTCTGCTAATCGGATTTTTGGGCTCGTACACCTCATCTTTAGAACACAGGTGATGTCACAACGCTATCATGCAAAGGCGGGAGCGCCCTTGCAGAGCAGAAAGGAAAGGAATGCAGGTGACATCATAAAGCACGCAAAAGACTGGAGCGCCCCCTACTGGACGCTCCACTAACTACAAGTGCATGGAAAACAGAAATGACGCGGCCTTTTGCACTGCCGCCCCCAAACGTATGAAGTACATTTGCTTTCAACAAAAGGCTACTACACAACAAACTATGACTGACTGTTCTTCATCTTGAGGTTCTGTCATCACCTCACGCTTGACCTGAAAGACTCGCACATGAATCATGAGGAACGCCGTTAGAACGTGGTTAAAGGCTCAGGAAGGTCCATTTAGAAGATCGTTGCAGTAAAAACACTTTCTGATTTCAGCGACAGTTGCGAATATTTTAGAGGAAGCTTCTGATGTCGCTGAGGAGCGCCCCCCTTAGGACCTGAAGACGTGCACGGCGCGTACCACGTACTGCCTGCAGATGGGGCACTGGCTCATGCGTTTGCCACACGGTGTACATGTGATCATGTGACCACACTCCAGCAGCACACAGTCGATGGGACTGTCCATACAGATACTGCACAGGAGCTCGTCCGCTGCCTTCAACAGAATGCAGCCCCCCTGTGTCGGACGGTCGAGGTACAGGACTTCGGTAGGTTGCTCTCCTTCCTGTGCAGGGACAGTAGCTGGGGCAGGTGCCTTTGGGGTCTTGGCGTTAACCTGGTGAAGGACCTGCAGGTGGCGACCCTGACACAGGTTGCATGGTTTCTTTAGGGTGCACTGTGCTGCCAGGTGGGAGCGGGCGCAGCGCCAGCACCTCTTGTTGGTCTTTATCCAGTCGGTCAGCTGTTCTTGACTCAGCTTGGCGATGTCTGGACACTGGCTCAGGTGGTGCTTACGGTTGTCACAATAGGCACAGTAGCGCTGCTGCTTAGCTTTGTTAGGGTTGTCATGAAGAACAGTGATGGAATGCTTGCTGGATCTAGCATCAGGCTTCTTTTTAGTGCTCCTTGGAGTGGGCGGTCCCACGAAATCCTGACACAAGGATTCATCCTCCAACCATTTGGCCAGCTCTTCAAGGGTGCTGCGCGTCTGACCCGAGCGGTTGTATACATACCGGCAGAACTCCAGTCTCTGCTCTGCGGGAAGCTTGCTCAGGAGCCGAGCCACATGGGAGCCGCACTGGAGTTCGCCCGCGCCGACCGCGCCTAAGGTCTTTAGGATGCCCACGAGCGACTGGACTTGGATGGCAAATCGAGCAAACGCCGCCGCATCCCCTCGGCGGATAACAGGGGTTTCCATCACATCGGTGATCAGCTGGTGGGGCTGGCCCAGCTTGTTGTTCAGGGCCTTCATGGTGCTGCTGTAGGGTGTGGTAGAGTGGAGGTATGCATTAGCTATCATCTTCGCCTCGTCTAGCTGCAAATGATCCAACAGGATCCGATACTTGAAGGTCTCAGTACTCTCCGGGGGCAGTATGTTCTCCAGTGCAATCTTCAGACGGGCAAACTCCCCAGGATCCACACGTGTGAGCTTTGGGATGCTTGGTCGAGACTCCCTGTAAGCGTACTCGGGAGCTCCGTACAGTCGGGGGGTTTCTCCGGCCTGGCGTGGATCCCTGGCGTGTCCTCCCTGATTGCTGAGACGGTGGAGGGAGGTTGGAAACTGGTACTCTGATGGTGGGTAGGCTTTAAGAGGTGGTCCTGGAGGCCAAGCCGGCTTTGATGGGGGATTAGACACAGACTTGGATCTCCATGCTGCGGATATATTCGACTCTGTTCAGTCTCAACCTCACTCTTCAGGGTCTGCAAACTGACCGATAACTTGTGCTGAGGCCCAAAGCTGGGCTCTGGCTAGGGTCAGGTCCCCCCTCGTCTGAGTCCTCCTCGCTCCAAGGTAGAACTGGAGAGGGTGGAGGAGGATTAGGAGACACAAGCTTGGCTCCATGCTGGGAAATACCATCTCATCAACCGCACTCTGCAGGCTCCACATCTGATTCATCATCTCCACCGATGTCTAGGACTGGGCTTGGGCTGGGCCTCCGGTCTCTCCTCGTCAGAGTCCTCCTCGCTCTCAGCTCGCACAGGAGGGGGCGGCCGAGGTTGGAACCGGTGCACAGAACTTGGCGGGAGTCCAGTTCCGCCTTGATCTCAACTGGCCCGCGAGCGGGGTGGTAACCGGTTCTCTTTCTTGACTGTAGGACTTGGCTGAAGAGGAACGACTTGACCTGCGCTACGCCGGGCGGGTGAGCCGCGGGGGTGAGCGCGGCGGGGTGAGCCGCGGTCTCTCCGTTCGGTCTCTCCGTTGCAGCATTCTGGCGGCCAATCCCGCCTGCAACCAGCTTATTTCACGCTGTAGTTCTTCTTGCTCCGCCCTCAAGGTTGTGGCGTAATCCCCTCGCGGAGGCTACCGTTCCGTTTATCGTCCATCTTCTAGGCCAGGGGTCCTCTCGGGTACACACAGATTGCTTTCTAATTCTCGAATGGTGTTTTTCGGCGGGCTCATGCCGCCATACCATCATTCAAAGCGCTGTGATGTCACAAAGCGCTGTGATGTCACAAAGCGCTGTGATGTCACAAAGCGCTGTGATGTCACAAAGCGCGCTCCCATGCAAAGACGCCATGCATGCGAGCGCCCCTGCAAAGCAGGAAAGGAAAGGAATGCCGCGTGACATCATAAAGCACGCTATCATGCAAAGGCTGGAGCGCCCCCCTACTGGACGCTCCACTAAACTACAAGTGCATGGAAAACAGAAAATGACGAGCCCTTTTGTACAAAGCATGGACAGAGACTTCATGTATGAACAAATAGGTTATATTCATTAAGTCTTTTTTTAGACTTTTAAGACTGATCTAAGAATGCAGTTATTATAAAGTGTTACTGAGACAGTTTTAATCTACTTATGATTTAATTTAATGCAGATATTCATGGTTTTCGCATCATTTATCGCAGATATTTTGATGTCTTTATTTATGTCAAAAAAGGAATGAACACATTTCTGATCTTCAATAGAATCCACTTTATTCATAAATATTTCTTTTCAGTCACAATATTTCAGCCTTTACTTGATTGATAATGCATTTAAAACAGAAATAATCGTTTGATTAAAAATTAATATTCATCTTAATTCTGCATCGCTCACTGATAAACCAACGTGAGCCAAACCGTGTGCTCCCTCCGCAGTATGCAAAGCTGGCCATTTCCCTGCGCGTTCCCGAGGAGGAGGAAGAAGAAGAAGGCGCCGGCCGCGCCACAAGGGGGCGCGACGGTGCAGCGGCCCCTCAGGACGAGGAGACGACTACGAGGAGGCCTGTGTTAACTTTAGGACTGTCCCGCTGCAATCCCACGTGTTCAGCCAACTGTAACGCCCCTTTATTTTATTTATTCATAAACTACAAACGCATATTGACGAGAGGTGTAACAAAATACACACGTTTTGTTTGTCTTTTTTATTTGTTACGTGATGGAAATGATTCTTTACGGTAAAAATGTCCAAAATGTGTGTGGACGTTCTAAAAGGGTAATCCTGCAGTATTTTGTGAACGTGGGTCTACGAGATACTTCGCCGGGTTCTGTTCTTCATCAGATAAAGGTGCACTGCGTAACTTTTCTAGTGGTACGTACTACGTCTGCTCGTCTCCGTGGAGATAATGGGGCTCCTAAAAGAATCGTATTTTAATCATCGTAATCGAGATCTGGACAAACAGACTTGCACTTTTACCACAGCTAATTTTGGACTCAAACCAGGTCTGGAAGAGGGCCGGACCCAGGTCTGGAAGAGCCGGCAGGGGCCGACACAGGTCTGGGTGAGGGACCTGCGGAGTACCAGGTCATGGAGAGGGCCGGACCAGGTCTGGGTGAGGGCCGGACCAGGTCTGGGTGAGGGCCGGACCAGGTCCGGGTGAGGGCCGGACAGTCCGGGTGAAGGGCCGACCGAGGTCCGGTGGCGGGCCGGACCAGGTCCGGGTGAGGACTAAACTAGGTTATTAAATCTAACTGGATTTAAACTTAAATATTGTCTGTTTCCATGGAAACGAGCTGTTGTCACTGTTCTTTTAGCTCTGTTTTAATGCTCCCGTAAAAGTTCCACAGTGCACCTTTTTGAGTTCACCTCAGTTTGCCATCTGCACGGTTCACTTACCTCTAACCAGAAGGTCCCGGGTTCGATTCCCAGACCGCGGGGGAGAGCGCATGTTCTGGCAAACGCAGGACCGGCTTCATCAATAAAATATAACGATCACTTCTGTAGCTTCTGCAAATGCTCCCGTTTGTTCCTCCAAATGTTTATGCCAAACATTTCTGGGCTTTAATATATTAAATTAACTTCAGCTGCTTCTTGAGTCACTGGTTAAGTCGGTGTTCTTTTTGATTTCATTTATACTTATGTATTTGCTGCTAAATGGACACATAAGCACTTTCCTCTTAAGAAACTCCTAATTATTTCCAGATTAGTTAAAATGTCTTGATCACAATATTTATCTTAATTTTGTAATTTTTCCCAGTTTATATGTATTTTTTATTCAATACGTTCTTATTTAAACTCAATACATTTTTTAAATTCAAGCTAAATTATCTAAAGTTTCATAATCAGTGAAATGTGCTATAAACCCGGTCAAAACTACTCAATTTAAGATTAATATCGTTAATTGAAGTGAGAATGCAAATATTTAAACTTAGAAACAGTAAAACACAAGTTAATAAGTTAAAAAAACAACAAGAAATCTAAAAAACATCTCTGAAAAAAGATGAAAAGATGTCATAACTTCTCATTAATAAGACGTAATAAAGCCTTAATTAATAGAAAAGTGTTAGCAAATGTCTAATTAGCAGCAGAAAGGTTATTAAAGACCAAATAAATACAAATTAACATCGAATTAACCACTTACAAGTATGTAAATGAGCAGCTGGTTAAATACGCGTTCCCTAAAATAAAGTGTTTCTGTAATAAAACGACAAAAGTGTCTAATAGAACCACAACGGCAAAATAATATCCCTGATCTGTGTGTGCGCTTCTGTCCTTGTGATGCTGTACATTTCGCTGTTTGTGAATCGAGTCTAAATCGCTGTAGAAAATATATATAAATATAAATATATACGAGAAGAAATCAGAAACGCATATCCAAGTGTTGGTTCGTGCGTAATTCGTTTTGTACAAAGTTAATTTATGCAGTATTCACGAGCTGACTCACGAATGCGTTTCTGGAACAACGTACGGCCTTGTAAATGCATGCGTTCGGACGAAATTTGAATCATCAATACTTGATCGTCATGACGAGCTTTCTTCGAAAATTCTGAAATCACTTGCCAAATTGTAGGCGGTTGTAAAATGTCTACTTTGCATCTTGAAATGTGTTAAAAAGGGAAGTTTTTTTTCGTTTTTCAGTGCAATTTTGAAGTCTGAATACACTGCAAAAAAACATCTGCATTTGTCAAAAAGACTTGATTTAGTTTAGTTTTACTTACTTTGAATGTTTGAATTGTTTAGAGACATTTATGATGTTTTATTGTCATTTGAAGCGAAATTATCTGATGTTCATTTTTTATTTTTTTACTTCTTTGCTTACACTGGAAAAAATACAATCCTAAATAAAATAATAAGTTAAAAAGTGATTGTTTATTCTTTATCTTGATTTTAGTATATTTTGACTTTCTTAAAACTAGATTTGCCAATAGAATACGTAGCTCTTATTTGAAGTGATTTTCATTTTTTTTTCGGTTATAGTTTGAATTTATACTTTTTTTTCTCTCTTATTTTAAGTTTAATACAAGATATTTTTATGCTCGTTCTATTGCAATCTGCTAACTTTAAGGTACGTCAAAATATAATCTACGATAAAAATACTCCTTATTTCAAGCATTAATTAACTTGTTATAAATGAGATGGTGATTTTTCCAGATGTTATTTCTGATGTTAAGTTTAAATTATTTGAATTAAGCTTTGTATGTATATTGTGCGACAAAAAAACAATGTCATATTTTGTCTGATGATAAGAAAAGATAAACATCTAAAATTAAATGAGTTAGAAAGTGCTATTGAAAATAAGTCTCTATCTTGATTTTAGTATATTTTGACTGCCTTTTGAAAGAGGAAGATTGCCAAGGAAAAATACTTTTTTCCCCTTTTTGGCAAACAATAAACTTAGAAAAAAATAAATAAATTATAAACAATATAATAATAACAAAAAGACAAGCAGTTCTCAATTTAAAATGAGGAAAAATAAACTGTTTTGTTTCTTGAAATGAGAACAAACAGTTCTGTTTCTTTGGCAAAGAAAGATCAAAATATCAAGATAAATTACTTAATTTTGGTCACTTTTTAACTTTGTCGTAATTTAACATTTGTAGAATTTTTTTTCCTATTGTCAATAAATCATTCAAAATAAGATGAAAATAAAATGACTTTGAAATTTGAAATGCTTTTCCAGCACTCATAAACAAAGATCGAGTTGAAATAGTCTTAATTCAAGTACTGCTTGATAAATGTAGACATCTTTTTTGCAACTGTCGGTAACATGTAATCAGATTACCGTTCATTATAGCTACTGCATTGCCTGCTGACCACACGTCTTGTAAACTCCAACTGCCCACTCCCTCCCAAACTTTGCATCAATAAACATTTTCCGTTGCGTGGCGGCTAGTTTTATGGTCTGTGTACATTCTCTTAAACGAGTTTAGCCATCCGTTTTTTCCATATCAGCGAGAGAGCGACTGCGGACCCAAAATGGCTCCTGACGGACGTGCGCCGACGGCCGCGGCTTCCTCAGGGCTATTTGTGTCTGGTGCCGAGAGGGGCTAAATGCGCTCTGCTCCGAGACCTTTTAATGCACGCGTTTACGAGAGCGTGAAAAGGGGATGCAAGAGTCCACTGGGGGCATTCATATGAACACTATCAGGATCGATCATGTAAGAGAACAATTCAAACAGGATGCGATCCATGTAAGAGGAAACATTCAAACGGGATCGAGCACGTAAGAGAACTTCAAAAACAGGATCGATCACGTAAGCAGAACGTTCAATTCAACAGGATCTTTTAGCACGTAAAGAAGAAACATTCAAAACGGGATCGATCACGTAAGAGAACTTCAAAGAACAGGAATCGATCAATGTAAGAGAAACATTCAAAACGGGATCGATCACGTAAAGAAGAACATTCAAAACGGGATCGTCGCGTAAGAGAACATTCAAAACAGGATCGATCATAGTAAGAGAACATTTAAAAAGCGAGCGATCGATCATGTAAGAGAACCATTCAAAACAGGAATCAACGCGTAATGAGAATGTTCAAAACAGGATCGATCACGTAAGAGAACGGTTCAAAAACAGGATCGATCATGTAAGAGAACATTCAACAGGAATCGATCACGTAAGATGAATCATTCAAAACAAGGATCGAATCACGTAAGGAACCATTCAAATACAGGATCGATCGAAACGTAAGAGAACATTCAAAACAGGATCGACACGTAAGAGAACGTTCCAAAACGGATCGATCGCGTTAAAGAACATTCAAGAACGGGAAATCGATTCGCGTAAAGAGAATGTCAGACGGATGCGATCAACGTAAGAGCACATTCAAAACAGGATCGATCTAGTAAGAGAACATTCAAAACAGGATTCGATCACAGGTAAGAGAAACTAAAAAACAGGATCGATCACGTAAGAGAAAAACAAACTAAAAACCAAGGAAAAAATTCCCGAAATTTCCCCAACCGTAAAAGGAGGAAAAAACATTCCCAAAAAAACAGGATCGATCACGTAGAGAACAATTCAAAACGGGATCGGTCGCGTAAGAGAACATTCAAAAACAGGATCGATCATGTAGAAGAACATTCAAACAGGATCGATCAACATAAAGAGAACATTCAAAAACGGGATCGGTCGCGTAAGAGAACCTTCAAAACAGGATCGATCACGTAGAGAACATTCAAAACAGGAATCGATCACGTAAGAGAACAATTCAAAACAGAACATAAGAGAAGTTCAAAACGAGGATCGATCACGTAAGAGAACGTTCAATTCAACGGGATCGACACGTAAAGAAGAACATTCAAAACAGAAACAGGATCGATCACGTAAGAAGAACACTAAAAAACAGGATCGATCACGTAAGAGAACACTAAAAACGGAATCGGGAAGTCACGTTAAGAGAACATTGCAAAACACAGGATCGATCAGCACGTAAGAGAACATTCAAGAACGGGATGCGGTCCGTAAAGAACATTCAAACAGGATCGATCAATGTTAAAGAGAACATTCAAAAACAGGATCGATCACATAAGAGAACATTCAAAACGGATCGGGTCGCGTAAGAGAACATTCAAAACAGGATCTGATCATGTAAGAGAACATTCAAAACAGGATCGATCATGTAAGAGAACATTCAAACAAGGATTCAATCGGCAGTAAGAGAACGTTCACCAACGGGATAGATCGCGTAGAGACATTCAAACGGGATCGGTCGCGTAAGAGACATTCAAAACAGGATCGACATGTAAGAGAACATTCAAAACAGATCGATACATAAGAAGAACATTCAAAATAACGGATCGGTCGCGTAAGAGAACATTCAAACAACAGGATCGAATCATGTAAGAGAACATTCAAACAGGATCGATCATGTAAGAAGAACATTCAAAACAGGATCAAATCACGTAAGAGAACGTTCAAAACGGGATCGATCGGGTAACGAGAACATTCAAAACAGGATCGAATACACGTAAGAGAACATTCAAGAACAGGATCGATCATGTTAAGAGACACATTCAAAACAGGATCGTAAGAGAACATTCAAAACAGGATCGATCATGTAAGAGAACATTCAAAAACAGTCGATTCGAGAACATTCAAAACGGATTCGCGTAAGAGACATTCAAAACAGGATCGATCATGTAAAGAGAACATTCAAAACAGGATCGATCATGTAAGAGAACATTCAAAACAGGATCATCAAAGAACAATACATGGATCGATCGCGTAAAAGAACATTCAAAAACAGGATCGATCACGTAAGAGAACATTCAAAACAGGATCGATCATGTAAGAGAACATTCAAAACAGGATCATCGCGTAAAAGAACATTCAAAAGAGAGGAGAACATTCAAAACAGGATCATCGTAAGAGAACATTCAAACAGGATAATCCGTCAAAACGGATCGATCGCGTAAGAGAACATTCAAAAAAAGAAATGTAAAACGGATCGATCACGTAAGAGAACATTCAACGTAAGAGAACATTCAAAACGGGATCGTCGCGTAAGAGAACATTCATAACGGGATCGATCGCGTAAGAGAACATTCAAAACGGATCGATCACGTAAGAGAACATTCAAAAACAGGATCGATCACGAAAGAGAAATTCAAAACGGGAATCGATCGCGTAAGGAGAACATTCAAACGGATCGATCACGTAAGAGAACATTTCATTCAAAACGGGATCGATCACGTAAAAGAACATTCAAAACGGGATCGATCGCGTAAGAGAACATTCAAAACAGGATCGATCACGTAAGAGAACATTCAAAACAGGATCGATCACGTAAGAGAACATTCAAAACAGGATCGATCACGTAAGAGAACATTCAAAACAGGATCGGATCGATCAAGAGAACAGTAAGAGAACAAGAGGTAAGAGAACATTCAAAACAGGATCGATCACGTAAGAGAACATTCAAAACAGGAGATCGCGTAAAGAACATTCAAAACAGGATCGATCACGTAAGAGAACATTCAAAACAGGATCGATCATGTAAGAGAACATTCAAAACAGGATCAATCGCGTAAGAGAACGTTCAAAACAGGATCGATCGCTAAGAGAACATTCAAAACGGGATCAATCGCGTAAAGAATGTTCAAAACGGGATCGATCACGTAAGAGAACATTCAAAACGGATCGATCACGTAAGAGAACATTCAAAACGGGATCGCGTAAACGATCGCGTAACATTCAAAAAGAGAAACAGGATCGATCACGTAAAGAGGTAAGAGAACATTCAACGAATCGAAAGAACATTCAAAAGGGATCGATCACGTAAGAGAATTTCAAAGAGGCGATCACGTAAGAGAACATTCAAAACAGGATCGATCAAGAGAACATTCAAAACGGGATCGATCACGTAAGAGAACATTCAAAACAGGATCGATCACGTAAGAGAACATTCAAAAACAGGATCGATCACGTAAGAGAACATTCAAAACGGGATCGAGTGAGTGAAAAAGTTGTTTCTTTGTGTAAATTCTGCGTGTCCCTAATGTGATGTCACTTCCTTTTCCACACAAATACCTATTTGATTTGTGTAAAACTATAACTTAAATGCATTACAGAGGGAATTACACCAAATAAAGTCACAATGAGACTTGTAAAACCATCACGCATTAAAAGCATGTTTTTATATAATAGTTTGGTGACGTTTGCTGCAGTTCGCTGGTTTCCCTTAAACATTTCGATCTCCATAGGTTTTTTACCTGGTTAAATAAAAGTTAATACATAAAATAAACGATTTGGAGGAAATATTGTGCAAAAATAAAACATGTCACATAAAAATCTAATTTGGAGGCAAAACTTGACTCAGATTTTCACAAAATTCACAAAAGGTTCTGCACTTTCTTTGACAAAACTATGACTAACGTACAAGGTCAAGTGGATCTAAATAATGGATAGAAAACACTGAACACAGAGCACTTTTAAAACAATCAAATCTTTGTATCTTTTAAATAAATAACAGTTTCCACCTGCTCCTCGTCAATGTCCACAGTAAAACATCAGATAAATGCAAATTCAGTACATTTTAGTCACACATCTTTGACCTTCTTCGTTTTATCCTTTAATCATTTCACATTTCATTCCCTTTCAGAGCGTTCTCCACGAAGTCTATTTACATGTCGTGAAATAACCATGGCAACAGTCTTCCTCTCTCATGCTACAGGGTCCCGTTTGGACCAAAAGGCTTCCGCGACGGAGCCGAAAGGCTTTAACGCCACTGCATCCGGACTCATTTAGAAATGTGGTGAATTAAATCTGAAGTTATTTTGGATTCATCTGGATCTTAAAGCGTTTATGGCAACAGTTTAATAGTACATCAGTATCAGAGTTATTAATATGTGGAAAACGAGACAAAAAAAAAAAAGGGTCCAAAAAGTGAAGAGTTTCTTTCAAATCGACCAAAAGTTTGATAGAAAATTGGCGCAACTCGTGGCCACAAAATAAAACGTTCTGTAAAATGTATATCTCAAATAGACGCCGTAGTTGATCAGGATCTGTCGCGCCTTTTCGCCCTTAAACTCTTTAAAGTGGAAACGTCGTAAGCGCTTTCTGATTGGTCAGTTGGTTTTGGGTTCAGAGGTAGTTTAAACGGGGTCTTGTTTGTTCTGCACAACAAAACATGCGACAGAAAAACACAAAACAAAAAAATCACGAACTTTCAGCTTGTTGCTTTGTCGTACATATATATAGCCGTAACTTTATTTTCAAAACGTAATCGGTCCTTTTTTTGGATTATTAGAGACAATAAGTGACATATTTACTCCAAAAACGGTATTCGATAAACAGGCCACAATTCTTAATTTTGACTTTTTAACCGTGTTATGATGCGATTTCGTCGTCCCAAATATACATGTAGACAATATTTAAAGCTGTATTATATTTAAAATGCCTACAAGTGCTGCACAATACATCACAAAAGTATTGACGTCGCAGTATTGGCTAATGCGGTACACAATATCGCAACACCAACGTCTTCCATCGGACGAAAATGTTTATTAAAAATGCCTATTTTTATTCACAATTTTCCTTTTTCAGTGTAAATCAGCCTTGATTTGGTTTTGGTTAAGTTTTTATTGTGACAGAGTCAGACTAATACACAAAGGCATGAAGTTAAACTGAATTTATTGAGTCTAAATAAAGATTTTGCAGCATAATTTCCAGTATTGTGCCGCCCTAATACGTATGCTAATGTGCTGATTAAAAAATACGGGAATTTAAAATAGGCAAAGAACATTCATTTCGACCAAAAATAATATCAATGTACCTTTTTAAACTGCTGTTACAAATGCAACTGTTCTGTAGACAATCGACGCTACGCTCAACCATAAATCCACACGTGTCTGATCTCCACAAAACCTCCACAAAGTCATGCCACGATAATACTTGTCTCAAACATTTTACGAATCCGTCACAACCCGCGTTAAATACATACTTGTTTTTTTTTTTTCCATACAGTGATATCTGCGCGCCACTCTTCCTGAGAAAGATATGCGAGTTTTGTTTCTCATATAAACGTAAGGCCGGGTCATGTCCACCGTCTCGTACGGAGTGGTTTCGTGTCGTCGGGTTACAAAAAGTTGAACTCCCAGTTTTTGCCGCAGTGTCGTTTATTGCACAGCCCCCATAATCCTTTGCACTTCCAGTTGGACAAAGTCTGTAAATATGAGATTGTGCTCGTTGTGAAAACAGTTGGTGGGGAGCCCTTATTTTTGAGTCGAGTCCTTCCGCGACGGTTGTTGGTTGTTGGAGAACGGTACCTTGGAGTTACCTTCCGTTCAAGGTAACAAGCGCGTAAAGGGAGCCGCCATCTTGGATTGACGAGTCAGCCAACGAAATCCGAGCACCTTTTAAAGCAACTTGGTGCTTATAGGTTACGTCTGTCCGTTTCAGTATTTGCATTAAAACATACAAGAAGATAAAATGGCGTCCACGATTGACTTAAGCGACGTCTTGTCCAAGGGTTTCGGATAGAACGTTTGTTCAATGACAACGGTCCTGCCTTCTCAATGGTGGCGCCTAAAACAGGAAACAAACCCAAGGGCCATCTTGAATCATGTCTTTTTGAGTGACAAACTCGATGCACAACGGCACGCTAGCTAGCTCATCGTGTCGCAAACTGATTTCAAGTTAAAATGTAGATGATTTAAAAACAACAAATTCACTGTATAGTGAAGACTACCCGATTGTTGTTGTATGTGGATGTACTTAAGTTAGCATTAGCGTTAGCCCTGAGACACAAATACCTCCCTTCATAAACACAGTGTCCTACGATGAAATGTTCACCGTATTTATAAAGTTCTGAACATGTTATCGCTGACATCCAGTGGAAAAGGGCGTTATAGACACATTTCCAGTCTGTGAGCGTGTTATGTGTCATTCCCGACTCAACAAACTAAGTAAATATTGAACAATTTGGCTAAAACATGTCTGCATTTAACTGTGATACAAAATAATTAGCATGATTGTGTAAACGCACATTCTGTTTCCTAAATTTATTTGAAATACATTTAATTTGTGATCTTTACTTCAACTCATGATAGATTTGTGGTCCTTGCTATGGATTTAGATCAGCCACAGCAGCAGGCCAAATATCGGTTATCAGTATCGGCTCAAAAAATCCATATCGGACCATATCCTATGGAAACCAATCCCTAACAATGAGCTAAAAGTGAGCTAACAGTGAGCTAACATGGGGGGAGGAGGAAAGAGGGCTAACAGCGAGTTAACAATGAGTTAACAGGGGTCTAACAGTGAGCTAAAAGTGAAGCTAACAGTGAGCTAACAATGAGTTAACAGTGAGCTAAAAGTGAGCTAACAGTGAGCTAACAGTGAGCTAAATGAGATTAACAGGGGTCTAAAAGTGAGCTAACAGTGAGCTAACTGAGTTAACAAGGGGTCTAACAGTGAGCTAAAAGTTACCTACAGTGAGCTAACATGGGGCTAACAGTGAGCTAACAATGAGTTAAACAGGGGGCTAACAGTGAGCTAACAATGAGTTAACATGGGCTAACAGTGAGCTAAACATGGGGCTAACAGTGAGCTAACAATGAATTAACATGGGGCTAACAGTAAGCTAACAATGAGTTAACAGGGGTCTAACAGTGAGTTAAAAGATGAGCTTACAGTGAGCTAACCAATTTGCCATTGCGCACAGAGTCTATTGCCTGAAAGTAGATGCTTCCAAAAATGGTCAGGCAGAGGTCTCCACGAGGTTTTAAGTTGGCCCTTGATTGACTTCGAGCAATAACCTTTCTATCGGGCGGCGCCGAGTTGTCCATTAAAATCCAAGCAACAACAATGCATATTTTTTCGATGAATTGCGCTGCAGTAGATGGCTTTCAAAATGGTGAGACCGTCTCCACAAAGGCTCGGGTTCGTCCTTGATTGACTCACGATATTTCTTGCGGTCATATCGAATTAACCAAAATTATCAACCAAAATCCAAGTTTTCACTAGAATACGTAGTCCTTTTCTGTCATTGCTTCAGAGTAGACGACTTTCAAAATGGTCAGCCCGTCTCCTCGACTCTTGGTTTGGTTGACTCGTTAGCTTGTAAAAGTGCGGCTAACTTGGCTCAAAATCGAGGAAGATCAAGATCAAAGTCCGGAAGAAGCCCTCGTTTTGTAGAATCAAAAGTCGAAATACTGTCACTGCGTTTTCTCGCGTGTCCACTTGATCATAGTTTCCGGCGATCGGTAGAGGAATATCAGTTTGGAGTACATGTCTTCTTCCAAGTCCAGTTCTCCGGTTTCTCGGACCAGGAAGATGTCCGTGCAGAGTTTGAGGATGCGGTCCACGTTCGGGAGCTCCTCGAACATGATGGTGTGAGAGATCCCGCTGAAGAACTCGCGCACGAACTTCCCGATGACGAGGACCACCGAGGCGTACAGGCCCATGATGCTGCGGAGAGAGGAATCGAACAAACGTTGTATTTGTTGTATACGAGCGCAATTACACGGTCCACAGTAGCATCCACATGTAGAGTTACGATTATTGAGGGAAAAAAACCTCACGATTCAACGATTGTTCACGATTATTATTGAGACTGTGACTAAACAAGAGTAAAATGTAAAATGTTCTTTCGTTCCCGTTCTCTGACATGTTCCTCAAGTTTGGGACCGGCTTTATGAAATGTCACTTTCTGAAAGACAAAATAAAGTTATATATGACAAAAACAGCCAGATAAAAAAAAGTTATTTACATTTAAGTCTATTTTTTGGACAATAGATTGAAGTAAAAGGACTTAATTTGGCTTCTAAAATTGTCAAGATTTTTGTTTTGTTCTTATATATATATTGTGTTCACTTCAGACAGAGCAGTGCCTCCAGTTAGCTATAATGTAGAACTTTATGAATAATGACATGGTGATTAACGGTAATAAATACAAGTACACTGTAGGTATGTCAAGATCGATAATCGGGATTATTCAAGTCGCAATATAATCGTTAAAAAACTAAAAGAAAACAATTATTGTGAGAATCATGGGCCAACTAAGCGTGACGTACTTTTTTAATCTGGTTGTTTGTGCGACAATATCATCACTTTTTCATTCAGGATGTTTGATTGTCTCGCGACAATCGTAAAATCGCGACGTTTCTTCTCGCGACAATCGTAAATTCGCGACGTTTCTTTTAGCGACAATCCTAAAATCGTGACGTTTCTTCTCACGACAATCATAAAATCGTGAAGTTTCTTCTCGCGACAATCGTAAAATTGTAACGTTTCTTCTCGCGACAATCGTAAAATCGTGCCTTTTGTTCTCGCGACAATCGTAAAATTGTGACGTTTCATCTCGCGACAATTGTAAAATTGCGACATTTCTTCTCTCGACAAGCGGACAAGTGGAAAAAAACGTTTCTTCTCGCGACAATCGTAAAATTGTGCATTTTGTTCTCGCGCGACAATCGTAAAATTGCGACGTTTCTTCTCGCGACAATCGTAAAATCGTGCTTTTTGTTCTTGCGACAATCGGAAAATCGTGACGTTTCTTCTCGCAACAATCCTAAAATCGTGACGTTTCTTCTTGCGACAATCGTAAAATTGCGACGTTTCTTCTCTCAACAAGCGGACAAGTGGAAAAAAACGTTTCTTCTCGCGACAATCGTAACATCTGACATTGTGACGCCCTCAGAACAGTGTCGCTATGGCAGTGACCCTTCCACACTCACCCGTATCCAGCCAGGAAGCCCAGACTCGGGGGACTGACTTGGTCGCTGAACACGTAGACGTCGAGCCCGGTATCGAACTTCTTTTTGGCGCCTCTTTTGTCGAGGGGTCCCGGTTCGGTCTGACTCACGATCCACCACTCCTGGATCTGCCCCGAGTCGTTATGAGCGCGCTTCAGCGTCACGGACAGGTTGAACATCTTCTTGTCTGCAAAGCGAAGCAGGAGCGTTTACACTGAAGACACTTAAACACGCAGCAGTTTTGTCTGGATCGAGTTTGGATTGAGGCGTGTACCGTGATCCAGACCGTCATAGAGCTGCTCCGCCGCTTTAGAGTCGGAGTCACTTGGAGCTCGGATGTAACGGGGAAACAGCTCCGGCAGCACGCTAGAACACAAACACGAGAACGGCACGAGTTATAGAGCGGAGAAACGATCCTCTGCATTTGACCCGTCCTTCGATTCAGCTTGCGGAGCCTGTTGGGGGCAGCTTGCTAAGGCCCCTTCTTCAGATCTGGATGTGAGTATCTGGAGGATTAGTCTTTGGGTCGATGGGGAAACTGAAGCGCTCACAGGAAACTCACATAGACTCACGTCAGTCTCACCCCGTGGACATTTTGGGGGGTAAATTCTGTTAGACGGAAAGAGAAACTAAGTCTCAGTCTTACACTTTCTTGTTGCCGGTGCCGCTCAGGAGCTCGATGAGTTCCTTCTTGGTCTGAGGCTCAAGAGGCTTCACCAGTTTCCCTGACGCTGTTTCAGATTTTGCTCCCAGGCTCAGGTTTCTGCAGAAAACAAGAACATCTATATTTAATGTGGAGACTAACCTGTAAAGTCCAGAAGTGTTAAAATAAAGAAATATAAAGAAATATTTTGCCAGAAAAGGGAAACTGTTATTACTGTTTTTACACTGTTACTAAACAAATATACTAATACTCATTTTAGCTCACCTCTATATGAACATCTCACCTCATGAACAGCTCATCTTTACATGAACATCTCACCTCTACATGAACATCTCCCCTCATGAACATCTCAGCTCTACATGAACATCTCCCCACATGAACATCTCACCTCAGGAACAGCTCACCTCAGGAACATCTCACCTCATGAACATCTCACCTCTACATGAACATCTCACCTCATGAACATCTCACCTTAGGAACATCTCACCTCTACATGAACATCTCACCTCATGAACAGCTCACCTCAGGAACATCTCAGGAACATCTCACCTCAGGAACATCTCACCTCTACATGAACATCTCACCTCATGAACATCTCACCTCTACATGAACATCTCACCTCATGAACATCTCACCTCAAGAACATCTCACCTCAGGAACATCTCACCTCAGGAACATCTCACCTCATGAACATCTCACCTCTACATGAACATCTCACTCTCATGAACATCTCACCTCATGAACATCTCACCTCATGAACATCTCACCTCATACATGAACATCTCACCTCATGAACATCTCACCTCATGAACAGCTCACCTCTACATGAACATCTTCACCTCTAAAGGAACAGCTCACCTCTAAAGGAACAGCTCACCTCTACATGAAACAGCTCACTTCATACATGAACAGCTCACCTCATGAATATCTCACCTCATGAACATCTCACCTCAGGAACATCTCACCTCTACATGAACATCTCACCTCATGAACAGCTCACCTCAGGAACATCTCACCTCTACATGAACATCT
Organism: Chaenogobius annularis; assembly: GCA_015082035.1. Lineage (NCBI taxonomy): Eukaryota > Metazoa > Chordata > Actinopteri > Gobiiformes > Gobiidae > Chaenogobius > Chaenogobius annularis. The sequence goes on from BJKM01000156.1 coordinate 1,049,616, forward strand.
CACCTCATGAACAGCTCACCTCAGGAACATCTCACCTCAGGAACATCTCACCTCTACATGAACATCTCACCTCTACATGAACATCTCACCTCATGAACATCTCACCTCATGAACATCTCACCTCAGAACATCTCACCTCAGGAACATCTCACCTCAGAACAGAACATCTCTCACCTCATGAACATCTCACCTCATGAACATCTCACCTCATGAACATCTCACCTCATGAACATCTCACCTCTACATGAAACTCACCTCATGAACATCTCACCTCAGCATCTCACAACATCTCACCTCACATGAACATCTCACCTCTACATGAACATCACTCACATGAACATCTCACCTCATGAACATCTCACCTCATGAACATCTCACCTCATGAACATCTCACCTCTACATGAACATCTCACCTCATGAACATCTCACCTCATGAACATCTCACCTCATGAACATCTCACCTCTGCATCTCAGACCAGGACAGGACCGTTATGGGGAAGTCCTCGTCGGAGCCCAACATCTCGATGAGGTTGGAGCGACTCGGAGGGCTGATTGTCCACAGAGAGTTTGAACTTCCTTTGAGCTCAGCGATGATCAGGTCCTCGGGCATGAAGCGCTCCAGCCACTGCAGCGCCTCCTACAGGCGACACGGCAACACAGCGTTAGAGATACTGCAGAAAAGATGTTAGAATAAAAAATAAAACAGTGATTATACAACTTGGTGTAGGTCTATTCTAAGACATATAGAAAAAAATATTTGTATTATCAAACGTAAACTTACAATGATGTATTATTGATATACTGTGTACCATGTGTTAAAAGCCACTGCAGAAAAGACATTTGTGTCATTTGACCAATTATTTTTGCTTGGATTTGAAAAGATTTGGGTGTTTATTCCACACTTTTTACGTATAAATAGTTAAGTTTAGGTTTCATTTAGCATAAAACCCTGTGAGCTTGTGGTTTTGTGAGTGCAGTTTACGTCAGATATTTGGTCAGATCGTAGAAATATTTAATACACGCCCTTTTAGAACCCAATAGCAATAACTAGACTATACATTGTAGGTAATAAGATCAAACCAAATTATTAAATTGGTTTAATTGGTTAAACTGTGCAAAAGGAGCTTGGAAAAGTTGCTTTTTTAAAAAATCTGTTTCTCCGTCTTGTATGTGAGATTTATATTTATAATATTTCAAAATATTGCGGATATTTCGCGGCAGGCTACACACGTACGTCGTCTCCCAGGTACTTCCTCACAAACTGGTCAAACTCGGCCTGCGTCACATTCTGGAGCTGCTTCTGCTGCGCGCTCATGGTGAAGATGGGCTGGACAAAAGAGGAAGAACAACTGAGCGCATTCGTCACAACACCAGATTCATAAATGTACTTTTTTTTTTTTTTTTTCTCTCCCTTTGTTTCGCCGTATCGGTCGCCCCGGCGGGTACCTGGAATCCCGCCAGCGTGATCTCGAAGGACACGTCTTGGGGCGGGTTGACGACGCCGGCCACGGATTTGACGAGGGACATGAAGAGCAGCGGGAACCAGACGATGCAGATGAGCAGCACCACGATCATGCCGCCCATGCCGTACTTCACCACCTTCTTCTTCTTCTGCCCCCGCGGCTGTGGGTACCTCTGCGGCGCCAGGGGGACACAAACGTTTAAGTCCCGCCCACGGTTCTGTGTGTCTTTTTTTTTTATCAGCGCTGGCGCAAATTAAACGTTTTTATTTATTTATTTATTTAATATGGCTGTTTTTATTGTTCAACTTGTGGATATAAATAAAGTTATCTGAATTTGAAGGATTTTTTCACTGCAAAAAAACACCTGAACCGTTTGAAATGATGTCATCTGGACCTATAGTTTGGACAATTTGTTTTATTCTTCCAGTTGTTATTATTGTGCTCTGTGTGTGAAAGCCGCTGACAATAATGACATGTTTATCTCCGTAACGCCATACATTTGTATTTTCTTTCCTCCAAAACCAATAATATACTTTAATCGTGTAAAACGAAGTACAATTTAAGAATGATGTTGGTGGAAGTATGTAAAATACATTCAAACAATCATTTAAGCAGTGGTGGAAGGATATTGTTAAACGTACAGATACAAGAGCAAAGAATTAGTAGTAAAAGTAAAATGATCACATAAAACATTAGAAAAGTATTGCTGTACACACATAAAAATGTATTTCTAGAGTGAAAAAGTGTTTACTATAGATTTTGGAACTATTAAAGGGTCAAATGTAGTGATGACTGAATCTATTTCATATCATGTTAAGATCAATTTCATGTCTCAAAGACTTGAACTCAAAACCTTCTGGGGAAATGTCTCCGTGAACATTAGCTGAACTCAAACCGTAAAAATACTTTGTACTTTTAAATCCAGTTGGGAAATTGAATAGAAAGTACAGATCACTGCTTTTAAATTGAGTTAAAGTGAAGAGTATCCGATATAACGTGTATTTAAGTAAAGTGCAGATACCTGAAAATTACACATAAATACAGTACTTTTACTTTTGTACTTTGTTACTTTCCACCACTGAATTTAAATCATTCAATAACATGTCAAAACTACCAAAAATGTAGATTAATACTCTAAATTCAGGACGTTAAAGTGTAAAAAGGCTCTCTCCCGTTACTATGGTCACAAAGGTGAATGCAGACCTTTTCAGACTCCCTCCAGCACTTGAGGATGAAGATGTGCGCGTAGATGTCCTCCACACAGATCCAGCTGGAGAGCGAGAGCGACGTGTCGGTCCAAACCCAGTCCATCACGGCCCGGAGCTCCGTCAGGAACGGGACCATGCGGAAACTATGGGGGGCACGGGCAACACGCAGTAGACAAAGAACTACGGCACGCGCGGCCAATATGAGCACGAGTATCACGAGACTTCACACGTTAAACCCGGACCACTACAGTTTAGTTAATATATTAAAGTGCTGAGACATTGTGAGAAATAACATTGAACAAGAATTAAACTAGGACTAGACTAGAACCAACCCAGGACTAACCCAGAATCAAAACCGGTCTAAAGCAGAATTCATCAGGGACTAAACCAAGACCGAACCAGGACTAAACTAGTGCTAATTTTCCTTTAAAAATGTATTTGCAAGATGGGTTGTGGGCCAAGTGTGAACCACTTGGAGGGCCTGATTTGGCCCCCGGGCCTGATGTTGAATAAGTGAGTGAAAGGTTTTGATCTGTAACTTTTCAAACCAAGTCCCAAAAGAACCAAAAGAAGGTATAAATAATGAGTAATAAGTCTGAGTTGCTCCGTTGACAGGAAATACTCGGTAGTTTCGTGTTGCAGTTTGGACATTTCACACAAAAACAAAACAACCTTCAGACACAGATCATTATTGGGAAAAAGAGAATAAAATAAGCTTTCAATTCAACAATTCGTCCCAAACAAAACTATTCAGAGGAAGCAGCGGTAAGGCAACTTCCAAATAATCTTACTCCAGTAGAAGTACTAAGTAGTGGGCCGTAAACTATCGTATCCACTGAGCGCGACAGCGGATTTATAATGTGAATTTCATGTCACTGGAAAGACAAAAACAGTGGACAACAATGTGAAAACGACATCACATCTGGAGGAGCGGTGCAAGAGACACAAACGTTCAGATGGTTCACTAGCTTTTGTCACTTTGGTCAGATTTACCAGCGCGTTTGCTCACGTTAGAGACTGCCACACTGTATAATACATTACTCAAGTAGAAGTAAACGTGCCTGGAAACCACTCGAAGTACAGTTCATTACAAAGTGACTCTAGTAGTCGTACCCGTCTGTGGGAGGAAGTATGAAGCGGCAGATGGGCCGCGGCCTTGCACCTTGGACAAATGTTATGAGAACACTAATGAAGTAATGCCTCGCCGCCTCCTCCTCCGTGCCTCGGCTCTGTTTGTTCAGCTGCCGCGGCGACAGCGCTGCGTAACTCACCCCTGGAACAGGAAGAGGTTGACATAGTTGTAGCTCTTGGTGAGAAAGTTCCCGAGGACGCGGGTGGGGTAACCGCAGCGGATCTGGTACGCCGACAGGCCGAAGTAAATGCACTTGACGAAGTACCACATCTGAGCCACGCGGTTTTCACTGAAGCGCCTGGGAGAGACAAGAGAGAGCGGACGGTCTGTTCACGGCCGACACGGTCATGACCGACGAGCGATACGGACGGAAATGACCATCTTGATAAGTTTATTTGGATTATCTCTCACACAAAGCAACAGGAATGTGCTCAAACGAGGTTCAAGCATCGCACAAAACGTGGACGGACCCAATGATTCAAGCACAAAAGTGCAGAAATACCACTTTATACTTATAGATATATCTCTTTTTGAGGTCATTTTATAGTTTTCATTATAGATTGCGATTACGTCTCTCACTAACAGTCAAAAAGCATCATTTGCATTTTTCGACGCGTTAGAAACAAATATAAATGGCTTTCAAGAGTAATTTCCTGAACATAAACAGTCCGGACTTTTGTGTCGGTGCCATTTAACACACAGTAGTCACATTTCTTCCTCCAGTAATTTAGATAATTTTTTTTCATACAATTTTGGTTAAGGCTGAATTAAGTTGCTTTCAATTGCCTATTTCTTTTAGTTTAGAACAACTCAAAAAGTGCAATTACAACGGGAAAAAAAATCCTCTCGATTACGGTGAGTGTTTGTCAGTAGCTGCTTTCCGTCCCTGGACTTCGTGAGCTGGAGGTTTTTAGCGTTTTTTGTGTATGTTTGTTTTTTAGGCGGCTGACGGAAACAAACTCTGAAAAGGGGCCAACCACGACAGAGAAGAACTGATGCAAGATGTAAACTCGGAAGCACAGAATCTGACAATCAAACCGGAGGCGTTTCTTCCAGCGAGTGAACGTTGCAATGCTAACATCTAAATGTCAACAAAAAACACACCAACCGTCTCATAAAACCTGCAAAGTCCGAGAGGAACGACCAGAGCCTTGAGCGAACGTCCCCCAGCGCCACGCGCACTCACTTGTCGGTGACGCCGGGCAGGATGAAGAACATCCAGAAGTGGATCCCGAACACGAGGAAGACCTGGAAAATGACTTTGCCCACGACGGACTTCCGCAGGTACAAGGCCCGGTCCACCACCATGGTCCCGAACTGGATCAGCACCATCACCAGGAACGGCCCGGGGACCTGGTCCTCCGACAGCGACGAGGTGATGTCGGCGGCCGAGTGTTTCTGCAATGGCGTCAGACAGTTTGTCTCAACACGCGAGATCAAATGTGCAGTATTTACATGAAACAGTCAGTAACACATTCATTTATTTATCTTTTATTTGTTTGAATTATGTGAATCATTTGTCAACAGTAATGTGCTTTCAGTGCCTATGACAGGTCGGATAACTAATTACGAAGTAAAACACAGTTAAGATAAATATGTTTAAAATTGAGCTTAAAATGTATCCCAGAATAGCAAATTTTTTAGCTTTATAAATGTACTTCCTGTTTGTAATTGATGACATCACACTAGGAAATTAGCTTGCAACCACTAGGTCAAAACTTTATCTACTGTCAATTATTATTATTATTTTTTTTTTTCATTTTACAAACAAAAATATATGAGAGCGACTTTATTTTGTTGAATTATTGTTGTAAAAAATGTGTTTCTTTTGTGTAAATGATGCATAAACTTGGGATGGAATGAGTGTGTACCTTGCGCGATGTCACTTCCTGTCATATTTCTACACATTTTTCAACATTTTCTCAACAAATACCTGCTCGATTGGCGCAAAACTATAATTCATATGTACAACTGGTATAAATACACAGAATAAAGTCAAAATTAGACAATCGTGAAAACCTGTCATACGGCACTTTAATATCTGTGGTCCTGACGCAGTAAAACACATTAGAATTAGACAACAACAGACACACAACTTGACATTACGAGACATTAAACAGACACACAACAACACATCTGAGACATTTACAAAGAAAACACGCCATTTACAGTCAAATCTATGCGTGCGTGTCTGGTTGAACTGTTTTTAACGTTGAGTCGTTTGTTTGCCTCGATAAGACATCGCAGTTTGGTTAAATTTGGGCAGCAGCAAAACAGCTCTACTCTCCGTTTTACTATTAAACAAATGATACCACAGAAGGTGTCACAACTGGATATAATCTTTTAAAAAATATAGTGTTTTTCTGCGTGAGATTTAACGTTAATTAATGACACCTAAAGCCATAAGCGGTCTTATTTTAATCATTCCTGGGCGGATTTACGTGAAACAAAAAAGTGACAGAGACCAACAGCCAAGGATCGAACCACCAGTATCGAAAATCGGACAATTCAATACTTTTTTTGGAGAATCGTCCCGTCCTTCATCCTTTTTTCTTTATTGAGAAAAACTTTTTGCCAGATTTTCGGAACTGTGTACTTGGGCCTCAAAATCCCTGCCATGGACACAATAGATGGATACCAATGAAACGTAATTTTGGAGCAGCAGGGGAAAAAAGCCATCGCAAGGAAATTAATGACACAAACCCCCCCGACGACCAAGGACTGGACATAAAAACAGACAGAATGACTTGAAGAAGGACTTTGGGCGAGATGGGACGTGTATGTTGGACGTATATTTTATTTATGTATTATCATAGTGTGCTATTATTATTATTATTTGTCACTATTTTAATAACTTTTTTTTTTGCTCTCTGGTTGTGTTTTTTTTTCTATTTTGTTGTATTATTAAATTAAAATAAATAAATAAATAATAACATTTTCTTTACTGAACCATTGGATTTTGGGACATTTGCTAATTTCCTAGGAACATCATTTAATCGTGTTTTTCACTGCGGCAAAAACAAATTGAACTTGAACTTACTCCGAAGGCCCAGAATCCGAAGACGATGATGATGAAGTCCACGGTGTCGGCGAGGAACATCATGACGTAAACATCGGTGACGGCGCTGTACTCCGGGTGGATCAGGTTGTAGAAGAACTGCTTTATGGGTAAATAGATCTCCAGAAACCTAAAATAAAAAACAAAATATCATTCAAAAATGTGTTTTGACCTCCTTCATTGTTCTCATTTCCTACGCAATTTTTGTACTCAGCAAGTTCAATTAAAAAAAAAGGAAAACGAACCCAAACAATGACAAAAATGTGAATTAAATCTCCTTTAAATTCAGTGTGAGAAGCACTGGCCCAAATGTGTCGATGAATTGATTAAATTTGTACATTTGAATTCATTTTCTGCCGAGAAACTTCTGTCAAAATGTCTGTAAATTTTGGTTGGATCTTTTAATTATTTTTACAGAGCCTAACTTTATTAATTGCCAATATTAATTAAAAAAAGTACCTTCTGATCATGAATCCTTTGCCCTTGTACAGCTGCTCCTTGAGTTTCTCCAGGACCATCTCTTTCCGGGTCTTCAGCCGGACACTGGCCTCGCTGCCCTCTCTGTGGCTGCCGTGTCGAGAGGTCGTGCTTCCTGTGGAAACGATTAACGAGTCGCAGCGTTAATGAGCCGCGAAGAGGCGAAACCAGACACATCCACCGGCAGGCCAGCAGAGGGAGCAAGAACTCAAGACTGTCACTGTCAGTGGTGGAGCAGTTGGAATGAGGATCAAAACAAAGCTGCATGGTAAAGTTCAGATGCAGTGTGTGAGAACTGTAAGGACTGAAGTAGGGCTGGCCAATCAGCTCAAAGGAGGAACACTTTGTAAATCATTTAGTGATGTCAGAGCGAGGGAGAAAACGTACCCAAACATGTGAGAATAAAACAAAACACAGCTCCAGGTAAAGGTGGGCAATATGTTATTGTGGCTGTACAAAGTCAGGGCAGTTTCAGATGATCGACATCAGAGCAGTTTCAAGTCGAGCTTCTCAGGCCAGATCCTTTAGATTGAAAATGACTTTCAGATGGAAATCGATCCACCTGGTCTGTTTCATCATTCCCTTGATGAAGTCAGTTTTGGACCTGCTCTGATGTGATCAAATACGTTCACATTTGTTATCGATATTACTTATAGACTGGTGGCAAATTGAACCATTTGAACCCTGCGAGTTCATGAAGGTGAGATCTTAGCCCGTTCCTGCTGAGCCGTACCTCTCTTGGAGCGCGCGGACGAGTGCAGAGACTTCTGGGACATGAGGGAGCCCCCGGAGGTGGAGCTTTTCCGGCGCTGGTACGTCTGCGGCGCGGAGCAGGACACTTGGACCTGTCCCGAGTCGATGGACGTGCCAAAGTTCATGGACCTGAGCGTGTTCCCAGAGCCCCGCCTCTCTGTGACGCTGCGCAGTGAGCCGGGCTCGGAGTCTCGCTCGCTCTCCTCCGCTTTGGTCTTCTCCTCTTCTGACTCTTCTGCAGGAGGAGGTGCCGGGACTCGCCTCTGTTTAGGGTCCTCGTCGTCCCACAGGCCATGACACTGGACACAACAGTATCATCTACACCACGATCCTCCTTTTTTCTGTTTTATTGTCTAACGCTGTAACTGTGTTTTACTCTGAAAATATATTTAACCAGGTAAACAGCCAACATGAGGAAAAAGACCACCTCTCAAACTAGGGTTAGGGTTCTTTGAGCCACTGTTACCAGGGACACAGGGACAGTTGTACTGGCCTGGTGTTTTCTGTGGGCGTGACGCTGTGATGTGAACGACCCTCCATGTGTTCATCACAGCTGACTCCTCCCACTCACTGACTCATGCTTTTGAGCTTGTCCAATCAGGACGACGGTACAAAGTTCTAAAGGGCCAAACCCAAAACATCTACAAGAACTCATTTGTCTCCACAGTTATTGCACTTTTAAATAAGACCTAGTCCATGGGCGTCACAACTATTTCAAAAGTGAGGGAGGCCAAGCAGGGGGGTGGTCTGGGGGTCCTTCCCCAGGAATTTTGGCAAAAAACGGCATGTTTCCTCCTTTTTTGGGACATTTCCTATAGTTGGATGAAGTGTGAGGAAGATCATGTCTTTTTGTCTAACCATAGTCTAAAGACTAAACCTCAGGTGATGTGATAAGTGGACATTTCTTATGAAACATCTTAGAAAAATAATCCAGATCCATCAAGATGAATACATTTTAACTTGTTAAAACCACTGAAATTGAGAGGAAGTCTTTTTAGCTAATCTAGAGATCCATTTTGGTAGAGTGTATCTGTATTATCTCTTTGTAATGTGAATGTTGTCATTGTTTGGTCGAGGTGTTGAGTTGTTGAGTTTGTGTACCTTGAGTATAGATCTGTGGAAGAAGAGCGCCAGCAGCTGCACCAGGTCGTAGTGCACGTACCCGTCCTTCTTCTCCACGCCGATGATGTTTGGCGGATAGAAGGCTTTGTTTTTGTCCACGTTGTGCTGATTAAAGGGGAAGAAGCCAAACTGGAAGAAGTACTTGATGACAATGGTGACCTGCCGAAACAGACGAGTTCGTGGTTAGAACGAATAATCCACCAATGAACCTTGTTCAGATGATCCTCCACGGTTCTTCCTCTCACCTCTGTGTAGACGATGGCGGTCATCCAGTACCGCTTGCTGGGGCGCGGCACGGAGAGCATGGCCCAGAGGAAGATGGTGATGGGCAGGACCAGAGTGATGCAGGAGGCCGACACCATGTGGTTGATGATGATGACCAGGAAGCAGACCATCTCCGAGTGGGCCACGAGCATGTTGTACAGGGCGTAACACAGCTGCAGGATCAGGGGCTGCGCCGTGTAGAACTTATCCGACTCCTCCAGCTCCTCGTCGTAGAACATTCTGCGACGAAGACGAGGATTCATCAAAGGCACAGATATGGTACGGTGGAGGACAATAACGCCAAACCCAGCGCTTCACGGTTTCATATCCGATTATGGTTTGATATGGAAACTAGATTCAAAAGTAGTTCCGACCTCAGAGCGTTCCGCCTGGATGAACTCAAATGTAAACAATGTGGCTAATGCTAAACCGTAGGCTAAGCAAGTGTAAATATTAGCAAACGTCTAAAACATGCTAAATGACAGATAATTGTCAGATTTAACCAGTTGGAGCGGCGTTCCAGGGCATTTTTTATTTATTTTGCTATTGTTTTTTTTTAACTTTTTTGCTTAAAACAACCAGCACACACATAAAACAAAACAAACATATACTAAGTAAAATAACGACACAAAAAGAGAATGAGAAGGGCATTTTTCGTGTCAAAATTGCATGGAACGCAGCATAATTTAGTATAATAAGTATTGATACTAAAAAATGTATAAAGAAGACGGCATTTTTCTTTTCTTATTCTTTCCTGAACAGTTTTGGAATGAACTATAAATCAGAAAAAGGAAACAAAGAGAAAAAATACTATTATGTTATTATGTGGTACAAATGAGTATCGAGCCATTCCTTCAAATTTAAATCAGGTTTTGAGTTTAGTATCGTGACACCAGTTCCAACTTCAGGGTACTGTTGTGTGCAAAAGTACTTCTGGAGACATTAGTTCGGTATAATCATTATCATGTCTTTTAAAAAAATAATGTTTTGGCCTAAAAATCACATAAAAAGTAACTTCGCTTTGGTTTTAGTGAAGTTAAATGTCGGATAAATAACTCTGAACTGCACTGCCAAGAAAAGGATTGTCTTATGTCACATACACCAGGCTCTGGGTGGTTCGCTGAATGCCCTCCCTGCTCTCACCCCCATTTCTTATCTAGTATAACAGCAAATAACAATATAGTTTCTTAACAACTGAAGTCATTTCATTAGATATTATATGTTTACGTGCACACCGAAAATCTGATCATGATCTGATTCCTGGCGTTATCAGATTTGTGAAACGTTTACATCTGAAGTGAGTAATCTGATTTCTTCATGATTGTTCAATTCTAATTAAAATCACATCAGCAGCAGTCGTCTCGGAGGGCTTTTCATGAATTATAGCTCTTACCAACAAAGCGTTTGAAGATCAACGATGAAACAGCAGGAAAAGGTGTCGAAGAAGTACAATTATGCAAAAAGGGTAAACAAAGGTCATATATGAACTTGAAATACAACAGTTACTCTAAAAAAAAACCTGATTAATCGACACGCTGATCAGATTTCTCTTGTGCATGTCCCCAAACCAGATCCAAGTATTGGTTTGTCTGATTATTCTGCTTGTTTGCGAAGTGAAATGTGTTTGGCGCCTCACTTGTTGAGCAGCAGTTCACTGGCGGTCAGCTCGGTGGTCATGGAGGGCAGGACCAGGTCGGACCTGCTGCAGTCCGATTGGCTGTCGGGCGTCATGATCATCAGCCTCTTCCGGTCCATGTCGCTCTCGTCGTCGCTCACCTCCAGGCGGTCGAAGCTCACGGCCTTGCTGTAACTCGGAGGCACCTCGGCGTCGGAGGTTTTGGAGGCGTCGGTGTCCGGGGTGTACAGCAGCGCCCCCTGTGTTTGCAGACGGCACATGTGGGAGGTTGTCGGACAAACACCGGGGCAAATGGGACAACTTTAACCGGAGACATACGCCGGATTCTAATTTGAATTCTACTGTATTTTATTGTTTTCTTTGTAGATTAGATTGGTTTATTTGAAAAAGGACAGTGCAATTTCATAAAACACATGAATAAAAATGAGTAAAAAAGCCAGAATTAGTCAAAAGCTACTTTTCATTTGATGTTAAAGAGCAATAAAACACATTAACAAGACAAAACAGACATTTAACCCACTATTCCGATTCAACCAATTCATTCAGACCCCTCATTTCCTGATAGTTCCTGATAGAAGTTTTTCAGAGCTGAATAACTGCAAACTGTACATACTGTACCTAATATTCAGTTCAAATACAACCAAAGTTAAAAAAAAAAAAAAAAAAACTACTAATTTTTATATATTTCTGATCTGTTTATGAGTTTTAACCGTGTTTTAACCGTGTTTTAACCGTGTTTTAACCGTGTTTTAACCGTGTTACCGCATCATCAGCTTACTCAGAGTTGTATTTTTGATTCTGTGTTTCTATTACTGTTCACAGTTAATACAATGTAAAATGATCTACATATGTTTAAGTCAAAACTAAAGGCCCATAATGTCTCACCTCTGACAGATAATGTGTCTGTCCCGCCCCATCTTCACTCTCAGAAATAAAAGCCTTTTCGTCGGCTGAAGTGACGACCTCCACGTCTTCAGGGTGGGCTGGCGGGTCACTGTGGGACTGCTGGATCTGGAAAACGTAACAAGCATAATTATGACTCTAACTATTATTACGATTATTATTATTATTATTTTTACTACTATCATCATCATCATTATTACTATCATCATCACTATCATCATCATCATCATTATTATCATTATTATTATAGGCCGAGACAAGTTCCTACGTTTTTGAATTTTGTTCATTGACAATGGCAATAAACTCTTTCTGATTATTTATAATTATTTATAATAATAATAATAATAATAATAATAATAATAATAATAATAATAATAATAATAATAATATTATTATTATTATTATTATTATTATTATTATTATGTCTCTAATACCTGTCTTCTGTCTTTTAGATTAAAATTTAAAATGACCAGCCTTCTTCCTGTGATCTGACCTGTAACTTTACTGCCTTGTTAAAAACAGCATTTGTTTGCACTTACAGATGGGTCAGTTTGAATATAGACTCTTTTTTTTTTAACCATTTTTACTCACTGTTATGTTAGAAAACAAATAAAACATCTCAATCAGAGAGTCTCAGAGTATCAGAGTATGTTCATTCACCCTGTTTTCTAATTATGCTCACACTCAAAAACTGGAACATGTTCACGAAAACCACCAGCATAGCAACAAAAGCCCTTGGTCGGTTTACTCACCAGCATAGCAACAAAAGCCCTTGGTCGGTTTACGCACCAGCCTCCAGCAGATAAACTCTAAAGCCATAACACACGTCGCACATTCAGTGACACTCAAACTAAAGACAGCTTTAAGAGGCTGGACGAGCCTTTGGAACTGTTCCTAAAGATGTTTTCAGGTGCTTGGACTTCGGGATCAAGGATGATCCCGAGACACTGGAAGCAAGATTACGGTACGCCACGAGCCGACAGATTGGATGAAAAGCAATGGCAGAGACCGCTTCATATGAACCCATGCTCAAGGACAGCACAGAAGATAAAGACATCACTATTGCATTGGACAATCATAAAGGATGTGCTGCTGTTTAGTTGATTTGTCAAAGGCTTTTTAGTTTGGAGCTCCTTGTATTCTCTTGGAGCGTCTGGATGCTATTGGGTTTGATTTAAATTCTGAAAAATGTTTTGTAGATTACCTCATGCTGTTTCTGCTGATGGCTTTCAATCTGAATTTTTCTCATTTTAACAAAGGCGTTCCCCAAGGGTCTGTCCTTGGACCACTTCTATTTACCATTCACATAACCTCAATTGGTCATAATCTAAAACACAGTAGCATCCACTTAAATAATTGTAGAAAACAGTTAATCCAGGCCACATTTCTTTCAGTGCAGGATTATGTGTCACAGAAGAATGAAATAACAGAAGAAGATGCATTAAAACATAAACACTCATTATAATGTACAACTGTGGAAACAAATTCCCCTGACACTTCACTAACTCACCTCACAGGTTTCCTCCTCCTCTTTCGTCGTCTCCTCTGCCTCCGGCACAAACGGCTCCCACCCCTCTGTCTCCCAGCCCCTGTTCTCCTCCTCGGACCCTCGTGGACGCTCCGAATCCTCCGTGACGTCCGCCTGGTTCTCCGCCTCGCCCCACGGACTCGCGCCCATCTCCGGCTCCACCGCTTGGGACCTGTCTCCGCTCTTGTCCTGCTCGTCCTCCACCTCCTCGATGGTGTCGGTGGTGCCTTGTCTGGAGAACAGGGTGACGCACTGGGTCGCTTCACTGTGCGTGGGAAAACAACGGGCCAAGCGGTTATTATGGAAGTGAGGATGTGCCGCTCTCACGGGACAATGTTAGCACAATGTTCATTTAACGGTACGGTAAGTTTTGAGATATTATAAATATTCAAATGCCTCGACAAGCCTTGGGTATGAATAATTATGGTCATATTACAAATAAATAAGAAACAACAGTTATTCCTTCATATGCACTGGAATGGCTCAAAGGTCTACGTTAGTTTGAGAACGGTTCCACAAGCCGCTTTTATATAATATATACATTCTATTACAAAATAAAGAGTATTATAATAGGCCTAATTATTTTTCACAATAAAGCGATTCATTTTATTTTAAATCAAATAGTCTAATGATGTTTTTGAAATCAACTTAAATGTTTAATTGCTCGATTAAAAGTTGATTTGAGGTAGAATATAAAGCCGACATGAGATCACATTGTTGTGATCAGAACATCACACATGGCTCTGACTTTCGTCTGCACGAAACTTTTCAGAATGCAGCGATGTGATTGGCTGATTGGCCTCACGTGCCAAGACCTTTTCCACCTTTACTTCCCTCTAGTTGCTTTAAAGAGTAGAAAAGTTAAGTTTTGCAAAGCGAACGCTCTCTTCAGTCAGTGCTGCTCCTCTTTCTTATTCAGTCAGAGTAAATCAGACATCAGACGGATCTCCCGCTGTGAAAGCTTTGACACGCCGCGTCTGCGTCTGCAGCGGGCCGGCCAATTAACAACCTCCCCCATTTCAATTTCTAACCATCCGGAACATTGTCGAGTTTTTCCCGTATTATTTCTGGCTTTGCAAAGCATTAACATTTAGAATACGTTCCTTTTAAACATCTATATGCCGGTGCAGGAACCAAAACTGTCAGAAACTGTCCAGGGTTCTGTGACTCGCACTGTGATTGGCTGAATGTAAAAATAAAAACTACCAGGAAAGTAACTGAGTTTAAACACGTGGAAAAGGTGCTATTGTAGGTTTTTAATGCGTTTTTGGGCCTAGAAACAACCGCATCGTGGACATTAGTCACCGCTCTTTACCCTCTGTCATGAAATTAAACCAATAACATTTAGTAACATTGAGTTTATGGGAAAAGTGTCCAGACAATTTACTTCAAAAGCTTGGATGGGCTTTGAAGTGTCGAGCCCCATGTCATCACACGACACATGTGATGTTTTAATGCCCGCGTCATGTGAATGAACGACATGAAAACGTGAGTGAAATGAGACCTGGACACGATGCTGCTGCCGCTGTCCGCAGACGAGTTGGTCTCGTCCAGGACCCTCATCTTCCGCAGCTTTGGCCGGGCGCGCTCGCTGGTTTTGGGGACGCACTCGGGCATCCCGTCCAGCTCGTCCAGAGTGGACTGACGGGAGAAACAGCATGGTGGCCTCGGTGTAGGCGCTGGAGCGGGCAAGGCGAGGGTGAGGGGGAGAGAAAGGCGGCGAGGATGAGGAGGAGAGGGAGGGTGAGTGTGAGGGGGAGAGAGAGGCGAGGGTGAGGCGGAGAGAGAGGCGAGAGTGAGGGGGAGAGAGAGGCGAGGGTGAGGAGGAGAGAGAGGAGAGGATGAGGAGGAGAGAGGGAGAGTGTGAGGGAGAGAGAGGCGAGGGGGAGAGAGAGCGAGAGTGAGGTTGAGGCGAGGGTGAGGGTGAGGATGAGGTGTGAGGGTGAGGTGAGGGTGAGGGTGAGGAGGATGAGGATGAGGGTGAGGGTGAGGGTGAGGATGAGGCGAGGACGAGGTGAGGGTGAGTTGAGGAAGAGGGTGAGGTGAGGGTGTGGCGAGAGTGAGGAGAAGTGACACACAGGTGATGATAGGCAGACAAAAACATGAAGATGAGGCGGGCCAAATGTACGACGTTTTCACAATAATGATAATAAAGTGTAGTAAATGGTGAATAATAGAATAAACAACAACACAACTGTAATCAAAGTAAGAGTTACAATGTAATTCCTGACAAAAGCCTTTCTAAGATGTTTTTGTGATTGGCTCATGTTTTAAAAAGTAAACACAATGGAAGATCATCACATTCGAATATGTCTTCCATAAAGCATTTTCCTACGGCTTTATAATCGATTCGACTTCATTTCAAGATGAACCGTTTTACTTCACCATCTATTCAGTCAGCATTTGTTTGTATTAGTCTTAATCCGTCATTCGTCAAAGATTCAAAGACTTGTCTACATCTGTTTGTATTCTTTTAGATCTCTATTCAACGTTGTCTCTTCAGTGCTCGATATCGTCCGAGCCCGATTCGATTTATGGCCCAGTCTTAGTCCACAGCTTTGGAACTTGGCCCTGAACTATTGAGTTGACGTGAAGATGCCTCACACTGAAATCCCTCTCCCAGCAGGATCCTGTACCTTGACATGGAGTCCCGGGAGCAGTGGAGTCCTGGCTCTGCATCCTGAACCCGGCCCTCCTCTTCGACCCGTCCGATCCCGAGGTGGACTCGTCCTCGCTCAGCTGGTCCAGACTCGACTCGCGGGACAGGTTCAGCTCATGGCTTCTGGTAGAGACGTGGATGCTCTCTCTGGTCGGGACGTTTCCCTACAGGACAAAAAGTGACCGGCGAGGCACGTTCAATCATTTGGACAACCCAAAAATATGTCCGAAACGGGATGTATTACGTAACTTACTCTTATGAACTTTTATGTATATAAGCTGTAGTTCTACTGATTCCTGCAGTGTGAGTTATCCTGTACAGTCTGTTCCAGCTTCCCCTGTCCCCGCCCACATCCATGTACTTACTGGTCATACGTGTGGGTTAGAAATGTCACGTAGCCACAGTTAAAAAATTAAACGAGTCAATTAAAGTCTGTCGCTTGTTACGGTGGAACGTCACTATGAAGAGGCGGGGCTTATCTCTATGAAGAGGCAGCGTTTATCACTATGAAGAGGCGGGCTTATCTTAGAGCAGGCTATACTATGAAGAGGCGGGGCTTATATAATGACGGCGGGGTTATCGCTATGAAGAAGTCTATGAGAGCGGGGCTTATCATATGAAGAGGCGGGCTTATCGCAATGAAGAGGCTTATCAGTATGAGGAGGCGGGGCTTATCATACTAGGAGGCGGTTTGTCACTATGAAAGGTGTTTTACACTATAAGAGGCTTATCAGTATGAGGAGGCGGGCTTATCACTCTGAAGAGGCGGGGCTTATCAGTTCTGCGGTTTTGAACAGGAAAATATGCTCTGTGAGTTGTGACTTTTTTTCTACGTTTATTAAATTATGAGCAATAGTGTAAACGAAGCCTGAGCCGGTCACATGTGCCACGCGAGCGCCGCGCCGTCGGAGCACGCGGGCACGCTAACGGCGGCCGCCGCCTCTCCCCTCCGCGCGACTTCTTGACCTCACCGCGTGAGCATGCAGCGCCGATCCTCAGCACGGTGGAGATGTCGATTTTCGCGGCACACTCGTCCCAGTGCGTGAAGCTGTCCACGGTGGCTGGAACAGCACCCGTGAAGATGAGTTGAACACTCGCTTTATGATTGTCTGTGGGAGCGGGCAGGTTAGCAGAGTCGACTAAAACTCAAAACAGCTCATCCGCATCACTGAAAAGGCGTGCAAGCGGAAAGACCAAGCGGTCCGGACTTCAGGATTCAGACCTAAATGCCAGACTCTGCAGTATTAATGATTTGACCTTTGCCCTTTTTAAACTTTTACATACCTGAAATCTAAATGAAACTGGCCTAACTTAAAGCCAGTTGTACTCTGTAACGCAGCGCATAATTCCATGGAAACCACACTTCGGACCTATCAGATTAGGTTTGTGCATACTGTGGAATGTTATAGCTAATGAGCACTTTTCCATGGAAACGAGCACAAGTACGAGTCAGGTATGGGGATGCAAGCCCACCCACAGTAAGGACACGTTCATACATAATTATATACGGTAAAACGATCCTCGTGAAAAAGTAAAAATAAAAATGCTTCTGTTTAGCTATTTTTTGGCTAAAAAAAAGTTATGCTGCTTTAAGTAATTTTGTGATGCATCTTGAAAAAAAAAAAAGACTTTCGAATTAATTCGGAAATGGACCAATCTGACCGACCAAATGGACTTTAATTTTAATTTAATTTAATTTAATTGTGCCATGAATGTGTTTCATTTGTTGTTAAGTTGATGTCTATTTGTATTTTTATTTTATCTGCGTGTTCTTTTTTGTTCTCTTTTTTTTGTTTAATAAAAAAACCCAAAAAACAAACAACAACATAAATAAATACATACATAAAATTTAAAAAAAAGAAAGTAACCTTAATTAAACTAAAGTTCTTATAGTGATTGGGAAAGTTCTTTGCATATTTTATTTTTGACATATTAAAACACAAATACAAAAACAAGACCAGCGAAAACAAAAGCGATAAAAATGAAAACGGCACCAAAAAAAACATTATAATAAAAGACATCCTAAAAATAAAATAATAATAAAATTCAAAATAAAGGTCCCATTTGGTCCGGCGTATGGATCTACGTAATTACAACACCAGTAAAAAGATCAACGATGTTTTGTTGTCGTTTTTTTAAATCAGAAATGACCCAAACAAGCAAAATCAAAGTCCCACAACCTGGTCCATCCTTCTCTTTGTTCTCTCCTCCGTCTGTGGATCGTTTAAAAGTTCCCCCAGATCTATGGTGACGTGACCCGCTGCGGTACACACACACACACACACACACACCATTCGGTTAACACTCGGGTAGCCAACACCACGTTCGAGCCCCGCGCTGGTCTTACGCTCTTTCTTGGCTTCCTGTTTCGGACCCCTTTGGTGTACTTCTTCCAGAATTTGCGCTTCTCTTTGGTCTGGGCCTTCAGCGCCGCTTTCGGGTCGGTGATCCAGGCGTGGTACAGGAACTGACGAGGGACACAAAACGTTAAGACGCAACGGCGGTAAAGCGGCTTCGGAACTAGAATAAAAAGTGCGATGCATTTGCTGGAGAAAATATAGAAGAAACGAGAATATGGAGCGCTTTTTCCTTCTGATTTCAATGTTTATTTCTCAGGTATGGCTGTTTTTATGTGTCACCAGTTGAATGTTCATGTCTTTTAATTCTTTGCAAAGAAGCCTTGAGTGCAAAGAAAGACACTGTTGAATAAAATTAATTATTATTAGTATTTTTGATGCCCCTGATGCCTTTTGTTCGGTTTTACTCTCATTTTTTTCTTCATTGCTCACGTAAAGCGTCGTCGAGTCGTATAAATATATATATATATGATAAAGCAGGGTATAAAACTTATTATAAAGCTTCATTATCATCTCCAAAACATGGCAATATTGTAAAAAATAAATAAAACATGAGCTGCAATAAACAAATAAATGAAGTGTCCATAATGAGTCGTACATTATCGTAGCGCTATTATTATAGACCCTCAAAACCATGCTAAATATTGACCCACAAAAATGGTTGTTTAATTTACATTTAGTGAATTATAAGTTGATTATTGTGACAAGCTCATTTAAAGTTATTTAATTAAATATCCTGTAGGTCGATTCCGCTCCAACGTCATTCTGTTACTTTATAAAGGGACGCCTTGTGTCTAATGCTAACGCTAATGTACTGTTGAGGCATAAACATAAGCAATAAAAAAATAAAATAACAAACGAAATCATCTTCACACAAAAGTAACAGACTGTCTTTACTTGAAATTGGTTGTTTATTTGTAGTTTAAATTTTAATATAAGTTAGCATTAGCTTATTTCCCCTTTGCAGTTAGCCAAACATTATTGTGTTAATGCGACCACTTAAAGCAAAACTTGCTATTATTTTGGAATATTTTTTGTTTGTTGGTCAATTTGCCTCTCAAAATTAAACTACCATCTGAACCTAAAGATGTTTTATTGTTAAATTGAATCAACCTGCATCCATTAATTTATGGGGAGTTTTTTTAGAACAACAAAGTGTTCGTTTTGTCCGTTTTGTCAAAATACATTGTTCTCACATAAAGATAGTAGCCTAAATGCACCAAACTTGACAGAACGTACAGAAGAATTGAATGATATTAATTCCAATCTGATTATAGTTCCCATTTTTATTTTTTTCTATGCCATTTTCAGCCAAATTTAGTGAGTAAGATATTATTGTTTACTGAAATACTAAATGAGATAGTCAAAAATCATAATTTCTTTTGTATCTAATATGTACAAAATGTATATATATATATCCCATGCCATTTTTACACATAATTAAAATGTTATATGAAAACACACATGATGATAAACTAATAACACACGTAAACACATTTTTAATCATGAATTTCAGGACTTTTCCCGCAGTGCCTTGAGTTTTAATAAGGTAATAGAGGAGTATAGCTGATTGGTGTTTACATGCATTATCTGGTCACCATGCCAACAACAAGCATGCATGTGATGAGAGAAGCGTTAGTACCTTTCCTTCCTCATCCACAACTGAAGCACAGTTTTAGGCAGCTTATATAGATTCAAAGCTATGACGGCCGACACAAACTTCCCGATCGCACGCTTCAGTGAAGGAGAAATCACACAGTATGAACACAGCACAGCGAATACAGCGAATACAGCAAATACAGCGAACAGCGAATACAGCGAATACACGAATACAGGAATAAAATAGCAGCAAATACCAGGAATACACAATGCGATACAGCGAATACAGCGAATACAGTTAATTCCACACGCGTGAGTATGTGTAGGTTTATTTGTCATGCAGTGGTATTAGTAGATTACACTTTAGGAATGAAATCAATACGACACGTTTCAACATTCATCCTCTTAAAAAAATATTCTTGTATTCGATCATTTATAAACAGTTACAGGCCAGAAAAGTTCGAAACTAGAATGATCAGATCATACTTGATCCTGATTTTGGTGAATGTGTGACACAGTACAATCACATTTAAAATATCCGATTTTCTTAACATTTAAAAAATTTTTTTTTTACTTTGCCATGTTTTTTATCTTTATTTGTGCCAGTTTTTGCACCATTTTTTTGAAAATCGGAAAGAAATCAGGCAACTGTTACATGACATTTCGATAATCCATTACTCAATCGAGTAATAATCAGATTTCTATGTGCATGGGAGCGTAGCCAGTATCAGTTTTGTAAGTCATTGGCCACACTTGAATATTATACACGCTCCTTTTTTATTGCATTATTTCTCCACTATAGGTAATTTATCACGGTTAAAACTACAGCAGAGAGCAGGGAGAGACATCAGAAAACCAGGACTCAACACATGCACGTTCTTTGGCTTATCACGGTAACCAGCTTATGTTTGACTTTGCTCTCAGCATTTCAAACCGTTTATACAGTGAACAGCGCAAAAGATCCGTTTAAAGGACACATATTATGTTTTTTTGTATTTTACTGTCCTATTAAACATGTGCTTGAGAAACTTTGGCATTTCTTGTTTTAGATCTTAAAATAATGTAGTCTTAGAAAACCAAGCATTACTTTCCATCAGTTAGCTCTATCGGCAGCGGGGAATTACAATAACGAAAGACACAAAGCTAGCTTGCCCCGACATGTAACATGAGCACGAAGGCACAAACGCTCAGAATAAGTGTGGCGATGATTGAGCGAGTAACAACATTTAGGAGACCTCTGGATTTCTACATTTGACGTCACAAATCTGGGGAATGTGGACCAGTGTGTTTTCTGCGGCTCAGAGGGAGGGACCTTGTGAACAGGACTAATAAAACAAGTTAAAAAGCTATATGAATCAAAGTATGAGAAGCCAACTAAAGATACTAAAGAGCATGTTTAAAGGCTATAAAATACATAATGCATAATATTTGTCCTTTAATACAACACTTGGGTTGTTGTAAATTAAGCAAATAAAAAAAGAGTCTTACCTGAAACGCTGACTTCTTTGGCAGCTCTTCGTCCCGTTTGTCCTCCTCCTCTTCCTCCTCTCACTGTCCGTCTAAATAATAATATCTCACTTCTCACCCTGAGACAGTGCAGTCACACACACAACCATTAAGCAACCGAATCAAACACGCGTTAGGCTACGTACAGAAGCATTTCCACAAACTATATATATTTTTTATTGTTTTATTATGTTAAAAGGCACGGAAAAAAGCGATTGAGTGACTTGTCAGAATAATATCTTGCTTGAACAGTTTCATTTGCATTGCATGTTTGTTGCAGTACAATATTTGACTCGTTTTAGATATTCTGATCGATTCAAGCTAGAATCATCTGTTTGTGGAATGACAATAAAATGTCCCAATGGATATTTGACTTAAATACATAGAGGTGGGTAGCATCAGTTCTTTATTAGGCTGTTAAAGTTGTTGAGTAGTTTTCGGATGGCATTCGTGATATTAAGCATGTATTTAGTTTGGTACAGTACGTCGCATTTAATTTTTGATATTTGTGTTTTATTTTTCAGATTTTATTATTATTCTATATTTGTTTTTCTTTTTCAATTTATGTATTATTTATTCTATATTTGTGTTTCTTTTTCAGATTTAGCATTTATTGTTCATTTCTATCTTTTTTTATTCTTAAAATATCCTAGATAAATCAAGATGCGCATTATTAAAATTACCGACCCTTCTTACTTCAAATTCTAAATCGATGTTACGTTTTAGTACTACTTTCTGATATAATTTTTGAAGTAATTTTATGTAGTCATAGAAACCATCATTATTTCCATCAGCTAGCGTCTACCGGCGCAGAGGGAATTACCATGAGATAGACCAAGTAGCTGCCCCGATGCTACTTAGGACGCGCAGCCAGACGCTCAGAATTAGTCGGCGCGATTGAGGGATTAAAAACAGCTTAGGAGACCCTGGATTTTACTTTGCGTCCAATTGGTATGTGGACACTGTGTTTCTGCGGCTCAGGGGAGAGACTTGGACGGGCCCGTTTGGCTACTCGTGCCACCTCTGGTATATAAATGCAGTCAATCTCTCAGTCGAATCAGAAAGAGGTTCATCTTGCCATTGTGCGCAACAGACCAGGACTACGCTTTGCGATGTGATGCAACAAAAACAATGAACGAAAGAGTCATGACCGTGAGAAATGAAGGCGTGCCAAAGTAGATGTTACTAAACAGACTGACTGAATACCACAGCCATGGCCTCCGCACTCGACGCCACTTGGGACTGTTTGTTTTTTCCCGGTTATCTTGGGGGGGAAACCTGAACCACGTGGACGGCTGTTAAATCAAGATCTGCGCTGCATTCAGATGTTCAAACAACGTTGCTTTTTGTGCGCCGCCAGGAAAGTTAGCGAAAGATGTGAGTGATTGTCAAAGAGTCGTAGTGAAATGTAGTGTTTTAGCTCTTTAAGAAGAGACAGCAGAGAAGTTTAGACCAGGATAAGGAGCTGAAGCAATGGAGGCTGGCTTATGTCCTTGAACAGAAGTGCACAGGGAAAAGGGCGGGGTGGATCGGACACCAAATGCGGAGATGAAATGGACAATAATTTAAAACTGTGACGAGGGGGAAAGGACGCGAGACTGAGTTCCGACACACAGACGGAGCAGTCTTTGAAACGTTTAGGGAGAACGAAAAGAGATCATGGTCTAATATTGTTGAAGATGTTTCGGAAATTCAACCAGGAAACTGCATTTCCTCATTGCTCTTCCTGCCACGTCCAGCCATCACAGCTGCGTTAGTACGTGAGACTCAAGCCATTCAAACGGGCACTGTTTTTTAGCTCGGTTGTTCATTTCTTACACAGCAACACAGCCCAGGAGCCGTGCCTCTCTACTCCTGCTACCAATCAACTTTTAAGTCATTGTAAAATACGCTTCTCTCCCCGACATCAAAGAAACGCCTCGCTCTCTTTTCCTCCTCTCGACACTAAGCAGCTGTAGGACCATGTCGGGTAATCCTCATTCGTCAACATAGCTTTTCCATCAAAAAGCAGTGGCACTATAAATCATTCTGATTTCATCAATAATGCACTTTAATTGTAAATATCCTCTATCGCAAAGTCTTCAGTCACCATATTTAACCTTTTTTGTCCATTTTCTGAACAGACTGGCACACCTCACGCAGGTTCGTAGGAGGAGATCAATCCAACACGTCTCATTTCATTCATTTATTTATTAACACAGCGTTTTTACCTCCCTCTGACTTATTCATCTGAAACGCGTTTAAAAAGTACACAAGAAGTAATCGTTTGATGGTCGACTCCTAAGTACCATCAGCGGCAGCCTCGCGACAAAGCCAGAAGGAACACCTTGCAGAAATCAACCAGCAAGGCACTTGACAGCTCTGAGGGAGGTGGCCAGACTCATAAGCTCGGCCAGTGACTAATTTGAGCTCGGGGCAGAATCTGCTGCCGTGCGGATTTAGGCCCTCAGACGCACAGAACCGATCAAACACACCACTGAAAACGCGCATCGAAGACCTCATCTGCGCGTGGTGTGTTTCGACATCCGTTCCTCTTCAATGTATGAAAGTACTAAGTAACTGCTACATTCCCCCGATTCGACCATTACTTCGGATCGTTTTGCCTTCCGTGTCCGCGCGAAACCTTTGAAAACCCGCAAACATTCCCGCAAATCTATGCCACTGACGCCGCACTGCCAGAGTCGGACGCGAAGTCGAAAGTCGAACCGCGTTTGCAAGTGTTCCCCGGTGAATTCCAACTGATGACGTCGAAGAGATCTTGGTCGTTGTTGCTCATGTTGCAGGCAAAGAATGAATGAGCTCTAATTTAGGCAGAGGTAAAGTTTAGTTTCTTCATGTCTTTGGCGATGACGACCGATGCGAGATTCTCGACTGGGGCTGTCGCAGAGCGGATACACACATGGCAGTAGTCATTTTCTCTGGCGTCCAATTCTGTCTTTAAGCACTCGTAAAACAAACAAAAAGTATGACGTCGTTGCTTTTAGAACGAACGATCTCGACGGTAAAATGGACTGTCGGTCTCTCGTCGATGATTGTTCGTCGAATACCAAAATAAAATCAATCGTCCTTTGTTAATTTGCACGAGATCGATAAGAATAGATCAAACATAGCTGACGACATGTTAAAATGAACTTGCAGATCAGTGGTTTGAGTAATGACAGAGATTAAAATATGAAGACTGAATTGTGTGAATCTTTTTCTTTTTTTTTAGATGTTATTGTTTTATTTTATTTTTTTGGTAGCACTTCACTTCACAGCACGGTTGATGTTGTAGGTAACAGGATGGTAATAACATGGGAACTAAGAGTGTAATTCAAGTAACAACACGTTTAGGGATGCACCGATCCAGCGCTTTCAGTTCCGATACCGATATTGATACTTTGAGTACCTGGCGACTCCCGATACTTCTCTTAAAAGGGGCAGATATTGCAAAATCAACCTAGTTATAACAGAGTTTCTTCATCATATCTCAAGATCGTGGTCACCTACCCCCTAGCTCCGCCCACATCCCTACATACAACATTGCAGTTTTACGACATCGAACAAAACGGAAACTCCTGATCAACTAAGTACCTGAAAAAACCATAGTATGTCGCCTTTAAAAGTACGGTATTTTAACGTGATCAAAACCTTCTAAAAGATTAAGAGTCGTTCATATCGTAATAACACGCTAATAATATCTGTACACCCGTTATAGCAACTTTACAACAGCAAAACAGTGTCAAATAAACCAATACAGTCGAATTCTGTAAGTTGCGAGCTTTAAGATGAATATTTATGGTTGAAGTTGGTAAAAATATGTTTGTGTTCTCTAGATGGCTAAGTGGAGTATCGAATCAGTATCGGAAGTTAGGGAATCAATACACGACGCATTACACTTCACAGCATCGGCACCGATATCAATACTGGTATCGGTGCATTCCTAAAACACATTTCTTACTCATGGAACGCGGAAACATCTGCTTTGTTTTATGGTGATTTAACTTCTTGGAATAAGGAAACGAAGCAAAATGCATTCATCCCTGGTTATCTCATGCTATTACCGTCTTATTACCATGCTATTACTCTGCTGATTTTGTTTATTTGTTTTGTTTTTCCTACATTTGTGAACCCGCCTCCCCGTTGAGGTCGAACAAGCTCACTCTACGCCCAAAACTACCCAAAAGTCCCTTAAACAGAAACAGAAAATGACTAGAGCCTGTGTCGGTGGTGCCTTCGGAGCCCTAGGCCAGTGTGGGAATCCGGAGCGTTCTGGTCAAGGACACAAGGGCCAATCAGAGAAGAGGAAACCTACTGGACGCATGGTCAACCCACGGCCTCCACCACTGCTTTTTTTTGGTCTTGGCTTTCGCTCGCTGTGCTCCTAAAATTCCACAAATACATCAATGCAACATGTCACAATAAAATATGTTATAGTCAGAACAATCAAAACAACTATAACTTCATATGCACAAGATCTACTCCAGAAACAAAAAAGTATATTGTACGGTTGTAGTAAGGTTAAAGTACATATGACAGGTTAGACTACCCATTTCATACATATTAATATATTATATTTATTTTTACTTTGCGTAAATTCGTGCTTCATTTTCCTCAGTTTGACCAGTTTTGTGCCGTTAATAATTCTACTTCCTGTTTTGCTTCCTGTTATGCAGCAACCACACAAGTAAACAATGGCCATAGCTCGTCTGATTTACGCAATGATTATGATTTGTGACAACGCCTTCATTTTATTCAATTAATGTTTAAACTGCCTGAAAAATTTGTTCCTTTTGCGTTAATCGTCACTGAATTTTGGATGGCATTTTGCGTATTGGTGACAAAAGAGCGCTACTACTGTTCATTTTAAACTTTTATCCCCGACTTCTTTTCACAAGCTGCCACTGAACGGCTGTAAACTATGATTTATATTTTCCAGAAGTACAATCCCACCAAACTAAGTAATAATGAACCAACATGAAAACCTGTCATACGCACTTTAAGGATGATAAGGATGTGAGGCTCTAGGTTTCGCCTTGGAGAAAGTTTGTGCTGAATAAACAGACTTCATATTTTAATTTTTAGCATTACTTGTTCATTTGGACTTTAAGTGTTTTGGAAGACATCTGATTCAACATGATAATCACGCTTTGGGTGAGGTTTTACCATCCTCTGCCATACAGTTGTGTTTAGAGTAATGCTAAAGCCGTGTTGGTGGATTGCACATGTTTTATCTGAGTCTAAAATAACTCTCTCCCTGACTGTTGGCAATGGAACAGGATCTCGCAAGACAAAATTGCCACATGATTGTGCAAATATTGGGAACATTTCAACTCTATCAAATTTCAGTGTTATGATTGTTGTGAGAAGAAAGATCATGATTTTATTTAACGGTCAATACACTCTGTCCCTCCGGCCTTTACACCCTGTCCCTACGGCCTATTCACCCTGTCCCTCCGGCCTTTACACCCTGTCCCTACGGCCTATTCATCCTGTCCCTCCGGCCTTTACACCCTGTCCCTCCGGCCTATACACCCTGTCCCTCAAGCCTTTACACTCTGTCCCTCCGGCCTATGAACTCTTGTCCCTCCGGCCTTTGCACTCTTGTCCCTCCGGTCTTTACACTCTGTTCCTCTGGCCTATACACTCTGTCCCTCCGGTCTTTACACTCTGTCCCTCCGGCCTATACACTGTCCCTCCGTCTATACACTCTGTCCCTCCGGCCTTTACACTCTGTCCCTCCGGCCTATACACTCGTCCCTCCGGCCTATTCATCCTGTCCCTCCGGCCTTTACACCCTGTCCCTCCGGCCTATAACCCTGTCCCTCCAAGCCTTTACACTCTGTCCCTCCGGCCTATAACTCTGTTCCCTCCGGCCTTTGCACTCTGTCCCTCCGGTCTTTACACTCTGTTCCTCTGGCCTATACACTCTGTCCCTCCGGTCTTTACACTCTGTCCCTCGCCTATAACACTGTCCCTCCGGTCTATACACTCTGTCCCTCCGGCCCTTACACTCTTCCTCCGCCTATACACTCTGTCCCTCCGGCCACTATACACTCTGTCCCTCCGGCCTATATTACATCTGTCCCTCCGGCCTATACACTGTCCCTCGGCCCTATATACCTTACTCTATACACTCTGTCCCTCCGGTCTATACAATTTGTCCCTCCGGCCTTTACACTCTGTCCCTCCGGCGGCCTATACACTCTGTCCCTCCGGTCTATACAATTTTTCCCTCCGGCCTTTACACTCTGTCCCTCCGGCCTTTACACTCTGTCCCTCCGGCCTTTACACTCTTGTACATCCAGCTGTGTGTGGTTTTGCTCATTTGAACCGTACCGTCGTCGTCGTGTCGTCGTCGGGCTGCACCAGGTTCTGCCCCTCCCCGACTCCTGGGCATACTCAGCATCTTCTCCTGCCCTCTAAACTTCTGCTGGGGACTTAATGCGCTCCATCCTGATACATTAGATCAGACAGGAGACGTAGAACTGTGTAAACACGATGTCAATTATGGGCATCCAGACGACACGATACACGTGAAAGCGGAACATCAGCTTGACTATAGACATTCGACATCGACATTCAATTGAGAGTAATTAATGTTTCAATAGAGCTGGGCAATTAAAGGGTTGTGAAAAGCGCTTTTAAACTGATCACGGAATATTTAGATCTATGAATGCATGAGTGATACATTTGCACTGCTGTAATGAGTTCACCTTAAGAGTGTAAAAATCAAGTACAGCGCCTTCGACATCGAGATTCTGTCATGTCTAATTGTCAACGATATGCTTGGGTTTTTTTTAAATTCAGAGGTCCACAATCAATTCTCTGTCAATAAAAACACGTGATTTGGAGCAGAGTTTAGACTTCGGAGGAAGAAATTTGACAATTTTCGGATAAAATGCCACTGGTTAAAAATCTGTGTTGGTTATGATCATGAAATTAATATTGAAATATATTTGTATTTGAAAATATTAAAAATGGAATAAAAAAAAAAAAATGTAGTCCAAGTTGAAATGATAAAAAAATCAACAGTTATTTATATGAGAATGTGTTCTGTGCAGATAATAATTAAGTTTCCATGGCATGATATTGAAACTACTTTATGCCGCTGACTGTCACATGAACACTAAAGCTGGATAATCCCAGTAAAACCTTTTCTAAATGTACAATATCACTAAAAAACCTGAGATGTAAGAAATAAATGGCAGAAATAGTATTATTTAGTCATAGAAGGTTCTTATTTGACCCTCTACAGCAAAAATCTTAAGGAACTACACTTACATTTAAAAAAAAGTCCCACAAGTGCGCAAACAAATTACAGATGATAAATATTGAGCCTTAAAAAATATTGTTCCATCTATCGTTTGTTGAAACAGTAATTATCGTGACAATTTTGTAATTATCCAACGACTTGTACTGTATAAAACCTGCTGACACTGCAGTAGTTTAGACGTCATCAGTTCCTCTTTCAGTTTCCTGTCAAAAGGTTAAAGCTCCATGTTTTGGAGTTGTTTACAATGTGCACTCTGGACAGAATCCTACTTTTTAAACATAAACTCCAAATCTAATGGCAACAGTTAGTTTCAGGGTCTTTAGGAAACAAAAAAACACTCTTAACAGCTAAGAATAAAAGGCCTAACGTGCAAAACTACCGCGTCGACATGAACAAACGTAAAGTATTTTGAATTCTCACTGTCTCTTGAGCTGCTCCACAGATTTGCTCTCCTCTTCCAGTCTGGCCCTCACGGCTTTTACAATCGTGGCCTGGAACAGCTCTGCCCCTCTGTGATAAAAAAACACCAAGACAAACGCAATTGAAGAACACAAATACTTAAAAAAGAATGAAGGCTAGAAACTACAGGCGAGCAGAACTAAGTAGCTCTGGTGATAGAGCGCCCCCTGCAGCTCAGAACAGACACATAAGCTTCTCTTTCTTTAGCGTGATCAGATACATATAATCACATACAAAAACATTTCACGTTGCCAAATATTAAAAAAGAGCCAGGGTTTCTCAGAGGAGTTGTCTTCGGGTCGATGTCGGCAAATGGCTGGTTTTCCGCTCAGAGACAGCAGGGGGTGACGGTGGGCACTTCAAACACCCCGAAAATACACATTCAAACATCAAAGAGACTTGCAAAAAACATGTATTAAGGTAAAAGAGTTACTTTGTTCTGCATTCAAAGGGGACATGTATAAATGTGTAGTTAAATGATATAAATGTAAGACAAAAGTGTATTACATCATCAGTTTTTCATCATGTACTGTAATCCGTTTGTATTTGGTATGAGTTATAACATTTGACAGGGCCCAGTATACAGTTCTTGCATAATTTTGGTGACATAGTTAAAAAAAATTACTCTTGGATATCTTTTTTTTAGTATTTGAGTAAACTAGATCTGACTGAAATTTTTAGAAAAAAAATATATCAAATTTTACTTCATTTTTTGGGCATAAAAACTTGAATTAATAAAGTTTAGAATTCAATCTCAACAAATCCTCCTGTACGATCGGTCAAAATCTTTCTCAATACAAGATTGTGAAGTTTGGTGTGTGCAGGAGCTACTTTTAAGGGCTGAGTGGAACTAATAAAACATTTTTAGGTGTGAAAGCTCATATATCGAGAGAGCAAAGCGTTTTGCCTGTCGCGACTTCAATCATGAAGCGGCTGAGACACAAGCATTACCTGGACGCCAGTATCTGCGAGGCCCTGACATCGGCCACCACATGGAGGAAGTAGTAGCTCATGAAGACTCGACGCTGCAGCAGCAGAAAAGCGAAACAGATACTGTCCCAGATGATGCCCGCCTCCCCAGTGGGCACGTCGCAGCGGTCCTCCGCCGCTGCCACACAAACACGACATCAGCGCGAGGAAAACACACACACACACACAGACAAGTGCGTTCAAACTGGTCTTACAGCGCTTATCCTGGTTGATGACGATGTTGTAGTCTTTGATGGTGCAGGCCAAACTGAAGAGCTGGATCAGCCAACACTGATGCTTCACCAGATGGTTGATGTAGCCGCACGCCAGGATCTACACCAACCCATTTACAGCCGTCAGACCTGATTCTCATGCTCAAGAACGTATTGAAAACCATCTAACTCTCACAAACACGTCCCAAACCTGCCCCAAACCTGCCCCAGACCTGCCCCAAACCTGCCCCAGACCTGCCCCAGACCTGCCCCAGACCTGCCCCAAACCTGCCCCAGACCCCCCAAACTGCCCCAGACCTGCCCACAACCTGGCCCCAGACCTGCCCCAAACCTGCCCCAGACGACTGCCCCAACACTGCCCAGACTGGCCCAAACCTGCCCCAGACCTGCCCCAGCCTGCCCCAGACCTGCCCCAGAATGCCCCAAACCTGCCCCAGACCTGCCCCAAAACCTGCCCCAGACCTGCCCCAAAACCTGCCCAGACCTGCCCAAACCTGCCCCAGACTGCCCCAAACCTGCCTCGTCAAAGCCTGCCCCAGACCTGCCCCTAAACCTGCCCCAAACCTGCCCCATACAGCCTGCCCTAAACCTGCCCCAACCTGCCCCAAGACCTGCCCCAAACCGGCCCAAGGCCAACCTGCCCTATAAGCTTAACCGAATGTACCGTTCCTAAACCTAACGCTAATTCTAACCTTACCGGGACAGTAACAAACATCTGCTAGCAAAAACAAACAAACAAATATATAAATTTTTCACAATTTAACGATGATCACTTAATCAACCAAAATAACTTTATTTGTCACCGAGTGGCAATCCAAGCACATTGAGCATTAAATGACAATCACAATAGAATAGCTCAGCACATGAACAACTATGACTAAATCAGGATAACCAGACTAAAACAAGGCCTGAACCAGGACTAAAACAAGGCCTGAACCAGACTAAAACAAGGCCTGAACCAGGACCAAAACTAGGCCTGAACCAGGACTAAAACAAGGCCTGAACCAGGACTAAAACACTCCAAACATCACAACCAAACAACAGTGAAATCTTTAATCTCCTTTGATCCTTCCTCAAGCATGTGACCACTTCACAGTTTCCTTTTCCTGTTTGGAGTTTGCTTCTAAACGTCTCCCAATAATTAGTTTGTACGCCTTACGATCAATTCAATATCTGCACGAAAAGCGACACTCACAGACAGAATATTCTTCATGGTGATGACGAAGATGTTGTAGGCGATGAGGAAGTCCCAGTAGTGGAGGATCTTCTTGATGGGCTTCAGCAGCAGCTCGCCGCCGAACAGCAGGAAGTAGAAGCAGGCCACGAGGTAACCCATGCAGAAGACGCTGATGCGGGTGGTCCCGGTGATGAAGATGATGGTCAGGACGAACCAGAAGAGGTAACTGAACATGATCACCTTCAACATGTCCAGATACGACCTGAGACAAAGAAGAGGTTGAGGTTCTACTCGGCCGAAAAATGTCGTCTCGAATGCGCAAAACGTCGCATTTTGATGACCTCGCTAAAAAAAGCACGTGTTTAGAGGAGTTTCTTCTTTTTCTGTTGTGCGTTTGTTATTATTGATCAGCATAAATGATTATTGATCAGCATAAATTCACTTCTGCTGAATATACTTCCCACGTTGAGAGTAAATCAAACGTTGATGATCGTTACGACGGGTTTGAAGTACAATTAAACATTATTCTGCTAATATTAACACACGGACCATTCAACCGTTCAAACTTGTCATTTCTACAGATAATAATACGCACAAACACGGAGCGCGGAGTCATGTTTAGAGATCGATAAACGTGCTCAAACATCACTGTACAGTTTCTTCATTTCAAGTCGCTCCGGCATCGATAAAACCTTCACAAAAAGCTATTACAGTTCTACAACCACGTGAACGATGGGAATGTTTAATTTCATGTCAAATGATTATAATTGGCTTTGTTTGATCAAATCCGTTCGCTTTCAGAGGTCGCTGCGAGTTTAGTTCAGACATATTTTCGCATAGAAATAGACGCCAATTCGCTTTACAAATGAGTCCTTTTATTTCAAGAGATAAATCATTTGATGTTAGTTTAAATAAGATAAATTAATTTCATTGCATTTATGTTGATTTGGGGAAATTATCGTCACAATTTTCCTATTTTTCTGAAGCTTTCTATGGGATATTTTCTACAGGAATTACAGAACCGTCCATAGAAAAGATACAATTTTGGACTGTCAAACGGGAGAGGACTTTCTTTCATCAAACTAGTGCGACTGACGCGAAAGACAACTCCAGGTGTGTTTGATGAAAGAACAATGTTAGAACATGGTTAAAAACAAACAAAATGGCATAATATGCGTCCTTCAAATTGCAATTTCCATTTGAATTCCAAAAAACGACTATTTTGGCATCTTTCAGCTCAATGGTAGACAATGCAATTACAGTGATTGGTTTAATTGCATTCTGAACCGTTGATTTCCTCAGTGTTTTAGTGAACGAGCTCAGCTTTCACTTACAGTTACTGCTGAAGTCAGCCTAAACATGTTTTTAAGTCAGAAGGAGTAAGTGACGTTCAGCTCGGTTTGAAATGAGTCCACGTCTTTTTATTTTGTTACTCTGCCACACAAATGGGGAACACGTGGTATACAGGCAACGCAAACATTACACCGAGCAAGCGGCAGATTTGACATTCAAAATAGACGTGAAAGAAGCTAAAAATGTATTGTTTTAATGTAATTGCGCTGGTATTTTAGTAACTTTAACTTCAGCGTCTCTACTAAAAGCATAACTTGCCTTTGGCCCTGGATAATTCTAACCGAGACGTTGAAAGAGTTGCTGAGCAGAAACAGTGACAGGGCGGTGCAGTAGAGAACCTCTGTGCTCAGCAAATATTGTTTCTTCTAAGGTTAGAGAACGTCAGACGCAGAGCTCAGCACAGACGGAGGATATTGGAGACATTGACTGGAGTCTTTGGCAGATGGACAAAACCTCGACTGTGCATGTCCAAGAAATGAGTTTTACATGACTTGATTCATAATATTATCTTGACATGACTTTTTTGGAGCTGAGATTTTACATTATCATTTTATATTATTATTACTATTATATTACTCAGATTGGAGTGCTGATTCTATCAATCAATCTGAGGCCATGGTTCTCGACCGGAAAAAGGTGGCTTGCCCTCTCCAGGTGGGTGGGGAGTCCTTGCCCCAAGTGGAAGAGTGATGGATGCGTGAGATTGACAGGCGGATCGGTGCAGCGTCTGCAGTGATGCGGTCGCTGCATCGGACCGTTGTGGTGAAGAAGGAGCTGAGTCGAAAGACAAAGCTCTCGATTTACCGTCAATCTACGTTCCTACCCTCACCTATGGTCATGAGCTTTGGGTAGTGACCGAAAGGACAAGATCGCGGATACAAGCGGTCGAAATGAGTTTCCTCCGCAGGGTGGCTGGGCGCTCCTTAGAGATAGGGTGAGGAGCTCAGTCACACGGGAGGAGCTCGGAGTAGAGCCGCTGCTCCTCCACGTCGAGAGGAGCCAGCTGAGGTGGCTCGGGCATCCTGTTCCGGATGCCTCCTGGACGTCCCTAGGGAGGTGTTTCGGGCATGTCCCCGGAGGAGGCCCCGGGGAAGACCCAGGACACGCTGGAGGGACTATGTCTCTCGGCTGGCCTGGGAACGCCTCGGGATCCCCCCGGAGGAGTTGGAGGAAGTGTCTGGGTGAAAAGGAAGTCTGGGAGTCCCTGCTTGGAGACTGCTGCCCCCGCGACCCGGCCCGGATAAAGCGGAAGAAGATGGATGGATGGATTATTATTACTATTATATTATTTATTATTTATATTATACCACCATATTTTATTATTATTATTATTATACCACTAGTATTATATTATATTACTATTTTTTATTATATTATTATTATTATTTTATTATTTTACTTATTTTTATAATTTCATTTATTTTACTTAATTATCATTATCATTATCATCATCATCATCATCATCATCATCATCACCATCATCATTATTATCATTATTATTATCATTATTATATCTCCATGTGAAACGAGCAGGCCAATAACAATCACGCTTGCCAGTTTGGCACAGTTTGGCCCAGATACTTAAGCACAAGTATTGACCTGGAAAAAACTCATATTGATTTCTTATAACAAATTTACCCTTTTATAAACTGTTTTCCTGATAAATAAATGTCAAATCAGTAGAAATAAGATTTAAACTGAGAAAACGGAGCGTAAAGCCCTTTTTGAGCTGTAAAACGGCCAATTTGATCAACTTTGCAATACAATCCTTTTGCTTTAATACATATATGTACTTTAATAATATATGTACTTGAATACATATTGTACTTTAATACATATATGTATGTATATTAAACTGTTATAAGAGCGAATAGAACAATGCCGTACTGTGGAAAACAGCTTTAGAACGATATGCAAGTTTATGTTTTCATACATTTCTGAACTGAACAGAAAGTGCGTCTTTAAAGGGCGAATCCCGGATTGGAGTTGAAGACAAAAATATACAACTAAAAATATATTATTCCGTCGCTTCTGAACAAAAATGTGACGCTTAATATACTCTAAATCTGTGAAATACTCTAAAATCTAAAGTCAACGTGTACATCAACACTTTTACTGTTCTTATTATACTTTAGTTTAACTTCGGTAATTCTTTGTCCTTTTATCTGTACTTTATTAAGTACTTTTACCTGAGAATTCTTCCCTTACCGTACTTTTACTTCAGTACTTTTATTTTTTCTTCAAGAATTATTTGCAATATCCAAGCAACGTGACGTGATACTTTTAGATTAACTGAGTAATTATGCTCTTATCTCACTTTTATTGAAGAAATGTTACTTTTACCCGAGTAATTCCTTTCCCTTGTAACTGCACTTTCACTTAAATACTTTTACATTTACCAGAGTAATTCTTTCCCCCTGCATCAATCTTTTTCCACCACCGCCTTTACGCATGTTCTTATTGCACCACGCATTCTTTAGTCCCTTTGACAGTTCAGTTCTGACCTCAAAATAAGAATAACTGCAAACCGAACCTCCTTTGTGCGTGCGCGTGTGCGGGGGGCGTGCCCGTGTGTGCGGGGGGCGTGCCCGTGCGTGTGCGGCGTGCCCGTGCGGCCCGCGTGCCCGTGCCCGTGCGGCGCGCGCGTACGGGACATTATCCAGAGACAAGCGCTGCATCCTCACCTGCTCATCGATCGCGCTTCTCTTTACATTGGGCTGTTGTGATGTGCAAAGTGGACAAGTCTTTTATTAACGCACTCTGTGTCCATCAACACGGCCCCGGGGCCGAACAGAAAGCTGGGGGAAAACCGGCCCCGCAGTCTGTCCGCACCGCAAGGCCCTCCGTGCACTTACGCCGTCCCTTTTTTTCCCCTTCGCGTCGGATCAGATTACGCTTTTCGGAGTGGAGGGCAAGAAAAATCTATAGTCCACAGAGAAGCCCGGTCCGTCAAAAGAGCGCAGACACTTTGGCCTTGGAGTCTAAACTGAAGCCGATAAATAGCTGCTAAGTGGGAAAGGTATTTTTTCCGCGCCGCTGATGAAAAAGGGGCTCTAACTCTACGTGTACAGCTGCGTTGACAAGATTCATCCGGCGCGCCGCTGCAAACGGCTAAATCGAATGAATGTCCTGAGAAAAAAAATCTAGTATTAAAGTCGAGCAATCAGTAAATGAACGTAATCAACACCGCTGAGGAAAAGCCTCAAACTAACTCTGAAAACTGTGATAACTTTATAATAAACACTGCTATAAGTCATGCAATAAGGCAATACTACTGTACACACTCCTGTTCGTACATGTATGTGTATATTTATGTACTTATGTATTTATTTATAAAACCATAAGTATAATGAATGATGTTGTTTGGAGACATTTATCTGAGAAAAGACACCGATCAGATGATGTCATCGTCTTCATTTGTTTTAAACTTGATACCTCTATTTTATGCAAACAGACAAACAACTTAGAACAACACTTTTTAATTAGCCTTGCTTAATTAGGCTATTAAAAATGTAGTGTTACAAAAACAAAAAATATTTAAATATTGCGTATCGGCCTATTTCAGTCACATTTGACATACTAAGGCTCATTCAATTTAACAAAAAAGACAAAACTTAACGTGAAATTTTGGACTGAACTTTAAACTATCCTGGACTAGAGCAGGATAAACCAGGACTAGAACAAGACCAAACAGACTAAACTGTGCTTGACGCACCAGGACAAAATACAAAACAAAATTGACTAACGAGGATCATTTCAAATATTTTAAGCCAATAGATTTCATTCATGTATTTCATTCAAACAAAAACAACAAAAGTGCAAATCTCTTTGAGTTATAAATATCAAATGTTTAAAGCGACAGGAGTTTTAGTCTGGCTCGTTCCAAACCCTCACAAACCTTTGGCGCAGTTGGTCATATTCAAGATTGTTCTGGACCGCCATCAAATAAATCTAAAAAAAGACCACAAAAAACTAGAATGAAGTCAGATACGCCGCCCTTAACTTCGTAACAAAATGAACTTTGTGCCGTAACCATAACTACCAGAGCCCCGCACGTCAAACGCTAAAATCAATGTTAGAAGTGTGATTAAATTTAACCAGTGTAAATACTTTTTGCGGTCGACGTTTGTTGTTTCCTGAATCGATTGGCGCTTGTTGTTTCCTTTGCTTTGCGCGACGCGTGTGCTGTTAGCATGTTAGCGTTTCTGCGCTGAGTGACACGAGTCCGGTTACAGGTTTGGGTTAGTGAGAGTGTTTGTGAGATCGAGAAAACTCAGCGGTTACACAGATTAGGAAAATCGTTCTGAATGCACGTGATTTTTGCATTGGTTTGGCAGATTATATTACTATTTCATGTCTGTTTTTAAATGTCCAAGTCAATTCTGAGCAACTGTGACAAGTGTGGGAAAAAGAAGGGCATTTTGTCAGGACAGATGAAGGATGGGAACATGGAAACGTCATCTAAACCCGGATAAACCTGGACTAAACCTGGAAACCCGGACTAAACCTGAGAGTAAACACAGACAAGGCCACTAAACCGGACTAAACTGAGAGTAAACGTGGACAAGACCAGGACTAAACCGGACTAAACCTGAGAGTAA
Source organism: Chaenogobius annularis (assembly GCA_015082035.1). Lineage (NCBI taxonomy): Eukaryota > Metazoa > Chordata > Actinopteri > Gobiiformes > Gobiidae > Chaenogobius > Chaenogobius annularis. The sequence continues at coordinate 1,087,328 of BJKM01000156.1, forward strand.
ACACGGTCAGACCAGGACTAAACCCGGACTAAACCTGAGAGTAAACACAGACAAGGTCAGGACTAAACCCGGACTAAACCTAGAGTAAACACAGACAAGGCAGGACTAAACCCGGACTAAACCTGAGCGTAAACGTGGAAAGGCATACTAACCCGGACTAAACCTGAGAGGAAACGGCAGGCCAGGACACCGGATAGACCTGAAGGCCAGGACTAACCGGATAACCTGAAGTAAACGAGACAGGCCAGGACAAACCCGGACTAAACCTGAGCGTAAACGTGGACAAGGCCAGGACTCCCGGACTAACCTGAGAGGAAACACGGACAGGCCAGGACTAAACCGGACTAAACCTGAGAGTAAACACAGACAAGCAGGACTAAACCCGGACTAAACCAGGACCAAATCAAGTCCACATCAGAATTAAACTGGGCTCAAACAAGTGTGAATTGACCTTTTGGAACGCCATTTTAGCAATTTTGGGGGAGAAAAGCCAAAGCAATTAAACGGACGTCAAAAATTATAAAAAAAACTATAAAGAACGGACCAAAGTAGCAAGTTTATGACTGGAACAGATTACATGACACATTTGTTGACGGTGGGACTTATATACACAGTATAACTGCAGATATCATTTAGTTGCGTTTTTACTTTACTTTCTGTTGCCTTTCTGTCACGTTTGTAGCTTGTTTTTCTGTTCCATAAAAACATATTTAAAACGTTTTTGTTTAGTTTAGCACATCTTATTCTGTAAAGGAAAACAACATGGCAGTGCAAACATCTAGTACCTGCAGTGTATGAAGTCGGGCACGGGTTGTGGACGCTGAACGACGCCGCGTCCAAGTCCCTGCAGATCTCCACGTTGTCTCCGGCATGATCCGGACGGCCGCCTTGTTCTCGTCGTCGAACACGTGCTTCTGGAACGAGGCGCACAGCAGCAGCATGTAGTCGTCTGGGGGGAGCGAGACGAAGGTCAGTCGGCGTTCGCGTGACAGGTTATTGAACAAGACCTGCGATGCAACGCACAGATGAGGAAGACGGGTTGGGCTTGGTGCGGAAAATCGGGACGTAGGCCACTTCACCACTTTGGAGTCTGTGGTGGAGTTGGGGAACCTCCAGGGATAATCTGAAAGAAAAACGTGACAGTATGAACGTATGAATGACGTAGAGTCGTATTAATATGTGTGCGTTACATGGGTATTATAGCACAGCTGGCGCATCTAAAGGCCTGGAGCTAGGTTTGGTCCGGAGAATCTGCCTTTTGTGCACGTTTTATGTCATTTTGCATTGTATTTACCAGAAATACAAGGGAAATGGAAGAAGAACGGAGAAAACACAACCAGAAAAGACACAAACTCTACACGTTAAGGCAACCCCTCGCAAAGAATGAAACTTGGGGTCTTCTTCGTGACGAAAGATATGGCCAAAGCAGTAAATGTGAATACAATTGCTACAACAATCTGTGAGGGTTAAGTTAAAGTCAACGTCATGTAGATGTACAGAAATGATGACATAACACGTTTTGAGGTTTGCAAAGGTTTGGTATTAATTCACCACGGCAACATCACAACTGCCCATTTAGCTGTGTTTAGATTTGAAAAAAAATACAGAATATTTGCATTAAAGCTACTTTATCGACTATTTTCACATTCCATTATATTATAGTGTAAAAAACCCTGTATTTTTTAATTTTATTTTAATTTTTTACTAATGCTGCATAGTTTGAAGCCTAAATTATACAATCAAATACCATGGAAAGTAACTCTGTGTTGATTTTCTGAACACCGCCAAAGAGAACCAGATACAGTACGGTTTATGGTATTTACTTAACCAGGTGAGAGCCCACTGAGGTCGAGATTTGCAGCACGTAGTAAAAAACAAACATATTTATGCATCTACACTCACAAGAGACTGTATAAAGATTAAAAACAGAACTACATTTAGAAGCACAGACGATTTACACAAGATTTACGCTCTTTTACGCGTTTTTAAATGGAACAAAACATATGTATTTAGTTCCCAATACTGCGTTCACATCGGTACAAACACCACATCAAAACTGGGACTAACCAGGACCAGATCAGGACTAAACCAGGACAAGATCAGGACTAAACTAGGAAAAGATCAGGACTAAACCAGGACCAATCAGGACTAAACTAGGAAAAGATCAGGACTAAACCAGGACAATCAGGACTAAACTAGGACAAGATCAGGACTAAACCAGGACCAGATCAGGACTAAACTAGGACCAGATCAGGACTAAACCAGGAAAAGATCAGGACTAAACCAGGAAAAGATCAGGACTAAACCAGGACAAGATCAGGACTAAACAAGGACAAGATCAGGACTAAACTAGGACAAGATCAGGACTAAACCAGGACCAGATCAGGACTAAACCAGGACAAGATCAGGACTAAACAAGGACAAGATCAGGACTAAACTAGGACAAAGATCGCAGGCTAAACTAGAACAAGATCAGACTAAACCAACCAGATCAGGACTAAACCAGGACAAGATCAGGACTAAACAGGACAGATAGGACTAAACCAGGACAAGATCAGGACTAATCCAGGACAAGTTCAGGACTAAACTAGGACCAGATCAGGACTAAACTAGGAAAAGATCAGGACTAAACCAGGACAGATCAGGACCAAACCAGGAAAAGATCAGACTAAACAGGACCAGATCAGGACTAACAGGAAAAGATCAGGACTAAACGAGGACAAGATCAGGATAAACCAGGACAAGATCTGGACTAAACCAGACAGATCAGGACTAAACCAGGACAAGTTCAGGACTAAACTAGGAAGATCAGGACTAAACTAGGAAAAGATCAGGACTAACCAGGACAAGATCAGGACTAAACCAGGACAAGATCAGGACTAAATAAGACAAGATCAGACTAAATAAAGATAAGATCAGGACAAACCAGGATCCTCAGACCAAACCAGTCTTCAGCAGGACTACTCTTAAACCAGTGTGGTCTTTTGATCTCGCTTCACTTTGCGTGGTCTCCTTAAAAAGCGGTAAAGTTTGAAGTTTCCACTCCCCCTTGTGTTTTCTGGCCAGTGAGAATGCCGTGTCCCACACCCACCTTTACAGGCCGCAGGTGGGATGCCGATGCAGACGAAGTTGGAAGGTGGCATGCAGGCCAGAAGCAGCAGTACTTGGGCAGATCTCGGCGATGGCTTTCCTCCTCCTGCGGTACTGACCGCGATCAGGGCGAAGGCGTGAGCATCGAGTAGAAGTCCATCCTCTGTCCGATCACGTTCACGCCCAACAGCAAACACGTCTGAGGACAGAGGGGCACGCAACGTAAACCTCGCGGGACTTTACAGCCTTATCGTTTGAGGCAGGGAGCCAATCATCTGTCTTCATCTGGGGTAGTTAAAATGATATTCAACGCTAATCATACTAAACTTATTCGAAACTAAATACAAACAAGTATCCACATGAACAGGATTGAGAGAAATATACAAACGACCTTTTGGACACGCTCTTCCTCACTGTAAATACTTTGCCACATGATTGTATATATATAAAAAAAAAAAAAAAACAGAAAATAACACTGAATATCGATCACAAGCTTGAGCATCTGAACCCAGTGGTGTGGCTACATTTTTCTAGCGCCATGCTGTGATTACCGTGATATATACGTCCCAAAAAGTCTACAACACCACAGGAAGTAGTTATCTGTCCTGAGGGGAGGGGGGGGGTCTAGGGGTTCACCCACCGAAAACTATCAAGGAATCTGTTTTATCAGGTATTGCTTCTTCACTTGGTTACATGATGTGCTTTTATCTTATTTCAGTGCCCTCTTAGCCAGGCCCCCTGAGTTGCAACACGTCTTCTGCCGTGGATGAGAGGCTCAGAGAACGCCAACAGAGCAAACTCTTTTTCTCCGGGTGCTAAAAATGTAGGTTTGGCATAGGTTCGAAACCGATTACGTTTGTCTTTTGAAAGAATGAGTTTGACTTCGCTCGCTGCCGTGTGTGTGTGTGTGTGTGTCGTGCGTGTGTGTGTGTGCGTGTGTCGGCTGCATTGACTCTCACTTTCATTCATCGTTCTTTTGCATGTTTCTCCGTGATATGAACGGAACTGTCACCAGACTACACCCTGACACAACCCATGTCTGTAACTGCATTTGAGGCTCTGCTGTGTCTGGAGAGGGTGTGTTGGGCCGGAGAAGAGAGAATGATTTTATGAAGGTGAAGCTGATTCGATGCAGCGGAGAAGACTGGATGAGAACGACGTTACAGAACTTTCAGATGACTTTGATTTGATTTCAGACCTTAATAACTTCAGCCTGCCCAGAGACTACAGGTGGAATCAACAGTTGTGCGCAAACCCCGTACATGCACCTTTCCTGATAAAAAGTCACACATTATGCTTTTTTAGGTACTTAGCAGTGGAATATAATGCGAGTAATCTTCATTTGACATTGTGTCATTGTAAAGCACAATATGGATCTAAAACAGTCCATTGACTTCCTCAGACTGCAGAACTGATACGCCTCTTCACACTTAGTACAGGGGTTGTGGGCGGGGGGACGGTTTAGGTCCATTTTTGCGCACTCCAGCCTCAGTTACAGGACAGTATTAATTCAGACATGCGGGAAATCAATCAAAAATACAACTTGAGTAAAGCAATGACGGGGAACACTGTTGTCGCGAGGTTTAAAGCTCGTATACTGTTCGTCCTCGTTGCGTATTCTGCTCAAACCCGAAAACAAACACAACAAAACCGCACAACTCACGCGCGTTTCCTTCTCGACACTCACTCCACGAACTGTAGAAGAAGTAGTTGACGAGTATTGACGAGTGGACGATGCCGATGCCAGGTGCTGCCTGGTGCGTCGTGGAAGATGATTCGAGGGCCGGGGGCTCAGCTTGTTCCTCAGCCTGTAATACTGCTGGTGCTGTAGCGGTCACCTCGAACGCCACACGCAGCATCATAGGTTATTCTGACGGGGAGAATGAGTCGCCGGAGTTTAGCGTTGTGCTTTTTGTCGCTGTATGCTGTTATGTCGTTTGTCATGTTGCGAGATAGAACAATTTGTGTAAAATACCTGAGTAGTGGCGTAAACTAGTATTTTTGAATTGTTTGACACCCTGGTGGTTTAAAACTCTTCTTTTTTTTAATTTATTTTTTTTGGCATTCCTGTGAAAACCATTTGTCTCCAATACATATGAGAAACATCAATGCAAACCAAACCAGAGTTGGTGACCCTGCAACAACTGCAAGTTTGGAAAGCGTATTTGTCGTTCACGCAATAACGTCCATTTAGGTATAGATTACGGAGAGAACAAAAAAGGAACGTCTGACACACAAATCATAATATCTGTATTGTTATGGCCTTTAAACACGCTCTTGGATACCTCTGGTTGGCGTCTCTAGTTTTCGAACTTGAAATAACGTATTTCATTTGACGAACACACTTGACTTTCTCTCCGCGAGTTCTTCATCAGGGTTTGGTGTTAGCACTCATCTAATGCAGCAGAGGAATTATCATGGAGAAACAAACAAAAGCCTGGTGATGATTTATGGACTAAAAAAACGACAGAAGACCTTCAAAAATGTCAACCTCTGTGTTGAACTGAGTGTTTTGTGAGGCTCAGAGAGAACCTCGTGAACAGGATGAATAAAACTTGTGTGATGAAGCTAAATACAACTCCAAGTTGTTTTTGATGAGTGAACAGCGTTAGAACATGATTAAAAGCTCCAAACGCCCAGTATGTGTCCTTAAAGTAAGTCATAATGTGTTTATAAGTATTCACAAAAGCTATATTTAAAAAAGGCTTTTCAACATCCTTTTTGGCCACTAAAAGATATCTTCAGACAGTTGTTCACGCATTTTCCCTTTCCACACAGTCTGACTTGAGTGCAATATGGCTGGTTACAGTGTGTGCACTTATAGCATGGCCCGGCGCTCACCCGCAGATACGAGAGCAGTCGTCGTCGTCCGCCTTTTCCAGGCCGACCCAGTTCGCCGGATCCACGAGTCGCGGTACAAGAGCGACCCTCCAGCTCCTCCCTCTGCTCGTGGTGTAACCGTCGGCTGTGGGACAAGCCAACAAGCCGGTAGTCCCGGTTTCAGTTCGGTCGATCTCCACGCCGTAACTGCGGGTGGGTTGTGCGCTCTAGTTTGAATCGAACGAACCGCAAGCGCCGCGAAACCCGCCAAAGCACAGGGGAACATGCAACTTCGCAGAGTCCGGGGATCAAAGCCAGACGTTTTACTGCAGATACAAAGAGGCTAACCACTTTGCCGGAAATTGTAGCGAGGGATGATATCAATGTAATTACGATTCACGATTTAACGATTATTCGCGATTAATGCGACTGTGACCAAACACAGTGAAATCTGATTTTCCTTCATTCTCATGCTCTCACTCGTACATTCTCAGGTTTGTCACCGGCTTTACAAAATTGCACTCTCTGAAAACAGTATAAAGTTGAATGTGAAAAACAGCCAGATTTAAAAATTTGAATAAAAAAATTAAAATTCTTTACATTCATGTCTATTTTTGACTGTATATTGAACGAAATATTTAATTTGCTTCTAAATGGTCACGATTATAATTTTTTTTAGGTTCTTACGATTTATTGAATGATCACGATTATCATTAACCAGATCATCTTGACGTCCCTAATTGCAGCTTGTATGATTCTCCACACGCAACAATTTTTTCTTGGTTTTATTGCAACCCGATAGTACATTTGATAATGAATTGTGCAAGTATTCGTCTCACTATCGCAGTTACTTTTTTACTCGTGTTTAAGAGTAAATAGCGTACTCACTTTTCCCGCTGTGAGTGAAACCGTCATGCACTTCTTTGACATTAGCTTCAGATCTGATTTGTTTTGTGCCTTAAATGTTTTGTCTGCACGGTTACACTGACTCGCAGATCACAAATCAGATCTTAAAGTACAGTTTGTAACTTTCTGAAGGTGGAAAGTGCTCGATTCATGGTAACAGAACGTAAAACCATGATACATACGTACGGAACGTTCTTCATGGAGATAGATAGGTTTCATGCCATATGGGGAATATTATAGCCAAGGAGCAAATTTCCATGAAACGAGCAAGCAAGTACCAGTCGGTTTGTGGAGATGCAAACCAATCACGTAAGGACACATGTATTTCTGTGCAAAAAAACCCATTATTTTTTAGCTAAAAATAACGTACTGCGGTTTTAATTCATTTTCATCCAACTGTTACTCTAAATACTTGTATACTACTTTGCACTACTATTGAATGATAATATTTGAGTAAAGTGCGTTAGTCGTAATCGAGTACTAATATCAGCTGCTTACCGACCTCTGCTAACGGACAAACGATGGAGGAACCCGTCTGCTGTCCGTTACATGGAGCAGTTGCTGGAGTACGTAGGGGGGTGATGGACTTCAGCTGGTACAACATTTGCAATGACGATGACGACGTCCAGACGGTGCACACGCTGGAAGCCAGGGGGCGATACTGATGTAGGGCAGCGCGAAGGCCCACGACGCAGGAACCGTAGTTCAACAGCGCACCTACAGGGGGGGGGTGCACGGAAGGAAAAGGCGAGTCAATCGATCTACTGCGCTGTTCGAGAAAGGTCAATGCGAAAGACAAAAACTGGACTGGCGCCACATTTCCCTTGGCCTGCCCGGACAGCTGTGGCTACAACAGTGTTTCATTTGAAAGAACTAAATTCAGTTAAAACATTGACATTGGTGCATGGGACCTTTGTCAAGTTTATTTCCAAAAATGTTTGATAATGAGGTCGATGAGGGGCTAAAACTGGTCGGCGGGATAAAATAATTAAATAAATAAAATAAATAAAATAAATAAAATAAATAAAATAAATAAAATAAATATAAATAAAATAAATAAAATAAATAAAATAAAAAATAAAATAAAATAAAATAAAATAAAATAAATAAAAATCTGTCCCTTTTGTTCACTACTTTTTGTCGGTGTAATTTGACAAAAAATTGCAATCGTCATCCAAAGTTCGAGATGAACATTATTTTACGCGCGTGAAATGTCTGTAAACTTTTAATTTTAAACCAAAAATGTCTTCCATGTGATTGAGCAATATTTGTTTAGCTCCAGCGCGAATGTGTTTTAAAAGCGCTCTTGGAGTCAATGAGACCGCTGTGTGCCGTCTGCATCTTATTATTGGCGTTTTATTCTCCGAGAAGCAGGAAGTTGTTGCGAGTTGTTGTTAGTTGTTGTTGGTCTCGTAATGTTGTGTAAAGTGCTTTAACTCGGATGCGATGAGAATATAGAATATAAACAAAGTATTTTAAAAATTAAAATGAACTGGTTCTGTTTTCCACTTTTTAAGACAAAATCAGGTACAGCGCCTTTAATAAGCCTCAGCTGATCATTAATGACTGATTTGACATTACCAACATCAAAACCCAGATCTCCACTGTAAAGCGTGTCCTGCTTCGACCTGGGAGCACGTTTGCGTCACATACAAGGGTCCGTACCTCTCTGACAGAAACCAGGACGATGTAACAGGCCACGATCTTGATGATGTGGATCTCCAGGAGCCACCAGACGAACAGCTGCAGCTTGTGGAAATACTCCAGAAACTTCAGGAGGAGGACGGTCAAACGGTCCACCACCAAGTGCCACTTATTCCTCAGATCTGCGGAGAAATGGACACAACGTTAAGATGAATGAATATTTTAACTCAAGCTAATGTACTTACTTTTTAGTATAATTTTATTAGCATTTTAGATCATTCTTTTATACAAGGTTTGATTAATAATGAATAATAATAAAGGTTTATTAAGTTGTTTTAAACCACACCATTCATCTCAAATACAAGTACATCTGTAAAAATGTACTACAAAAAGTACAAATACCCCAAAAATCAACTCAACCACAGTAACGTGAGTATTTAATTAGTTGTACTTTTAGAAGATGTGTTTAGTTTCTCTCCCTCTTCTAATAATATAAAAAATATATATAAAATTATGGATGGAGCAGGAAAGAAAACTATATTATTTAGGTGCACATTGTGCCTATTTTATTTAGTGAAGTCCATATTAAAAATTGAAAAAATGTGTTTATTTATATATATTTTTGTACATAAAATACTTTCAAAATGTCCTTACGAGAGAGATACAGTTCATTGCCGGCAAAACATTTAATATTTGAATTTTTTACTGTATTTATTGGGGCAAAATGCACAAAAAACACTAACTTTATAAAAAGAAAATATGCCACGTCTCTGGTTTCATTCCAATCACGATAATAGGGCCAAATTGAATCCAAACATTCCTAATTTCACTCAGGTTTAATCCAAATTGAATCCCATTTCAGCCCCGGTTCGATGATAAATCCTTCGTTCGGCAGTTTGCATTGCCGTTTATATCCACGATGCGCCTCATTTCTCCCGTCCCAGTTCTGGCAGAGTGGCAGAAAACAGTTTACACAACCAAAAGCAGACAAGAGGCAGACGTTGTTTTAAAGCGGAGGAGAGCGTTTCCAGGTGTCTGCAGATCACAGCGCCGCGATCCCGACGCGGTCTCTGCTGCTGCTGTCGGTGGGAGATTCTTGGCTGATTCAAACCAGAACACAGGAGGTTTAGTCTCCGGGGGATGAAAAGGGCAGCGCCGATAGTCCTTGTGATGACAACGAAGGGGCAACGAGTCTATCTCAGCTACTTTAACGCTTGGAACGGCGGCGGTTTCGTCTGTCAACGTAAATCATGCAACAAATCGTTAAAGTCCACGTGTGACAGTTTCATGTTTTTCTAATATGACGCCGTTTGGTGAGTTCGCCTTGTGGTAAATAGTTTCATAGTTTTCATCAGTCAAGCTGCGTTTGGGAAGACAATTTGATGAATTATAAGTTGAAAATGACAGGAAGTGTATTTTATTTTATTTTGTCTCTTTGTATTCAAACTTTAAGTACAAGAAAAAGAACGGCTATACATGTAACGCAATGGAAATACAAAGGATAATTCTGTTGAAAATGAGTATATACGTATATTAATATTATTTTTACTGTATTTATTTGAGCAAAACAAACCACTTATAAAAAGAAAAAGTCATAATATAGGGCAATTTAACAACTATTCCTATCATCAAATTTCCTCAAATACAGGAGTAGTTTTTTTTTTGGTTCTATTTTCTGTATTCAAATTTAAATACAAGCAAAAAGAACACCGTATACATGTATACAATGGAAATACAAAGGAAATAATTATTTAAAAATCATGTATGTTCTAATTATGCAATATATCAACAATTAAACAGAACACGGAACGGGGCAATTTAAAAGGCTTTACAGTCTTATTCGAGTAGATCCAAAAAAAGGAGACAAGACTCCAGCATCGTTCTTTTCAATTCGTTTTAAGATTTAGCAGGAAGTCTAAGGTCGGTCTCCAGTGCAACAACATTTATGGATGAAATTTGACCCCATATTAAAGTCTTGCTCATGTAAAAATACACTACAATGCTTATTTCCAAAGTTAGAGCAAAAAAAATAAAATCAAGCAAAGAACACCTCCGCCTCTGTGATGTCATCAAAAAGCGCCATCCGTCGTAAAAGTGTAATTATAGTCAACACAACTATTGTATTATAAAATACAAAAATCCTAAATTGGAGAAAAACAGCCTTTGTTTTACTGAAAGTCTTGTCCGATTGGATATTCCGGTCTGGAGAAGTATGGGGCAAGTGCTCGCGTGCCTAGTGGTTGGTTGCGGCTCTTGTTTTGCGACTATACGGCATTATCGCCTTCAAGTCATAGAGGGCAAGCTACAATTTCTAACTTGTGAACACGTTTGTATTTAGTTCGACTCGATTTTACCCATCTGTCCCAGTGACAATTTGTGAGTTCATAATTTTACTTCCTGGTTGGACATTAGCATAAATATGACACGGTATTGTAATTCCACAACTTAACCTAGCACCATACTTAAAAAGGCCAAATCAATATAGATTACACAATGTTATGATTGACAACGATATTACCTTTTAACACCTTATTTTGTAAATGATCATTTAAACGTCAGAAAATGAGTCGGTTACGTTTGAATGTCTTTCAATGGCACGTCGCTTATCATGACATCACAGAAACGCAGTGACTTCCTGTATTTCTGTTTTCTTTCTCAAAACTCTTCACAAACTGCCACTTGACGGATGTAAAACTTGATATATATTTAGCACATGTTCTACACCACCAAAGTAAGTCATGATTAGAAAACCAGGAGAACACACTCGCTCACAGTACAAAGAGTAGCAAAGAAGTTAGCGAAATCTCTGCAGCGCGGCTTGAAAAATGTGTTTGGTATTTTCCGTAACACAGCTGCCGTAGTTGCACACCGATTTGGCAGGTTTTTATGTTGGATGCTCTCCGTGAGCAACAGCCTCATGTATGACAGGAGGGAAAAAAACGATATACGTGAAGTTTTATCCCAGAAGCACAACAAAGCATGACACGGCACAAGGCTCTACAGAGGGATGGGGTGACAGACAGAATGGGATATAGGGGATGGGGACGCTAACTCACTGCCCTCTTTTGCCGAATTTTAATGATCAGTGGCACGATAACAGGCTTGATTCCAGACCAGGTGGGATTCCTGTTAAGTTTTAATGTCTTCCCATGTCGAGTGGTTTTCTCAGGTGCTTGCTTCTCGGCATGATACGTTGTTTTGATCACTTCACCAGTCACGCAGCCATTTTAATGGGAGTGTGTATGGGAACAACAGAAACACTGCACTGCTCATCTAGCTGTTTACAGCAATGTATTATGCATGTCATTAACACTGTCATCAAACAAAGACACAAGACATTAGACAACACACAAGATTGGGTTCATGGTGAAATCCGCTCGGCTGTTTTCTCTTGCACTCCCATGACTTGGGTTCAAAACTCCGCCAAAAAAAATGAATTCGGAACGTCTTGGTGAAAAAAGTCATCACACAGAAACCTCACCAATGATTATTTTTGTCTTGCTCTCGGTTCCTTGTTTTGGTTTATAAAATAAAAATAAATAAAATAAAATAAATAAAATAAATAAAATAAATAAAATAAAAAAAAAAAGAATAAAATAAAAAAAAATAAAATAAATAAAATAAATAAAATTATTAAATAAAATTAAAATTAAAAATTAAAATAAATTAAAATTTAAATTAAATTAAAATGAAAGATTTGGTCCGTGAGAACGAGACGAGATTTTGACATAATTTATAATAAATAATGGCCTCACGATTAATTTTTTTAATTTAATTTAAATGTATTTTTCATTTATCCTATTTAATAATGTAACAGCTTCTCAAGAGGCTCAGCAACTCACCAGCATCAACCTTTTTTTTTATCCAAGCCGAATGTAAACACGTGCTTGGGAAAAAATCTCATGAGATCTTTTTCTTACTGTGCACCAAACTTTCATTTAGATCATGCAAACGGCAATAAAAACAACATTGAAACCACTCATGCATACCCTATTCAAATTGTTATATTCTCCCATGTATATTAAAATAATGCAATATAACGCACGTTTTACAAAAGCTCTATTATTTGGGGTCTCATAGTGGTCCCATTGTTTGCAGCGCTTATAGTTCGCACATGCAGCTGCTCATTACACACGGAGGTCTGGCAGTCGTGTTTTATCACCTATTTTATTCTCTGTGTATATGCGACGCTTCCATTTAAGAGTGGTGCGTTTGCGTGTGTTGGAACTACTCATACTCTGCTTTTGTTGGTCGTACAAGGAATGAGAGGTGAAAGGGAGCTCTCGAAATGTGACTTACGAGTTAAACTTGGGAGTAAATCTGCCGTAGGGCCAAATCTCTCCAGAACGCAGGTTTTGTTTTTTTATTTTTTTTTTACGGCGGCGTCGGTGAAGATATACAGCTGCACGAGGGAAAGGAGAGACGCTGAGGGCTGGACAGAGCGTCTGGGGAACGCCGCGAAGAACAGAGCGAGAGAGGAGAAGAGTCCAGAGGGAGGACGGGGCGAAAGAGGAGCTTCCAAACTCAACAGTGTGGTTTACTTAAAAGGTGTACGATAGGCACGTTTCCACAGGCTCGGGTTTGCCTTGGAGCGCTTCGATTATACTAATACAACCTAAATCGTTCCTTTTATTATCATTTTTAGGACGATCTTAGCAATTCACCAAACGATTTTAAGTCATTCCAAATCTTTTGCGTAAACTGTGGCTAAAGCTAGAGTAAACAAGCAACTACTCCCAGATTATCCTCCGCTTTTTCTGTTTTTTATCCATTTCACTTCTTCACTTCACACGGCGGTTCATCTCAACGTCAAGCAGCGTTCATCGAGACCAAACCCTTAGGCCACCCTACAGCACGCAGCCTGAAATCACGGCGCGAGACCCCCCGTGTTCCGTTTTGGCACCGCTGGCGTCGTCTCTGTACCTGAACTTTGCTCGGTGCTGGCCTCGGGCTCCGTCTTGGCGCTGCCGTGGCGACTCTCCGTGCTCGTCTGCCTCAGGTCCGGCAGACTGTTGTGCTTGACCTCGTCGCTCTCGTCCATCACCACCACCAACGCCTGCTCCGTCTCCGTCTCCGGCTCCCAGTCCTCCTGCTTGTCCCGCGCCTTCTCCTCCTCGTCCCTGGGGGGCAGCGCGGCGTCCACGGAGCTGGCGCTGAGCATGGTGAGGTCGGCCAGGCTGCCCTCCGGGTGTGCCAGTCTGCAAAGGTGACGCGAGTTAAAATCCGGCCGTAACATCGCTGCAAACAGACATTTGTATTGATATACTTATGAGGAACGGTTCGATTGTTTGTCTTTTGATAACGCCATAGTGCAGTGGTTCTCAAAATGTGGGGAACGTACAATTAGCGACAATGAAGGGGCTTTAACGCCACCAAACCTGCTGCTTGGTCACGTACATTTACCTTAAACATGTCAGATTCAGCATAAAGTACAAGCACTAGACTTTAATTGCAGCAAGTGGAGATTTTAAATAATTCGTGAAATGATTAAATTAAGGAAATCTTGAAGAAAATGTACTAAAGCAGAAAGTTTTCCGTTTGTAATCATATTTCAAAAGTGTGATTTATTTAGTTAAATATCACTACTTATCGTCATCATTTGTCTTCAGACTGAAATCTATGAACAGTTTTAGTCATGTTTCTTTCCTGATTAAAGCTTATTTGATCCTTTGGTCCTGGTTTAGTCCTGGTTTAGTCCCGATTTAGTCCCGGTTTAGTACCGGTTTAGTCCCAGCTTTGTCCTGGTTTAGTCCTTGGTTTGTCCAGGTTGAGTCCTTGTTGAGTCCAGGTTTAGTGCCGGTTTAGTCCCGGTTTAGTCCCGGTTTAGTCCCGGCTTTGTCCTGGGTTTGTCCTGGGTTTGTCCTGGTTGAGTCATTGTTGAGTCATTGTTGAGTCCTAGTTTAGTCCTGGTTTAGTCCTAGTTTAGTCCTGGCTTTGTTCTGGTTGAGTTCTTGTTGAGTCCTAGCTTAGTCCTGGTTGAGTCCTAGTTGAGTTCTTGTTGAGTCCTTGTTGAGTTCTGGCTTTGTCCTGGTTGAGTCCTTGTTGAGTTCTTGTTGAGTCCTTGTTGAGTCCTAGTTTAGTCCAGGTTTAGTCCTGGCTTTGTCCTGGTTGAGTCCTTGTTGAGTCGTTGTTGAGTCCTGGTTTAATCCCTGTTTAGTCCCGGTTTTGTCCTGGGTTTGTCCTGGGTTTGTCCAGGTTGAGTCATTGTTGAGTCCTAGTTTAGTCCTAGTTTAGTCCTAGTTTAGTCCTAGTTTAGTCCTGGTTGAGTCCTAGTTGAGTCCTAGTTGAGTCCTGGCTTTGTCCTGGTTGAGTCCTTGTTGAGTTCTTGTTGAGTCCTTGTTGAGTCCTAGCTTAGTCCTGGTTGAGTCCTAGTTGAGTCCTTGTTGAGTCCTGGTTTAGTCCTTCCGTTAAATGTAGACCCAGTTTCAGTCCGGTTTAAAACAACCATTAGTCTTGTATTCGAACCGACTTCATTCTGTGCTTCTCATGATCTGTGTTAAAGCCGTATTCCGCACCGGCTCGTCTCCATGGAGATATGTTTGCCCCGCATTACGGCATTACACTGTAAAGCCCGCTCGCAGTCAGAATGCACGAGGCAAAACAGAAAAGTGACATGGCGCACCTTTACGTGAAACCCCTCCAGCTGTTCACGCTTGAGAATCACTGCATTGAGAAACCGACGTTCAAACCCATTTCGATCAAACTATTTCAGACCGACGCCCACAAATGACCCCCAAGTGTTGCCAAGTATGAAACAAAACCAGACGCTAAAAGTCCTCAACGGTATACATACAAATCTAACGCGTAACGTCTTTGCTTTTCATTCTGAAGATGCAGAAACGATTATAAAAAAGGGAAGACTTTCTCGACCACAAACTGAGGAGCAGGGCATGACATCAGGCATTTGTGTAGGTGTAAGCGGGTGGGGGGTGGGGGGGGGCACATTCCGTTTGGCATTCTCTGGGTTTTGACTCTTTCGAGCTCCGGCAGGAACGGATGCATCAACGCTTTGGACTCGCACGGACTTATTTTTCTCCATTTCTTTTTGGACTTCTCAGGCAGAGGGTCGAGCTATGTCAAAGCAGGCACCGCGGTTTCAACCCCCGAAACTTAAATACTCACTTGGATTGGCGCAAAGGAATTCTTTTCTTGATGCTGCTCAGGGTACAACAAGGTCACACACAGAAGTCATGAACGGGGGACGGACTTTGCAAATGTGAAGGGCAGTGTACGACGCGCCTGGCCAGCCATATTCCATTGCATTTACCATTTCAAAGTGCTTCAGCCTTACAAGCGGCGAGCATTCATGGCAAGAATTAAATTACGTTTTCGTCACGACAATGGCGATTTTTACGGCAACCCGTCAGAGATGTGCTCAAACACGCCTGGGAAAGTCTTGGCCAAGGACCGAGCGTCACACAAAAAGTTAACGGACTGTCAAATTAAACATCAAATGCGGCTGGGATCTGGAGGAGACTTGATTCCCACTAAATGAGACGACGCGCGAGATTGGGCAATTGGACGGATTTTGCACTGTTTCTAATAAATAACGGCATGATTCAGTTCACAACGTTCGATCTAACTCACGTAACTCACCAGCGTTAACCCTTTTTTTGGACTAGTGCTGTGGTCCTTTTGTCGTTTAGCATTAAGCATCTAGTACTGAGTTAGCTGTAGTTCTTGTAGAGACTGGACCGTTTCATTTCATTTTTCACTGCAGATGCTGTTTACGCGCAAGTCTCGGCATACAAAGAGGTTTTCGCGCAAAGTCCTAATACGTTGAGTGCTTTTGCCAGCGCCACATCCCTTTAACTCAACGAATCAATGACCAGTCATTTCTTTAGCATTTAGAGCCTTGCGCAGTTTTATGAGAGACCCTGCACTTATGTAATATTGTTGTTTGCACATCTCCAAAAACGCCAGTGCGATTTGATCAATTTTTCACATATTTCCCACCTCTAATTAAAAAATAAATAAATAAAAGGCCCGTCTCGGTCAATATAAGCACCAAAGTTCTTAATTATTACTAACATTTTGGTGCTGAAATCCAGAGTTTTCCCCATATTTTTAACAGAAGATCTCAGTTGGAAACGTTTACCAAGTTTGAAAAAGCTGCGAAAGCTTCTAAAATGAAACAAAAACAGTACTGCAATATCACTGAATACGGCTGACACGCATTTTGGGCGGTTGGAAGAAAGAACACTTTATGTGCGTGTAGTAGTTAAACACATGCTTTATATGATCTAGTTTGGGTTTGAAGACAGGCTGGAAACTTGTAATACCATGGAACTTGACAAAGACAAATAAGTATGTTTAGGATACTACAGTATATTTACACGGGACAGGGGCAGAGAGACAGGGCATAAGTGGAAGAAAAAAAAAACAGAAGAACCCATTGAGGCTCAAGCAAATGTAAACTAGTTCATTTAAGCAAGGATACATTAAAGGAGACATATGATGCTCTTTTTCAAGTTTTAGTATTGAACTACAACATGAGCAGATCATCATTTGACATTTTGTTCATTGTAAACAGCATTATTGATCTAAAACTGCTTAATAATAGACACCGTTCATTACTTCCTGTTCAAAACGGCAGAACTTATAAGCTCCGCCTCTTCATAATATTTTCGACAGATCGTCATTTATGTGTTTTTTTTTTGGCTACGTGCGTGACATTTCTGAACTCCACATGGTCTCTCTGTGTCTTCATTTTCTCAACACACATCACAACGAAGTACAGGGGATGTGGGCGGGGATAGGGGCGGGTGAAAACAGAATTTTCTGAGCAGGACAAAACAGGATGAACCCAAACACGCACGAATCGGTCAAAATACAACAAGTACAATAATGATGAGGAAACATTTGTTAAAGTTGATTTTTCGTAATATGTCCCCTTTAAAAAAAATAAATCTATGGATGAAGAATGTCTGATCATCGACATGTAAGAGGAGTGGACCAAGAGTGAGGGGAGAAGAGCAGAGAAAGCAAGCAGCACCCACCTACTCATGATCATATAGAACGGCCATTGACCTTAGCGTGCTGAGAGAGAGAGAAATGGAGGCAGGTAATGGACAAGAGCAGAGACGTATCGAAGATCGCTTTTGTTTCATCCCATTTGGAATTTTAAATGCTGGCGAATCAAACCGTTTTTTTTTTTTACCTTGAAAAAACATGTTTGGTTGCAAATTGTTCGGGGCATTGCCATCCCACTTGACTTCAGAACTATGTACGGTATCTAGGCCTCCAAACTCCTGCCGCGGACGCAGTGAATGGATACCTCGGGTGCATACTTCAGGGAAAAACGCGATCACAAACAAATGGATGCAAACTGGGCCGACGATCAAGAACTGGACGCAAATATAACTGAAATTCACGAAATGGAAAATGGACTTATTAAACGACTTTGGACTAAATTGGACTTGGACGTTTTCATTGTCTTTTAGATGTCTTGGTTTTTCTCTCTCTGTGTCATGCTTGCTGTTTTCTGTTTTGTTATAACATTTAAAAATAAAAAGGGGAAAAGAGAGAAAAAAAAAAGTTTTTATTGTTTTTATCTACATTTCAGTCGCTGACTTTTGCGGTACGCATTTCTATGTGCCGTTCTCGGTTTAAAATCCGAAATGAAAATGTTTCTTTAAATATTCAATGTCCAGATTTTCAATTCAAAAGTCTAAATTGAGAGTGTAAGATTCAATATGCCAAATTCACTCATTTGGCTCTAATGCTAACGCTAATGCTAACGCTAACGCTAACGCTAATGCTAACGCTAATGCTAACGCTAACGCCTAATTTCCCTTTACACTCTGAATGTACACTATTGAATTTGAAGGCTGAAAATCGATCCATTGAATATTAAAGTTCTATTTTCCATTTTGGATTTAAAACTGTGAAACAATATAAATCTAAGCTGCAATGAAGAATGAACATTTTTCAGGGTTAAAAAAAATCATCGTGATAAGTTCGAGTTCAGTATTTAAATTCAAAATCTGATGAAACAAAGGATCTTCGCAGAGACGAGCTGAGCAAGCTGCACACACGACTTCAGTTAACATTAAGACAGAGATGTTATGTTAAGACAGCTAAGGTATGTAGGATTTCATAAAATAATTGTCCAATTCAATATGGTTTTATTGGTGAAAATGGTCATGTCAACACTTGTTTACGGTTTTTTGTTTGGTTCTGAGGCCAATTATTCCATCAAAAAAAGGTGAATTAATTATTATGACCACAACCAGTTTGCAATAAACCCAAAACTGATACTCCACATACCCACAGTTAAGCAGACGAGCCAAAATGAGCTTGAAGTAACGAAAGAGCAACGACACCATGAACTTAAAGCAAAACTGGCTTTAAACTGGTGCAGTGAGGAATGAGACAGTTGTACGAATTTAAACATCCAATTGTTATTTCTCCGGCAAATATTGCAAATTAGATTTCTTTTCAGAATAAGTTCACAATTTACATTTGCTAAGCTAAAATCATTTAAAATAGCTTGTTTTTCTTCTAATAAGACAAATATAATAATAGTTAAGAGCTCTTACACTGTGTTATTACGAGAAAAAAAAAGCTAATAATAATAATAATCAAACGACTTTTAAATATAGAACTATTTATTGACTCAAATAAATAAAGCCACGTTCTGACCACTTTTAGAATATTACCGTCTTGTTTACTGTTTGCAGAAACACACAAATTTCAACAATAAAAGTATAAATTAACATAAAAAATATAGGAAAATATTGTATCACGTAACAAAAAAGGTTCTCAATTACCTTATTTTAGATTAAGGCTGCGTCTGGCCTAATTTGAGCCCATTAATCTTGATGTGGACTTGGTTGGGTCCTGTTCTAGCCCTTGTAGTCCTGATCTAGTCAGGTTCAGTTGAGGTTTAGTTCTAATTTCCATTGGTGATTGTGTGAATGCCCCCTTAAAAATACACCACTGTGCATGAAATGGACCCAGTCTTTCTGGTGTTTCCGCGTCCCCGTGCGCCTCACCTGTAGACGTGCTCTGCTCTTTGGCCACCACGGCCTGCAGGTCCGTGAGCCTGAGGAACGGCTCGTGGAAGTAGTGCAGGTGCAGGATACAGACCAGAGGAACGAGGTCGGATGAAGATCGAGTGAAGAGCTGAGCCAGGGTGATTGCTCCAGGCCAAGATCTTCAGACTGTGAGGAAAAACAATCATCTCGTAGCATTTAGCTTCATTCACGGTAGTTTGATGAATCCTCTCTCTCCGAGCCTCATGAAAACACTCAATTCTGACTTCCCCTGATCTTCTGCCCTGTTTTTAATCCATAAATCATCCCCGGTCTCGTTCTGAGCATTTCGCCGTCAAATCACGATCATTACAGCTGCGTGGCTACATTAGCACGTCGGGGGAAGCTAGCGTTTTATCTCACCTATGTAATTCCCTCTGCAGCCAGTAGATGGAGCTGGAGATGTTTTTTGTTCTAAAACATGAAATGCCAAAGTAAAGGTACTCAAGATCATGTTCAAAGGACAATACCTTGAAGATTATGCATAATATTTGTCCTTAAACTTGCTCTTGATTACCTTTAATTTGCATCTCTGTTTTCGAACCAAAAAAGACTGGCCTACACAAAGCACACATTGCTTCATATCAGTGAGCGTTTCCCATGTCAGTAATGCGTTAGAGCTCTATCTACTGGCAGCAGAGGGATTTACAAAGGAGAGATAAACAAGCGCTGTCCTTTAGTTTGGATCTCACCTCTCTCGTCCATGTTGAGCATCCTGGACCAGAAACCCAGGAGCTCTTGAACTGAAAGGTGTAGACCAGGGTCAGGACTAACATCGTGTAGACCACCACAGACATCCAGAAGTACTTCAGGATCCTCCTCCACCACTCGTAGTGAACCTGAGGAAAAGTGCTCGGAGTGGATCAAAGCTGTGACTAATGTACAAATAAAGCTGTGTTTTTTTAAATAAAGTTGGTAACAGGGATTCTTCAGGTGCTGAATGGACTGGTCCTGATTCAGCCCGGCTTTATTGTGGTTAGTCTTTGTTTAGATCTGGTTCAGTGTGGGTTGTCTTCATATAGGCCTGGTTTAGATCTGGTTCAATCATGGTTAGTTTCTTTTTTAGACTCGCTTGGACCTGATTGATTCCTGCTGGTCCTGGTTTGGTCTAATAAAACTTCCACGCGGTTAAATTCTGGTTCACACCTGGCTAGATCTGGTTTAAACCTGTTTTAGTCCTGGTTTAGACCTACTTTGCTCCTGGTTTTTAACACCCAGTCAGTCCTGTTTTGGTCTCGGTTTAATTAGATTTAGATCTATTTTAGACCTGGTTCTGCCATGGTTTAGTTTCTTGTTTAGACCTGGTTTAATCTTGGTTTAGACCTGGTTTAGTCCTGGTTTAGACCTGGTTTAGTCTTGGTTTAGACCTGGTTTAGTCTTGGTTTAAGACTTGTTGGATCTTTGCTTTATCCTTGTTTGGTTCTGATAAGTTTTACATCCAGTCAAGTCCTGGTTTGAGCTTGGTTTGACCTGATTTAGTCTGTGTTTGGACCGGGTTCAGCTCCTGGTACTTGATCCTGGTTTACTTTAACATCAGTCAAGTCCTGGTTTGGTCTTAGTTCGGACTGGTTTAGCTCTGGTTCCGTCATGGTTTAGTCATCGATTTGTTATTATTACTATTATTATTATTTGGACCAAGTCAAGTCTTGGTTTGGACCTGGTTTAGCTCTGGTTCAGTCATGGTTATCATCGATTCGTTATTATTATTATTATTATTATCATTATTATTTGGACCCAGTCAAGTCTTAGTTTGGACCTGGTTTAGCTTGGTTCCATCATGTTTAGTCATCGATTCATTATTATTATTATTATTATTATTATTATTATTATTATTATTATCATTATTATTATATTATTATTATATTATTATTATTATTTATTAGGACTGGCTTGGTCTTGCTGTTTTTTTCTGTGGGTAATTCTCAGTTCTTGATTAGTCCTGGTTTAGACCTAGTTTGGTTCTGCTGGAGTCCAAAGCCCGTTACCCACTCTACACTGAGCTCTCATGTTTGTATACGATTTCTTTTTAATCTCGCCATTACTGAAGCTTTAATAGGACAGAATACATAAAGATACTCAGAGCGCACGCTGCATTTTAATGAAGGAGGCGCTGTTTTTTACTGTGATCGCGGTTATAAAACACATCACGCATTATGAGCCCAGGGTACACAAACTTTATGACGCACGTTAAATCGCCTGCCCTGGTTTTTTTTTTTTTTTTTTTGGGGGGGGAGTGCTCAGTCTTCAACCAAACTTTAACAGAATAACAAAATAATGAAAACGTTCCATTACATATATTACAAAATGAAAAAAAATGTCAATCATTTTTAGAACATATAATGGTCACTCAGTAATCTAAATTTCACTAGATTTTGTTTTTGTAGGTAATTAATTATTCTAATTTTTTTTCAGAATTGATAAATAGATGTAAGAATGTGATGGAGACTCAGTTTTCCGCACATGATTTCTGTGGATTTGTAAGTCGTGGAAAGGCATGTATATACTATGTCTACATTATGGCTAAGCAGTTAAAGCCTATCTTTGAGTAGTTCATTTAATGCAGCGTTTAACTTTACAGCCCAATGGAAATAGTCAAAAGTACGGACAACGGGAAGAAAAAAGTCACAGACGGACTCAACGCAGAACTGGACCAGCTGCACAGGAGCTGGACTGAAGGGTCACCGGATCTGGGACCTTATGTGCCTTAACCTTTTTATTTGGTGCTTAATTTTAATTTTTTTGGATGCCTGTGGTTTGTGGTTTTTGTTTTTTGCTGTGTGTGTTTGTTGATTAAATTATTTTTCAATGAAATAAAAAAATAAAAAAAGGAAATAGTCACTTCAAATTCTAGTTTATACTTTTACTTAATACAAATTAGGGCAAGTCAGATTATTATCTGACCCTCTCAGTTCGGAAACAGGATGTTCACAGGCTATTTCGGAATCCAACCCCCGAAAAGGCTGGACCAGACGCGTCTCCTACATTAAGACATTGCGCACGAGAGTTAACCTCCGTCTTCATAGAACATTTTTAACACCTCCCTGGGGTCATGCCATGTCCAGCCTGCTTCAAGTCTGCCATCATTGTCCCTGTCCCCAGAAGCATCACTGGACTTAATGACTACAGCGGTGCGTGACGTCTGTAGTCATGAAGTCATTTGAACGCCTGGTCCTCCCCACCTCAAGTCCTTCACCTCCTCCCTGCTGGACCCCTGCAGTTCACCTACAGAGCCAACAAGGTCTGTACGACAACCATCAACCTGGCACCCACTTCATCTGCAGCATCTGGACTCCCTGGAACCACGCCAGGATCCTTTGTGACTTAGCTCTGCTTCAACACCATCCTCCCTGCTCTGCTAGGACAGCTCCAGCTCAAGTGCCCGACTCCACCTCAGGTTGACTGACGACTCGGAGAGTGCTTGGGAAGATGTCTCAGACACTCGGATATCGCACAGGTGCTCACAGGCTGTGTACTTTCTCCTCTGCTCCTCTCCCGTAACAAACGCTGCACCCCTGCCGATCTGTAAACCATAGTTTGCGGACGACACTACCCTCATCGGGTCATCTCGGCGGGATAGTCCGTCTAGGAGGAGGGGGACGGCTGGTGTCCGGTGCAGCGCAACAATCTGGAGTTTCAACGCCAGAAGACAGGAGAGATCGTGGACTTCAGGAAAGCACAGCCCCCCAGCCCCCCCTCACATGACAGACTCCCCCATCACCACCGTGGAACTCTTCCGCTTCCTCGGGGCACCACCATCACCCAGGACCTCAAGTGGGAGCCCTCCATCAGCTCCCTCATCAAGAAGGCCCAGCAGAGGATGTACTTCTGGGCAGCTGAGGAAAGCCAAGCTGCCAGTGCAGATGATGGTGCAGTTCTACACGGCCATCATTGAGTCCATCCTCACCTCCTCCATCACCGTGTGGTACGCTGGAGCCACAGCCAGGGACAAACAGAGACTACAGCCTTGCTTCTGCTGAGAAGTGATCGGCTGCAGACTTCCATCTCTGCAGGACCTGTACGTCTCCAGGCTCTGGGACGAGCAGGTGGATCACAGGAGTCCATACACAAGGACTCCTTCCCGGACTCCTGGTATTATCCTGGGTGATTTTAACAAGGGGAATCTCAGCCACGAACTACCAAAGTACAGACAGTTTATTAAAGTCCCGACCAGAGAGCAGAACACGCTGGATCACTGTTACACAACAGTCAGTAACGCCCTTCCGCGCCGTGGCTCGCGCTGCTCTCGGCTTCTCAGATCACGCCATGGTTCACCTGATCCCCACGTACAGGCAGAGGCTGAAGCTCTCCAAACCTGCAGTGAGGACCTCTAAGAAGTGGACCAATGAGGCAGTGGAGGAGCTACGTGCGTGTTTGGACATTACAGACTGGGAGGTCTTCAGAGCTGCCACAGATAGTTTGGATGAGTACACGGACACTGTGACGTCATACATTCGATTCTGTGAGGACAGCATCATACCAACACAAACCAAAGTCACTTTCAACAATGACAAACCCTGGTTCACTCCAAAACTGAGGCAGTTAAGGCAGCAGAAGGAGGCAGCGCACAGGGCTGGAGACAGGGGGCGCTACAAAGATGCAAAGTATGGATTTAGCAAAGAGGTTTCTCGAGCGAGATCACAGTACAATACGCGTCTGAAGCAGCAGTTCTCTGACAACAACCCCGCCTCCGTGTGGAGGGGGCTCCGGCTTCTCACCAACCACAAGCCCCGAGCCCCCCCTGCTGCAGACAATCGAAAACTGGCTGAGCAACTTAACACCTTCTACTCCAGGTTTGATGTGACCACCCCCCCCCCACGGTGGCCACCTCCGCCAACCCAAACCTGGTCCCCCCACCTCCCCACCACTCTCTCAGTTCAGGAACAGGATGTTCACAGGCTATTTCGGAAATCCAACCCCCGAAAAGCTGCTGGACCAGACGGCGTCTCTGCCCGCTACATTAAGACATTGCGCAGGAGAGTTACCCCCGTCTTCACAGACATTTTTAACACCTCCCTGGGGTCATGCCATGTCCCAGCCTGCTTCAAGTCTGCCATCATTGTCCCTGTCCCCAAGAAGCCCCGGATCACTGGACTTAATGACTACAGGCCTGTGGCGCTGACGTCTGTAGTCATGAAGTCATTTGAACGCCTGGTCTTGCCCCACCTCAAGTCCTTCACCTCCTCCCTGCTGGACCCCTGCAGTTCGCCTACAGAGCCAACAGGTCTGTAGACGACACCATCAACCTGGCACTCCACTTCATCCTGCAGCATCTGGACTCCCCGGGAACCTACGCCAGGATCCTGTTTGTGGACTTCAGCTCTGCATTCAACACCATCCTCCCTGCTCTGCTCCAGGACAAGCTCTCCCAGCTCAACGTGCCTGACTCCACCTGCAGGTGGATCACTGACTTCCTGACGGATCGGAGGCAGTGCGTGCGGCTGGGGAAGAATGTCTCAGACACTCGGACTATCAGCACAGGAGCTCCACAGGGCTGTGTACTTTCTCCTCTGCTCTTCTCCCTGTACACAAACTGCTGCACCTCCAGCCACGACTCCGTAAAACTCATCAAGTTTGCGGACGACACCACCCTCATCGGGCTCATCTCGGACGGGGATGAGTCTGTCTACAGGAGGGAGGTGGACCGGCTGGTGTCCTGGTGCAGCGGTAACAACCTGGAGTTCAACGCCCAGAAGACAGTGGAGATGATCGTGGACTTCAGGAAAGTCACAGCCCCCCAGCCCCCCCTCATCATGACAGACTCCCCCATCACCACCGTGGACTCCTTCCGCTTCCTGGGCACCACCATCACCCAGGACCTCAAGTGGGAGCCCTCCATCAGCTCCCTCATCAAGAAGGCCCAGCAGAGGATGTACTTTCCTGCGGCAGCTGAGGAAAGCCAAGCTGCCAGCGCAGATGATGGTGCAGTTCTTACACGGCCATCATTGAGTCCATCCTCACCTCCTCCATCACCGTGTGGTACGCTGGAGCCACAGCCAGGGACAAACAGAGACTACAGCGCATTGTGCGCTCTGCTGAGAAGGTGATCGGCTGCAGACTTCCATCTCTGCAGGACCTGTACGTCTCCAGGGCTCTGGGACGAGCAGGTCGGATCACAGCTGACCCTTCTCACCCTGGACATGGACTATTTGAACCACTCCCCTCAGGCAGGAGGCTACGGTCCATCCGGACCAGAACCTCCCGCCACAAGAATAGTTTCTTTCCCTCTGCCGTTGGACTCATGAACACTTCTAAACACCTGTCACTTTAACTGCAACTATTCAATCCACTCACTGCACTGTCACTTTCTGCACTACAACTGTAAATCTAACTGTAAACTTGTGTACATAGTAATGCCTATTTTTATTTTTATTGTATAGTAATTTTAAATTGTTTCTTAATGCATGCCCTTTTTTGATTGAATATATGTTGTTTTTATTATTGCTCAGTGTTTTATGTTGCACCTTAAGGCCGAGACAAGTTCCTATGTTTGTGAATTTTGTTCATTGACAATGGCAATAAACTCTTTCTGATTCTGAT